>LPNX010636497.1:50499-149438 GCA_001517045.1 Pseudotsuga menziesii | reverse complement strand
TGATAGAATAACAAAGAAAGCATCTACAGGCAAGAGTCCTTTTGAGTTGGTATATGGTGTAGAAGCCCAGCTGCCAATTCACCTTACCCTGCCAGTGTATCACTTGCTCCGAGAGTTTGACATAGAAGAGTCTGCACTTCAAAACATAATAAATCAGTTAGTTGAGTTGGATGAAATAAGGAGAAATGCTTATGATCATAACTTCAAAAGTCAAGTAAAGACAAAGAAAGCCTTTGACAAGTCAGCTAGACAGAGAGACTTCAAAGTAGGGGATACAGTTGTCCTATGGGACAAAGGCAAAGAAAAGCCAGGGAAGCATGGGAAATTTGACAGCCTATGGTTAGGCCCTTATGTGATCAGATCAGTTGCAGGTCCAAATTCTTTCAACCTGAGTCACTTGGATGGTGAGCCATAGAACATTCCAAGGAATGGTCAACAGCTCAAGTTTTATTACACATAGAGTCAACATGGTGTTCAAAGGGACACCCTTTGTAACGTATCTCTAACTCTTTTCCCTTGCATTTCTTTAAAATTTTGTATTATTTCATTGGTTTATTCATTATGCATATAGATGTGAGTAATTGTATGTCTATTTCTTTTTGTATAGCAATTTCATTTATTTATATTATTTATTGTTTATTTATTGGCTTTGCTAGAGGTCTTATGTTGGTTATTGGTGAGAAATTTGTGGTTGCAAGATTCTGGAGTTCTCATGCGCTCTCCGATGATCGAACACATGTCCCCTAGTTGGAGCCAGATCTTGCCCACCTATTTCGACTAGGTGGCAACTCCATGTACATGAAGATGTACATAATTGTACAATTTGTACCTTGGAAAAATCAGAGGATTTTTTTCACTTCTGCAGGGCAATTGCCCCTTTGTAAAACGAAATGTCCGCTCCCCTGCGTGGGAAAATTAATGTAATTTTGTGTGCTAGTGTGGGTCATATGATACGGATGCAACACCATGGAACTGGTTGTTAGGGAAGTCCCCTCATCGAGTGTTTTTTCACTTTCCAATTGATCTTGTTGTGTAAACGAGTTTAATCGGTTTGGTTTTTCACTCAAAATCCTCCAAAGTGGTGACAGGCATTCTACCAGTCAAGTCCATGAGGTGGCTAAGGCTTCAAAGTGTGATTCATGACCATGCTAGACATTTTCGTTGTGTTGTTGTATTTGTATTTATTTTTTTTGGTTAATTAATTTCACCTCGTGGTGATTAATTAACTCAGTTTTGATGTAATAATGTAATTACTCAAGCAATGGCATTTTGTAATAGGGGCTATGAATGCAAGATAAATTGCTATGAAACGCCCTAAGCCACTGCTTCGAGTCCCATGTCATTCTGACAGGTGGTTGAGGAGATAGACCATTTTTGTCTAAGCAAGGTCTATTTTTCCTAGGGAATTAATTAATTTCCCTAAGTCAAAAATTCATATTATTTGATTTTGAAGAAAAAAATCAAATAATGCCATGGTAATTTTATTTGGGGGTTGCTAAACCTAGGAAAATTTACTTCAAAATTTTCCACCCCCCCATGGCCAAGATATAATTTTTTCAAGTTATTTTTAATTTTTTCCTAAGTCAAAATTGGAAAAATTTAAAAATATTAATTTGGAAAATTAAATCTAAGGTGAAATGTTTTTAGCCTAAGTCTAAAGGTTAAAAGGTTGAATATCCATTTTGGAGCAAAGGCTAGAGTCAAAGCCATATCTAGAGGTGGCCAAAACCCTTAGTAAAGAGGATGTCCAAGTTTAAACCCCAAGTCTAGGGGAGGCGTCACATGCATTTGAAGAGCCACTACATTTGGGGAAGGTGTCATATTTAGAGGGGACGGCCAAAGTTGAAAGCACTCCAAATGGGAGCGCTAAAGATAAAACTCTACATTTAGTGGGGCGCTATACAAAATAGAAGGGCGTCAACATTAAAAGGGAGGCGCTAGCCATATTTGGAGGACGTCTAATCTAAGGAGGGCGCCATTATTTAGAGGTGGCGCTAGTATGGAGGCGCTACCATATTTGATAGAAGGGCGCCACTATATATGAAGAGGGCGGCCATGTTTAGAGGGCGCCACTAAAATTGGAGGGCGTCATGCATTAAACGGGGCGCTACCAAGTTTAAAGGGGGCGCTAGCTTGGAATAGAAGGGGCGCTAAAGTATAGAGAAGCGCCACATATGGAGGAAGCCACTACATTTGGAGGGGGCGCCTACCTTGGGCCCATCTTAAAACCCTAAAAGCAGATCTAAGGTGAGTTTTTGGTCAAATACCTAGATCTAAGGGTGTATATTGGTTTGACATGGATCAAGCACCCTAGCCATCGATCAGGAATTAATCTAAGAGTGTAGATTGATTGAGAAGAATGTAAAGTCAAATACCTAGATCTAGTGGTGGAGATTTAACCTAGATCTAGATCTAATCTCAGCCATTGATCTTCAAGGGGTTGGGGTTGTTCCTCAACTATAAAATGGGAGTCTAACTCCCTCATTTGACATGATCTCTCATGCTATTGTTATGCTGTCGGAATATTTCTCCTTACTCTCTCATATTTTCTTGCCACATTTTTGTATTGAAGCTTTGCCCTAGTTGGGCCATTTAATAGAAGAATTCTTTGGAGGGACATTGTGCTGCGGCCTATATTTTTCATGATCCATTTCTTGTGAGGTAACTTGTATAATTTTTTTAGTTTTGCATATTTGTATTAGTCTAGTTAGCTCTCCACAAAGTATTTTGTGGAGAGATTAGAGAGTAAAAGTATTTTTGCTCTCTTTTGTGAATGGTTTAACATTTTTTCTTCAAAGTATTTTGCAAGGATTGTTAGACATTCATCACTAGGCTTACGATTTTTTGCAGATCTAGATTTATTTGCAGGTTTTCCAAGCAAGGATATCTCTCCAAGGGTTTCGTTTCTGCAAATTTTCAATTCGGCCATTGACTTTCTGCCTTCCTGAAACTGGGTTTTATTCACTGTATAGTGAATATAACCCTTGTTTTAGGGCCTCCATCTATTATATATTAGTATAGGCTTCTATTTCTGCTGTTTAAACATCATTTAGGTGGCTGGAAACTCATTTTCCAGCCCTCTAAATATCATATTTCTGTCAATTTTACATTCAGATTTTTGCTGTAAATTAGTAAATTTTTGTACTAATTTTTTTCTGATAATCTCTTTAGTGTTTTCTGTGATTTCCAGCGAACATAGCTTGCTCGTTTGTGACAGGTTCTGCACAGGTGAAGGAGAGGTGCTGCCCAAATTGGCCCAGAAATACCTCAACCTTCAACCGGTTCAAAAAGGGGTTCAAACCCTCACCTCTCTCTCTCATTTTCTGATTATTGTAAACCCCAACGAGAATTTCTCTTGGGGTATTCTGCAAAGTTTAATAAGCACTTGTAATCTATAAGTAAATAGGTTAGGAAGTAGAGTAGGAAGTAGGATACTAGTTGCTTAGATTTCTGTTTATGCAATTTTATTTTTTCTGTTAAAAGGTAATCATACAACCCATCTATCCTGTGTATCCTCTATCCACTTGTCATCTCCCTTTAGGGACTTCAAGCTAGATATGAAAAACAGGAAAAGTGGGGGTTTAGTTAGTTAAAACAACTTTCTTTTCTTGTACTACAATCAAACACATTTTATTTTCCAAGTCCAAGATCAAATACCGGCACCTCCCATAAGGGATACCGCATGGTTGATCTTGTTGATCGTTTTAAAATAAACATTGCATGCTAATCACCCAGATAAAATTTACTTCTAAAATTTACCAACAACAACTTCCCATTTTCTGCTCCTCTACTCGGTTATCACCCTTCGGGGTACTCACGAGATACGACAGGGGATAGGGAAGTCTTAGTTTAATAAGCATCCATCTAGTAATTTTCCGGTTGATTAAAAACAGTGACCTCGGAGGCGACTTGGGGTAGTAGATCGTGGGGGGTCTCTAGGCATTCTACGTCCCCCTTGTTGAGCACCAGGCCATTAGGGTTTGACCTGTGAGCTACGGGTGGGCTTTGCTCCCACTTTGTTGAGCGCAACAGCACTCCCTCTTTGACTTGAGAAGTACTAGATCGGGGTAGTCACACCACCTGTTCTAAAACTTAACTTCAAGAAGAAAAACTTTAATAAAATTAACTAAAATAAACCAAGAGACATTGCAAAACCGGTTCTACAACACTCGTTCATTTCAGCACACTTGCACTCCAACATTTTAATTCCAGCACTTTACTTTTCAGTTACCTTTACTTTCAGTCCTGCAAATTGTTGATGTGGTGAATGCTTAACACTTGTTTAACTACTTCAAATAATTAAACTTAAAAGTCTTTCCTTTTCATTTGCTATTGGTTTAGGAATTTTTATTTAAAGCATTTTCTTTCTGATGTATCTTGTCCAAAATTTGTAAATCTGGCTCACATTTGTGTAAACTGTAGCTATTTTATCTGTTCATTGCTTACACTAATAAATTTAGATTAATTGTACATTGCTTAAATATCTTGGTTCATTATTGTTTATCATTGTACCATTTATTTGTTATTTATCATATTGTTAGACAACTTAATCTGTGGATAATTAACTTAGATTTGCATCCATTAAAAGTTCCATTTTTTTACTCCATTTTTAGGCATTGGTTTAAAATAAAAAGATTGACTGTCATTTAAATCTTGCATATTGCATCAGTTTGATTGTCATCTCTCAGAACCTTAGTCTTAATCTTAACAAAAGATCCATTTAATTAATTTGTAATTAATTAATAAATCTGGAACTTAGCTTTCCTGTAGGGACTACCCCCCTTGGCTCTGTTGGGATCTTGCCTAAACGGAGGAGTTGTGGACTGTGGTGACAGTGGTCCCCAGCTCTCACTTGCCCCCAAGGACACACATAGCAGGTTGTGACTTTCCTGTGTATTAAAGTGTGAATTAGGCGGCAACAGACCCCAAAGGCCATAAGCAAGCAAGGAGTGCAAAAGAACAAAAAGACTCTCTCCCTCTTCTCTCAATCCCCTTCTTTACCTGTTCTTCCAAGAAGCAAAGAACACATCAACATTGTAAAAAACTAATAAAAAGGTCTACTGGAAGCAAGTCTCCTTTCTTTTATACTTCCCCTATTTGGGGGAAGAGTGTTGTGTCATTTTTCATGATTTTTTAGTGTAGTTTCCTTTAAGCAATTAGTTTAGTTCTTTGCTTAGTCTTAGTTTCCATTTTTTGCTAATTGCTAGTTGTTCCTTAGCACAAACACTAATTGCTAGATTTATTATTGCATTTTGGTATCTTGTTATATAATTGTCAAATCATAAAAAGAACCAAAATCTCTTGAATTTCACCGTAAGGTGGATCAAAAGTGCTCTCTGTCGGAGAGTTTAATCAACCACTTTCATCTTAATTGTTGTGCTTGTTTAATCAATTAATTATTTAAGACTCTTGAACTTGCAAAAACACAAGTCAATAGCACTCTCTATCGGAGAGCATCCTAGGTTTGCACAATCCCTGCATTAGCTGCATATAAATTAGCTAAGTCTCTTGAACCACTGTCATAAGACGGGGTCAAGAGCGCTCTCTGTCGGAGAGTCTAATTAATTCTTTTAATAAAATCTTTAACACACATACCCCTTTAATTAATTAACTCCCTTCCCTCCTTACCGGAGTATGCTCTGATCGATCCTAGATCGGAATACCCAGAAACGGCATTGGATCTTTAAACCCTACAAGAGTAATTTAATAACCCTTAAACACCCTTAACCAACGCACCGGCGTTGTAGGTATCCTTCCAAAGTACTTCCTATTAGAGGCGTCGGAACCTCCCGCTGTCTTAGATTCCCGGCTAGCTGGTCACTTGACAATATCAGCCTGGGATACTGGGCGGGCCCGACATGCCTTTAAAGGGAGGAAACTTAGAAGAGTCTCCCGGCTTTGACAAACCTTCGTTGACACCCTAATCAAGAGCATTTTTTTAAATTCTTAAAATCTACCAAGAGCACTTGCAAAACCTAATATTCACTAGCTTAATTCCTAGACTTTATTTCACGCATTTATTTGACTCCATAAGGCACTGGTCCTTCGTTATAATTGAGTAATCTTCTATCTTGATCAACTGTCTATGGTCTATTTTTGCTGATTATATCTGAATGCTTAAGTTACAAGTCTGAAATATTTGCTTATCTTTCAGTCTCTTGCTAGTAATGTGGATTGCTCTGATTTACGTGTCACATTCATAAACTTAATCATTTCTAATCACAAGGAACTCCTAAACAACACCCATCCGCATCCAAAACATCTTAAAACTTAACTTAAACATTGAGCCATAGAAAACTCTTTGTTAGGGACTACCCCCCTTGGCTTCGTTAGGAGTTAGCCTAAACAGAGGAGCTAGGAATAGGTGACAGTACCTAGCTCTATGCTTGCCCTCAAGGTCACACCTCTCCCACTTTTTCAAGTGAGGAGACAGCTTTCGGAAGATTTCTGCTGCTGGTGTGCAATCGGCGGACAACATCTTTTGGCGCCGTTGCCGAGGACAAATCTTTTTGTTCCTGGATGACCTTTGTTTTTTTTAGTCTTTAACCTTTTTCCTTTTTTGGTAGATTTTAGTCCAATCACTCTCCGGAATTAGACTTAAATCCACCTGGCGACTCCACTGTCAGTTAACACCTCAAGGTATTCTATTAGAAGAAACTCTCTAGGTTTGTTCAATTTCATCCCTGACCCCGAAAAGGTCTATAGGAGGAGAAACAAACTATCTTCTCGCAGGATTCTTGCAGAACTTGGATCTGAGTCTGTTTCAGACATCCACCTTTTATTTCCTGAAAACACTAATAACTTTGTTTCTGACATAATGGGCGAGTATTTTACTCAGCTTGACTTTTCTCAGATAGCAGGTCAACCCCACCGTCTTCCAGACAAAGTTGTCAAGAAGCTCCCAATGTATACAGGCACTAATGCCATTACCTCCGCCATGCACCTCAGGAACTTTTCTAGGTGTATCAACACTTATGTCAATGATCCGGTCAGCCAACATGATGACGTTTATATGAAGTTGTTCGCTCTGTCTTTGGATGGAAAGGCCGGCGACTGGTATAACAACTTACCAAACAACTCTTTTGATAGTCTAGCAGCTTTCAAAACCTCCTTCACCAACAAGTTGGGTGAAAAGAAAGAACCGCGGCATCAACTTGCGTCCTTGACCAACATAAAGAAGAAGGACACGGAAACAATGGACGAGTTCAATACTAGGTTCACAAAATTATCCAATACCATCCCTACTGAGTATGCCCCAACTAAACCAACCATCTTGGTATATTACATTGAGGCACTCAGTGGCAAAATGCAATACCAAATCAGAGACAAGGAGCCTGCTAACTTGCTCCAGGATCAGGAGATGGCAATCAAAATTGATCTAAACATCCAGTCATCTGGTGAATCTAACCTCCACGGTTATTCAAGGTCTTCAACCCCATTGAAAATTAATGAACCAAAAGACAAGGATCCTTTATCAGCTATGAAGGATGCCTATGAAAAACAAATGATTGAGATGAACAGGGAGATGAAGAAAAATATGGAGGAGGCAGAGCAGAAACACTTAGCACAGTTAAAGGAGATTCAAAATAGGGTGATCACAATGGAAAGAACTCAAACTCAGTTTGCTCCTAGAACCTTCCTACCAAGCCAACTTGGCAAAGAAAGCCTCCCAACCATGAGCAGAGGCCTCCCCATCAACTAGAGGCCGCTAACATGGTTGAGCAGTATAAACCATTTTGCAAAGCATGCAGAGATCATGAAGAATCTTCTTGTTATTATGCATGCTATGTTCAGGAGCATGGTTTTCCGGAGGGTTGTGGTCCTAAAGCATCATCAAGCGAGCCTGAGTACATAAATTGTGTAGATGACATGCATGATATTTCCGAAGAAAGTTGGAGAGAGATAAAACAATATTCAAGAGAGCCTGAATACATTAACACAGTTGAACAGCTCCATCCTGTCACCACAGAAACCCAGGGTCAAGTCGAAGATTATAGTCAGCAATTGGATGATCTCACTAAAAACTTTAGCACTAATCCTACTAATGAGCATAATGATGATAGTTTGGAGGTTTACTACCTTGTGACCTTTTTTTTGAAGAAGATGACTATGATCACGAGGAGGGATATAGCCGGGGATGTGATACAAGTGAGGAAGAATCCCCTACATCTAAGATGGATAATTTTGAGACTTTAATTAAAAATCAAATCTTAGAAGTCTCATGTGATGAGATTCCTCCATGCACTCCACCGAATGACAAATATTTGGAAAGTTGGGTCCCCTGTAATATCTTTGAAACCTAGCTTTTTGAAGAGGATTGTTTTGAGCAAAATGAGAAGTATAGACAGGGACTTGATACCAGGGACGAGGCATCTCTCATATCTGACATAGATGGCGATGATGACTACTGGACTTTTATTGAAAATCCAACCTATGATACCTTTGAAAATATTTTTGAGAATCTCATCTATGATATGTCCAGCGAGGGGAGTTGTTATTCTGAAACTTATGAAGGTTGTAAAGAAGAGCAGTCAGAGTTATATTTGAGTATCTGTAATGAGGACTTGGAGAAGCAATATAGTGAAGAATCAGAAGTGGTGCAACTAGTTGAAGTTTTTTCTCAGCCATCGTCTTCACATATAGATGTTCCTTATGTTTTGGAGCAGCTTGGGGCTTATACAACGAGTTATTATTTCATAAGCTTTGATGATCAGCATGATGGAGTAGCCGACCTGCCGCATTATCCCGATTTGTATATCAGCGTTATCCAGTCATGGATAGAAGCAGCCTGCGCGAGCATCGACCAGTCTGGGAAGAAGTTTGACGACATTATTCATGCCTATGATTCCCCATCCAGCCCGCCCATTCTGGATCATCACACAGGTTTTGCATTTTCTAGAAATTGTGTCCTTTTACTTTGGCTGGTAACCAAAGACAAGGCAAAACCTTTTTATATTAATAAAATGCTTAGGTGGCTACACTGGATTTATGATTACACCTAACCTTTTTTATATCATGCTTACAGTAGGAAAATAGGCTCCTTAAAGTGAGCGTTTATCTTAGCATTTTTTCTTTTTAAGAATAATTAAATTTTTCAGTTAAGTTTTGTCATTCCTTTGAAAAAAGAAACTTTTGGATCATTGGCTCTTTTTCATAAAACTTGTGCTACTGACGTTTTTCTTGTCAAGTTGAAATGTTTTTACATGATATGGAAACTAGAGATTCTGGTGTTCTCGTATGCTCTCCTTGCATAAGAGATTAGATCGAGCACACGTCCCACAGTTGGAGCCAGATGTTACCAACTTTTTTGTACCATAGTTGAGTTACCTGAGGAGCCGCCAGTTGACAGACTTGTTCAAAGTCTGATTCCAGTGTATCAGTTGATTCGTCTGCATGTCTAGCCACTATTGGCTAACCACTTTTTTATTTTGATAATTTTGACCATGGCCCCGTGGGGTTTGTAATAAATGTGCTAGTAGGGTATTTTTTGAGTGGTTCGGTCTCCTGAGACGTAGAATCTCAAATAAGGTATTCCAGGGAGTTTTTTGCCCCTGACAATTATGCTTTTCCTTTAGCCGAGTATAATTGGCGAGGTTTTCTCCCGCTTCCTCCAAAGCTGGAATGCCCGATGTCGAATTCTGGGCCTTGGGGGGTTATTAGAGCCCAATTGAGTGTTATAAACCTGCTAGACATTATTTAGGTAGATCATGGTCATGTCCTTCGTCATCTGAACACAAACATTTTTCGAAAAAAATCTTTTTCAAGCGGGGAAAAAATTATTTTTTAATTTTTTAATTTTTAATTACTTTTCTTAAGTTTTTTGGGTTAATTTTTCCATAAATTAAATGAAAAAAACCCGTTCGTGGTAAGTCGGTCATCCGGACTCCGAATTCAGTGATTGAAAGCTCTAACCTTAAGCCAAAAATCATTCTTGATCTACCAACCAGTCATAACCAACTTTCAGATCAACAATCAGACACATAATGCATTTTTTCTCAAAAAAGTCAGTTTTAAGTAACAAAATGAATTTTTATTGAAAAATGATTATTTTAGAGAAAATTAAAACTCTCCAAATTAATCCAAATTCAGTAAAATAAAAGGCTAAATGACATCTCATGGAGGACTTATGATGATTGGAATTATCATAACTCAGCTTTAGTCATCATTAAGAGAGCAATTAATTTATTATCAGTTAGCAGACATGTCATCTCCAGCTAAAGAATGAGATGGAGAGCACTCATTTGTCCGATGATTTGATCGAGGTGAAGACTAAAGCTTACACCATCAGTAGGCTTCCCAAACCTAGCTGAGGCTCCTTCCAAACCTAAAAGGTGGGCTTACCAACATTTCAGATGGCTCCTTGAATAGCTCACGCCCCTCTCTCTCCAAGTTGCGCCTCCCACACATGTGGCTTCATCTATGGTTGGATTTGATGGTTCAGGGTTTGAGTGGGGGCGCCTTGCCTGGGTGGAGGCCTTTCCTCACTCCCGGTTCTCCGATTTAGGTCTGGCTCTTCTGTTTAGGTGGCCAAGCTGGTTAGGTTATAAGGATTGGTTTTAGGGTTTTAGCACTCTCTCATTGTACAAATAGAGGCTCCTTTAGCTCTATTCGAATGGATCTTTATGCAAAGAACCTTTGGTGAATTACTGTAATGCTTATTGTTTTTGCAACTGTATAATAAATTTTAAGGCTTTGGAAGCATACATGGTGTGTGAATGTGGATGAACAATTGGCGAATGAGGTGAAATGTTTCAATTTTTGTCTTTTATTGCTTAGGATTGAATAATAGCTCATGCTTTAAAAGGCTTCTATAAGCACGTAAGATTGATCATTTGATGTTACAATTTGATCTTTTATGGTTTTGTTTCTATGAAAAAAAGTAGCATCGATTATTCAGTTGTATGACATGCTCTTTATATTTTTATTTACCAAACACAAATGATCTAATCCATTGTTTGCAAGTATTGAGTTGAAATTGTGCAGGTCATCTCATTGAAGCGAGTAGGAGTTTGAACTCAAGTGTATCCTCTCCTCTCGAAGCCAAGGAAATTTCCAAATTTTCAAGATCCAAAAGAATCCAAACGCCATCAAAGTACCACAGGTTTGAGTGTTTCTTTCATATTATTCATCTCTCAAATTTTTATTGAATCTTTATTTCCTTGGGATTAGGGAACGTTTTAGATAAAGTGAACATTCATTCACTTAGCCTTTGCCCCGGTTGGCTGCCCCGTTTTCTTTTTGCATCCTTTTAGGCCTTCTTTTTGCAGCCATTCCTTCCCTTAGTTCGTTGTCCACTTTTCCCCACTTTTTACCCTTTTGGACAACCCTCTTTTGCCTCCTTTTTCCACTTTTTCCAGCCCCTTTCCATCATCTTTTTGGGCTATACTTTCAGCGTTTTTCACCCTCATTTGCAGCCTTATTTCTCTGATTTGCAGCCCTCTTTCTCCCTTAGTTTTCAGCCTTCTTTGAATTGCCTTTTGTTCTCTTTTCACTCCCTTTCCCCCTCTCTTGCCTTCCCTTTCTCTTTCCTCTTCTCTCCCTTCTTTTCGGTAAGTTTGGGAAGTTGTTTTTATCTAGTTTGTAGATTTATTTTCAAGTTATTTTTTATCAACTAATCCTATAACAAGTGTATGTCTAGAGCTCTTAGTTTCAGGCAGGTGAAGGAGAGCCCAAAGCCCACAACTAAGCAAAAAGTGCAAAAGAACAAAAAGACTCTATCCCTCTTCTCTCAATCCCCTTCTTTATCTGTTCTTCCAAGAAGCAAAGAACACATCATCATTGTAAAAAACTAATAAAAAGGGCTACTGGGAGCAAGTCTCCTTTCTTTTATACTTCCCCTATTTGGGAGAAGGGTGTTGTGTCATTTTTCATGATTTTTTAGTGTAGTTTCCTTTAAGCAATTAGTTTAGTTCTTTGCTTAGTCTTAGTTTCCATTTTTTGCTAATCGCTAGTTGTTCTTTAACACAAACACTAATTGCTAGATTTATTATTGCATTTTGGTATCTTGTTATATAATTGTCAAATCATAAAAAGAACCAAAATCTCTTGAATCTCACCATAAGGTGGATCAAGAGTGCACTCTGTCGAAGAGTTTAATCAACCACTTTCATCTTAATTGTTGTGCTTGTTTAATCAATTAATTATTTAAGACTCTTGAACTTGCAAAAACACAAGTCAAGAGCACTCTCTATCGGAGAGCATCCTAGGTTTGCACAATCCCTGCATTAGTTGCATATAGATTAGCTAAGTCTCTTGAACCACTGTCATAAGACGAGGTCAAGAGCGCTCTCTGTCAGAGAGTCTAATTAATTGTTTTAATAAAATCGTCAACACACATACCCCTTTAATTAATTAACTCCCTTCCCTCCTTTCCAGAATATGCTCTGACCGATCCTAGATCAGAATACCCAGAAACGGCATTGGATATTTAAACCCTACAAGAGTAATTTAATAACCCTTAAACACCCTTAACCAATACACCGGGGTTGTAGGGATCCTTCCAAAGTACTTCCTATTAGAGGCGTCGGAACCTCCCGCTGTCTTAGATTCCCGGCTAGCTGGTCACTTGACAATATCAGCCTAGGATACTGGGCGGGCCCGACATGTCTTAAACGGAGGAAACTTAGAAGAGTCTCCCGGCTTTGACAAACCTTCATTGACACCCTAATCAATAGCATTTTTTAAAATTCTTAAAATCTACCAAGAGCACTTGCAAAACCTAATATTCACTAGCTTAATTCCTAGACTTTATTTCACGCATTTATTTGACTCCATAAGGCACTGGTCCTTTGTTATAATTGAGTAATCTTCTATCTTGATCAACTGTATATGGTCTATTTTTGCTTATTATATCTGAATGCTTAAGTTACAAGTCTGGAATATTTGTTTATCTTTCAGTCTCTTGCTAGCAATATGGATTGCTCTGATTTACGTGTCACATTCATAAACTTAATCATTTCTAATCACAAGTAACTCCTAAACAACACCCATCTGCATCCAAAACATCCTAAAACTTAACTTAAACATTGAGCCATAGAAAACTCTTTGTTAGGGACTACCCCACTTGGCTTCGTTAGGAGTTAGCCTAAACGAAGGAGCTAGGAGTAGGTAACAGTACCTAGCTCTGTGCTTGCCCCCAAGGTCACACCTCTCCCACTTTTTCAAGTGAGGAGACAGCTTTCGGAAGATTTCTGATGCTGGTGTGCAATTGGCGGACAACATGTCTAAAGACACAGTTTGCAATTTTATTTGCAGTCTTGCATTTCATATCATCAAAAATATAGCTCATAATGCATGTAATGATGGTAGACATATTGCTTCAAGTTTTAGCTGACAAGTTCTCAGGCAACTAGGGTGAATATCCACAGTCAGGACCAAACATCGAGGGCAACTGACCAGAGAGGTCAAGGCTTCAAAACCCAACTCATCTAAGCTTAGGAACCAACACCAGCGGCTTGTCCTGGCCCATAAGGATCAAGGCTTCGACAAGTTTTGTCGGACAACTCGAAGCCGAGACACAAAACAACATGGGATCCATCATGTATAGAGGTCAAAATGGGGAAAAGATCTTCAATCTCACAAGTCTCAAACAGTGTAAGTCACAGGATAAGTTTACAATGGATGAAACTAGATGAACGAGGGCAAGTGATAAATGGAACCTATTTCCCACCTATTTCGACTAGGTGGCAACCTCATGTACATTGAAGATTTATATTCTGTGCAGTTTGTACCATGGAAAAAGCCTAGGGATTTTTCACTCAACAGGGCAATTTTGTCCCTTCTGTACACGAAATGTCCGCTCCCCTACGTGGGACAATTAATGTAACTTTATATGTCAACATGGGTCATTCCTCTAAGGATGTCACCATGGACTTTATTATCAGGGAAGTCCTCTTCACCGAGTGTTTTTTCCCCTTCAAGTTAATTTTGTTAATTAACAATTTTAATTGATTGGGTTTTTCACTCACAAATCCTCCAAAGTGGTGAATTGGCGTTCTGATAATCAAGCCCATGAGGTGGCTAAGGTTTCAAGGTGTTGTCCATGACCATGCTAGCCATATCTTATAGTCTTGCGGAATTTCGTTAGGATTTTAATTTTAATTTTTTTTTTTTTCCTAATTAATTAACTTTACCATTTGGTAGTTAATTAATTAAGTTTTGATGTAATAATGTAATCTCTTGATCCTTGGCATTTTGTAATAGGGTTATGAATGCAAATGAAAATGCTATGACACCCCCTAAGCCATTGGTTCAAGTCTCATGTCATTCTGACAAGGGGTTGGGAAGTTAGACCAATTTTGGTTAAAACAAGGTGTTTTTCCCTAGGAAATTAATTTAATTTCCAAGGGTGAAAAATTAAATTATTTGATTTTGAAGGAAAAAATCAAATAAGGCCATGGTAATTAAGTTTGGAAGGTGGCTAAGCATAGTTAATTTTTATTTAAATAAACCCCCCATGGTCAAAATAAATTTTTGAAGATTTCCTAAGTGGGGCGCCCCTCTTGTCTTAATAAAAGATACAAAAGAAAAGATTTAAGTAAAAGATTTAAATAAAAGATTAAAAAAATAAAAAATAAGAATAAAAAATCAAAATTTGAGTCAAAGGAGGCCCCAAATAAAAAATAAAAGATTTAAAATAAAAGATTAAAAAGATAAAAAATAAAAAATAAAAGATAAGAATAAAAAATCAAAATTTGAGTCAAAGGAGGCCCCAAATAAAAAACTAAAATAATAAAAAGATAAAAATTAAAGATTAAATAAAATATAAAAAATTAAAGATTAAAAAATAAAAGATAAAAAATTAAAATTTGAGTCAAAGGGGGCCCCACTTGAGTCCTGGAAACCCTAGATCTAAGGGTTAAGCTTCATTGTGACATGGATCTATCTTTTTTACCATTGATTTGAAGAGGCACCCTTGCTTATGATTGGTGGATGGCTTGCAAAGTCAACAAACCTAGATCTAAGGGTGGAAGAGAGCTAGAGTTTAGATCTATGTTTTGGACCCTTGATTTGGGAGTGGGTTTGGGATCTTTTCAACTATAAAAGAGAGGCCCCCTCCTCTCATTTTATCATCATTATTTGGAGCATGGTTATGCTGCCAAAATACTCTCTCCTTTTTATTATTCTCTCTTAAGCCCTAAGAGACTCTTTGTATCAAGCTTTGTCCTAGTTGGGCCATAATCAAGTGAAATCTTTGGAGGAATTCATCACATGGTGTTGGCTTTCCATTTTCAAATCTGAGGTATAACATTTGCATTTGTGAGTTTATTTTTCATTATACATGCATAGATGCCCCTTGCAAAGGTCTTTGCAAAGGGGATTTAGTTGTAAATGGTTATTTACATCTATTTGTGAGTAATTTTAGCTAGATCTACAAAGGTCTTTGTAAATCTTTTTATTTTGCTCACCTCTTGCTGTATTTTGTAGATTTCTTACAGTTATTTTGCAGATCTAAGGGTTTAGAAGAGGGCCTCCCAAGCCAAACACCTATCTTGCATTTTATCTTCAAGATCAATTCATTTACTCAGAATTTCATCTTGTATTTTGCATTTTCGCTCATATTTTTGTCACTGTTTTAAAACTAGGTTTTATTCATTGTATAGTGAATAAAACCCTTGTTTTAAGGCTTTCATTCATAGTAGATTAGTTTGGTATTATAAATCTGCAATTTACTTGTCATTTCAGGGCCTAAAAACCCACTTTTAGGCCACCAAAAGTTCAAGTTTTATATAGTTTCAAGTTCAGATTTTTGCACTGTTTTTTTTGAGTTTTTGGGGCTAACTTTTAACATACTTTCTGTAGTGTTTTCTGCTGTAAATTCCAGCGAAGTAGGTCACTGTTTTTTGCAGGTTTTTACATAGGGAAAGAGGCGGTGCTACCAAAATTTCATCAGAAAAAAAGCCCTAAAAATTTTGGGTGCAAAAAGGGGTCCAAAACTCCATTTTTTCCTCTCTTTTCTATCATTTGTAAACCCCAAAGAGTAGTACTCTTGGGGTATTCTTCAAAGCTCTTTAAAATCATTTGTAAATCTTGTATATGAAGTAAGAGTAGTGATAGGGTAGAATACTAGTTGTTAGATTTACTTTTCTGCAAGTAGATTTAGTCTTTTGCTTTATGTTTACCCACCATCTCTGTTAGAGGGATTCATGTGTGGTTAGGTTAATTGTTTAGAGTAGTTCATTCGTTTCTGTTATTTTTATTTCCAAGCACTTAGTTAGATTTACTTTTTGTTGCAAAGAAGTAATTTTACAACTTGCCTTTCGGTGTATCATCTGTCCCTATCCGTTATCTCCCTTTAGGGAACTCGGATCAGGGTATGAAAAGCAGAAAGACAAGGGCTTAGATTTAATTAGATAACACTGCCTTGTTTGTTTACTTATTTCTGTACCAAACACATTTGCTTTACCAGTCCAGGGTTCAAGTACCAGCACCTCCCATAAGAGATACCACTTGGTTGAGCTTTGTTGATAGTTTTAAAATTTACTTGCATGCTTAACCACTACAAGATTTAAAATTTACCCCTAAAATTAACCAACAACGAATTTAGCCCCTGTTCCTCTACTCGGTTATCACCCTTCGGGGTATTCACGAGATACGACAGGTGGTAGAGGAGTTTTAGTAATAGGCATCTGTCACATTATTGCTTTAATCCAACTAAAAACTGGTGACCTTTGGAAGCCACGGGGGGTGAGAGACCGAGGGGGGTCTCACGGCGTTCGCGTCCTCCCTTGTTGGGCGCCTGGCACTGGGGGTTTGATCTATGAGCTACAGGTGGGCTTGTTCCCATTGTTTTGAGCACAGCAGCACTCCACTTTTGGATTAAGGGGATATGTGGTAGGGGTAGACACACCACTGTTTGAAAACCTAATACAAGAAGAAAAACTGTAATAAAATTTACTAAAAAGAACAAGAAGCATTGCAAAACAAACTCTAAACTCCAGCATGGAATCACAGTACATTTTCACTCCAGCATTGCACTCCAGCACTTTACTTTCAGTTTCATTTACTTTCAGTTCTGCAATTGTTTATGTGGTGAATGCTTAATAATTCAATAACATTTGTTTAACTACTTCAAGTAATTCAATTTAAAGTCTTTCCATTTTCATTTACTGTTGGTTTAATAAATTTCATTTAAGGCATTTTCTTTCTGTTATCTCTTGTCTATAACTTGTAAATATGATTCATATTTGTCTAAACTGTAACTAGTTTACTTGTTCATTTGTTTATACTGATAAATTTAGATCATCTGTACATTGCTTAGATATCTTGATTCATTACTGTTTATAACTGTATCATCTATTTGTTTATTCATCTCATTGTTAGATATCATTTAACCTGTGAGATAATTAACCTAGATTGCATCTCATTAAAGGCTGCATTCTCTGACTCCATTATTTAGGCACTGGTTGTATCTTAATAAAGGCTTGTTTGTCATTTGAGAAATATTGCATTTGCAGTGGCTAATTGTCATCCTTAGTAAATAGTAAAACCTAAGCCTTTCACCTAATAATAAAGATCATTTTAACACAACTATTAATAAACTTAGGAATATAGTATTCCGTAGGGACTACCCCCCTTGGCTCTGTTAGGATCTGGCCTAAACGGAGGAGTTGTGGACTGTGGTGACAGTGGTCCCCAGCTCTCACTTGCCCCCAAGGACACACATAGCAGATTTTTAGGAAAAAATCAAATAATGCCATGGTAATTTTGTTTGGGGGTTCCTAAGCCTATAAAAATTTATTTCAAATTTTTCCACCTCCCCATGGCCAAG
This sequence comes from Pseudotsuga menziesii, assembly GCA_001517045.1. Classification (NCBI taxonomy): domain Eukaryota; kingdom Viridiplantae; phylum Streptophyta; class Pinopsida; order Pinales; family Pinaceae; genus Pseudotsuga; species Pseudotsuga menziesii. The sequence continues at coordinate 131,668 of LPNX010636497.1, read as the reverse complement.
ATATAATTTTTCCAAGTTTATTTTTAATTTTTCCTAAGTCAAAATTGAAAAAAAATTTAAATTAAAGTGAAAAATTAAATCTAAGGTGAAATGTTAATATTTAGCCTAAGTCTAAAGGTTAAATATCATTTTTGGAGCAAAGGCTAAAGTCCAAGCCTAGTCATAAGAGTGGTTTAAACCCTCACTAAAGTGGGGGCGGCCAAGTTTAAAAGGCAAAGGAGGAGCCACGTCCAAGTTTAAACCCTCACCATATTTGGAGGCGCTATATGCTAAAGGGAGGCGCTACTAATATAGTGGAGGGTGCATGCATGAAGAGGCGCCTAGCTACAAAAGAGGAGGCGTCAATGTAAAGAGGGCGCTAAACTATAATGAGGGCATCACCATAAAGGAAGGCGCTAGCCATATAATGGAAGCGCTAGTCATAAAGGGGATGCATCATATTTAGTGGGTCGCTAGCCATTTAAAGGAGGGCGCTACTTGGGAAGGAAGGCGCCATTTTAGAGGAGAGCCGCTAGATATGGAGGGGGCGCCTAGTTGGGCCCACGTTTTTAACTCAAAAGCAATCTAAGGGGGCGTTTTCAGTCAAAGCCCTAGATCTAAGGGTGGAAAATGGTGAAGACATGGATCAAGCACCCAAGCCATTGATTAAGAAGCAATCTAAGGGTGTAGATTGGTTGAGAGTGAATAAAAGTCAAATACCTAGATCTAGTGGTGGAGATTTAACCTAGATCCAGATCTAATCTCGGCCATTGATCTTCAAGGGGTTGGGGTCTTCCTCAACTATATAATGAAGGTCTCACTCCCTCATTTCAAAAACTTCTCTCATGCTATTGTTATGCTGCCGGAACTTTTCTCCATATTCTCCTCTCATATTCTCTCAAGCTTCTTTGGCTATTGTAATGTTCTTGCCCTAGTTGGGCTTAATACAAGTAATCTTTGGAGGAATTCTTGGTGTCTCTCTTCTACATTCCATGCTTCTTTGTGAGGTAACTTGCTTTATATTTATTTGATTTGCATTTGTATTAGCTTAGATAGCTCTCCACAAAGTATTTTGTGGAGAGACTTGTAGGTAGAAGTATTTCTATCTTCATTTGTGAGTATATTAGTAAGATTCTACAAAGTATTTTGTAGGATTTATTTTTGTGCTCACCTCTTTGCTTACATTTTGCAGCTCTCATAAGTTTATTTGCAGGGATCTAGAACAAAGGAGCATTTTCTCCATTGGTTATATTTCTGTTTTTTATTTTCGCACATTTTCTTACAAAGGTTTTAAAACTCAGTTTTTATCATTGTATAGTGATAAAAACCTTGGTTTTAAGGCCCCAACCTTTAGTATACTAGTTTAATACTTCAGATCTATTGTTCTAACACCATTTAGGTGGCTAGAAACTCAGTTTTCAGCCCTCTAAACATCATATTTCTGTTATCTTTTCACTCAGATTTTTGCTGTAAATTAGTGGTTTTTGGGTACTAAATTTTTCTGATAATTTCTTTGAGTTTTTCTGTGATTTCCAGCGGACAAAGCTTGCTGGTTTGTGACAGGTTTTACACAGATGAAGGGGAGGTGCTGCCCAAATTGGCCCAGAAATACCTCAACCTTCAACCGGTTCCAAAAGGGGTTCATACCCTCATCTCTCTCTCTTATTTTCTGATATTTGTAAACCCCAACGAGAAGTTCTCTTGGGGTATTCTGCAAAAGTTTAATAAGCACTTGTAATCTATATGTAAATAGATTAGGAAGTAGAGTAGGAAGTAGAATCCTAGTTGCTTAGATTTCTATTTATGCAAGTTTTTTCTGTTTACCCACCTATCTTTGTGACAGACCACCATCTCTGTCACAGAGATTGAAGTGAGGTTATTTTAGTCTCTTTTACTTCTGTTTCCCACCTATCTCTGTTACAGACCACTATCTCTGTAACAGAGATCGTTGTGTGGTTAGGCATTGCTTTAGTTAGTTACAGTTTCCTTCAAGTTTCAGTAATTTTATTTTCTGTTAAAGAGTAACCATACAACCCATCCATCCTGTGTATCCTCTATCCACTTGTCATCTCCCTTTAGGGACTTCAAGTTGGATATGAAAAGCAGGAGAAGTGGGGGCTTAGTTAATTAAAACAACTTTTTTTTCTGCTACAATCAACACATTTTATTTTTTAAGTCTAAGATCAAGTACCAGCACCTCCCATAAGGAATACCGCTTGGTTGATCTTGTTGATCACTTAAAATTAACCTTGTATGTTAATCACCTAGATTAAAATTAACCCCTAAAATCAACCAACAAAAACTTCACTATTTCCTGCTCCTCTACTCGGTTATCACCCTTCGGGGTACTCACGAGATACGATAGGGGATAGGGAAGTCTTAGTTTAATAGGCATCCATCTAGCCATTTTTCCTGTCAACTAAAAACAGTGACCTCAGGAAGCTAGAAGGGGTAGTAGACCGTGGGGGGTCTCTAGGCGTTTTACGTCCTCCTTGTTGAGCACCGGAGCATTGGGGTTTGACCTGTGAGCTACGAGTGGGCTTTGCTCCCACTTTGTTGAGCGCAACAGCATTCCCTCTTTGGCTTGAGAAGTACTAGATTGGGGTAGTCACACCACCAATTCTAAAACTAACTTCAAGAAGAAAAACTCTAATAAAATTTATTAAAATTAACCAAGAGACATTGCAAAACGTCCTACAAACACAGGTCACTGCTCTTTATCTTTGCCTTGATGTTCAAGGTTTTACTACAAGCACTTTCACTTTTTATTTTATTGCAAGCTTTTCACTTTTCAGTTACAAGTACTTCCTTTCAGTTCTGCAATTGTTTATGTGGTGAATGCTTAACCTTTGTTAACTACTTCAAGTAATTCAACTTAAAGTCTTTCCATTTTTTATTTACTGCTGGTTTAATGATTTTCATTTAAAGCATTTTTCTTCTGCTATCTTTGGTCCATAACTTGTAAATCTTGTTCATTTGTTTATATTGATAAATTTAGATCATCTGTATATTGCTTGAATATCTTGGTTCATTATTGTTTATAATTGTACCATTTATTTGTTTATTCATCTCATTGTTAGACAACTTAATCTGTGGATAATCAACTTAGATTTGCATCCATTGAAAGTTGCATTCTCTGACTCCATTAGGCGCTGGTTATAAATAAAAGGATTGACTGTCATTTAAATATTGCATCTTGCATTAGTTTGACTGTCATCTCTCAAAACCTTAGCCTCACACTCTTAATAAAAGATCCCTTTAATTAATTTGTAATTAATTAATAAATCTGGAACTTAGCTTTCCTGTAGGGACTACCCCCCTTGGCTTTGTTGGGATCTTGCCTAAACGGAGGAGTTGTGGACTGTGGTGACAGTGGTCCCCAACTCTCCCTTGCCCCCAAGGACACACATAGCAGGTTGTGACTTTCCTGTGTCTTAAAGTGTGAATTAGGCGGCAACACAACCTTCACTAGCAAATTGACTACAACTACGATGTGAGTATAGTCTTGAAATTCTAAGTCTGAATAATAATAAATAAAGCCTTATACATGTATTGGTTGATGTACCGCCAGTGAAATGAATGCTACTTGTTGTGATTGTTACTTCAATGAGTTGTAAAGCATGTCTTAGCCTTTTACACTTGCAGCAGATGGATGACAATCTAAGTTATTATTGGTGTCTGATCAGTCTCAGATGGTTTTATTGTTTATTGGATATGATTGATGATCAGATAGAGACCTATGAGGGGTATGAGTATACACCTTAGATGGATTTGGACTCTCTGAATCTAATGAGACAGTTTATTTCCAGTTCCGAGCACTTGTAGATATGATTAGGCTCATTCTGCCGCTCTAATGCAGTTTTTCTTCACAAGTTGATATGTTTGAGCAGGGAGATGTTTTAGTTGGATCTCCTAGGGCGTTGTATGGGCAAAGGGGGGTGCAGCTGCTTGTTTGTACCATTGTACCCCCATCCCAGAGAGCCTGGTTGGCTCAATTTGACAACGTAGGCACCCTAGGAGGCTGTTTTGGCAGGATCACGTTTCCCGAGGCAGATTAAAAATGATTAAATGGCTATTGAAGAAATCGATTTGGGCTACTGAGGTAAAGAAATGGCATGGGATGAGTCACAATGATGAGAGTGATGTCTTCCACACCTTCTCCAGCAGTTGCAGCACCTGATTGGGCCCACACCTATTTTTGGGCATTTTTATATTATTTTCTGGAGCTTTTGGAAGGCTCACAATTTCCTCAAGAAGGCATAAAGTCAAAGAATTAAATTATTATATTATTTTATTGTGCCATGGGGACACCCAGAGGGAGTTAGTCAAACACTCCTTGGACCCACCATGTGCTTCATTTATTTCTTGTTGAGTGGGTTACCTTTTTATGGGTGGTTTAGTCCATTTTGGTAAATTATGGTTATATTGATCCATGTGTTGTATGTTGAGCTCATTTCAACCATTGATTAGAACATTTCATCTTTTAATCTTAACCACTCGTTTTGAAAGTGGTTAGGATTCAGTTATGATTGTGGTTCTCTCATTTCTATTTAAAGGAGAGAGCTTCTCATTTGTAAGGGGTCTTTGGCTCTTGGATTTGAATAATAGAAAGACTTTTTGGTGGATATTTTCTGGATCTACTTTGCATCTGATGTTCTCAAATGGTGATTGGATAATCTTCAGCTTACTAGCATTATGGAAACTCTTGTGAGATCTATATTTTTTTGCTATCATTGTTTTGCCTACAGGAGGGTGTTTTGGCTGGAGCGTTTTTGCAGGGGGACCTCAACTCGCTTGGTTTTCTTCCTCTTGGATCAGGGGGTTTTCATTAGTTTCATTGTGATCTATGATTACTTCGTTTTACTTTCTTGTAGCATTTGGTTTCTTTATCTCGTATTGGAAAATTTGATATTGTTGACGTTTGCTCATGCAGGATCAGTGTTATCGAAACCGGACCAGAACCGGCAAAACCAGCCGGTCTGACCGGTTTACAGGGTTGGCCGGTCCGGTCAGCAAAAAAAATTCAAAAAACCGGATTTTTTTCCAAACCGGGTACGGAACCGGCCGGTCTGGACTGGGGACTCACGAAACTCATTTTTTTTTTTAAAACCCAAAAAATAAAACATTGTTGATGTACTTTGGAGCCTCTTTGTTAATGTACTTTGGTTCAGAACCTCAGAGATGTATTGCACTAGGTGCTATTTTGGATATTTACACCCATATTTGCTATATATATGAGAAACTTTGCATATTTCTGTATTAATGGTTTGGATTCATATGTATGCACATGAATATATATGTTTTTTACAAAATATGAATATTTTATGTATTTTTTAGTCAGCCGGTTTTTTACTCGGTTTTTTGCTGGTTCCAGTCCAGTTCACATTTTGGGCTTCGCCGGTTCGATGACTGGTCCGGTTCCGATAACATTGTGCAGGATAGGGGGCGCATTGGTGGCTTGTGGCTTACATCCTTCATAGAAATCATTGAGATCTTCCAGAATTGATCGAGATAGCAAAGATCATCACTGTTAAAGACTTCTACAAGCATTTCCAGGTAAGATCTAACAAGTAAGTCTCTTCTCTTCAGATCTTATTCCATTGTACCTTGCTTTAATTCAAATTTTATAAAAAAACTCCTAAATACTAAAAACCCTAAAAAACAATAAATCTCGAAATCGTCCGATCTTTGGCCAAACCATTTCTGGGTTTCATAGATCAGGCCTCCCCTTCACTAAATCTGCTGCAACGCTGGTCAAACTCCTGCTAGTTTGACCTAGATCTGATTTTTAGCCAAAAAACTGCATAACCCCCACCAAAAATTTGACCTGCTAGGGTTTTGACTTTTTCTGAATTCTGACTTCACAAACGGATAGATCGGGTCCCACACAATCCAAATCAACCCCAACGCTGTCCAAATTCTTGGCAATTTGACCTAGATCTGAGTTTTTGACTAAAACAGCCCTAGCACCTTCTCTGAAAACTGGACTTTCCTGGATTTGACTTTTTCTGAAATCTGACAAGATAGGCTGATAGATCAGGGCTTAAGCACTCCAAAACACCCCCAAAGCTGAGCTAGTTCCTTCCAGGTTGCCCTAGATCTGAAAAATTGGTTTTCAACCCCCCTAGCCCCCTCATCAGATTTTGACTTTTCCAAATCTGATTTTTCTGCTAATTTTCTGATTTGGGTTTGTAGATCAGGCGACCCTGACCTCATTTCTCCTTCAACGCTCAATTGTTAGCCTCCTGGTGACCCTGGAACTACAGATCTGCCTCTCCAAGCCCTAGCGCTAGCCCTCTATTGAGCTGGTTTTACTGTAACCTGAATTTTCCAGGCCATATCCTTTCTGGCTCCATAGATCAGGGTATATCCCAGGTGGGTTCACTGAAACATTAGGTTGATGCTGACTCCATTGCCCAATGCACATAAGGCACTGATCTCCTAGCTAGCGCTAGCCCTAACTTGACCTCACTTCCATTCCCTTTGCCAACATTCATTGATAACTCAAGTCACCTATCTTTCACTAAGTCTATCTCCTTGGTACTAGATAGTCCCATCTCTGTCCTTGCTTACCACTGTCACAATTACGTTTCCCAATACAGTGGTCATCTCTATCAATTGCTAGTACCTAAACCCTAGAGCTAGGGTTTCCATTTACTTTGTACCTTACATACCTTAAAGCCCCATTTTATTTGTTCTGGTGTCTAGGTCTAATCTCTCATGTCGGGAGCAGATCCAGGTCTCCCCCATTGTTGTCTTGGACTAGGATAACATAAAGTGAAAGCTGGCTTGATTGGTGTGACAACCATCCATTTGGGAGTCTAGGCAGTCGTGGTTCCACCCCTTAGTTGCTTGCCCCTCTACCATCCATCCTGGATCCACCTCACGCAGGCAACTACAAGGCGGGTGATAACAGGGTGCTTCTGCCAAGAGAAATCAAGTCACCCACTTGCCTTTTGTTTCTTGCAAAACTTGTTAATTTGCATGTTTATTTCAGTTTGTAATGCAAAGATTATCTTAGTTTTGCTCATGCCATGCTTTACACAGATGATTAAACCTTGGTGCTATGTTGGTTCCATGTGTCATTTGTCCCCGTCCATCCAGTTCATCTGTGATTGATTCTCATCCCATGGCTTTTGCTTGATTGAGACCTATGAGATTGAAGATCACTTTCCCCACTTTGCCTCTATGCATGATGGATCCCATGTTGTTTTGTGTCTCGGCTCTGAGTTGTGCAACAAAACTTGCCGACACCTTGATCCTTCTGGGCCAGGAGAACCCACTGGTGTTGGTTCCTGAACTTAGGCTAGTTGGGTTTTGAAACCTTGACCTCTCAGGTCGAGTGCCCCTGATGTTTGGTCCTGACTATGGATATTCCCCCCTAGCTGCCTGAAGAGTGTCAGCTAAAACTTGAAGCAATATGTCTACCATCATTACATGCATTATGTGTTATAAGTTTTATCTGTTGAAATGCAAAAGCCCTCAAATAAATGCAAACTATGTCTTTAGACACAATTCAAAAAGGGCTATAAAATTGAAATTGTGAAAGGCCTAAAGCAGTGGATAAATAAATGCTAAATCTAAATACTGTTAGCCACTATTGAAATGTAATGAATAATTCCTCACAGAGCCTGCGGTTTTTGATGTGAGATGGGGCAAGGGACCGCTAATTCACAGTGTCCCCTAGGATCTCTTCACTACAATTTCTTGTGTACTCAACGCAAGGGTCCTAGTAAAGATCCTCACGGAGCTTTGTTTCTTAGCTTGGATGTGAGTTATAGACATGTTATTAGAGTTGAATGGGCTCTTTTCAGATCAGCTTATCCACTTGTGAGACACCACCATCCCTATTGTTCATCTATCATGTATATGTCACTGTGGTCGTGTGTAATTGTCATCATTCTGAGAGATCATATGGTCAAAGTCAGCTAAAAGTCATCTCCCTTTACCTTAGCCTTGTTTTCCACCCTCACCCAGCACTAGCACACTCTTTAAACTTTGTAAGCATGGCATGCATAAGAGACTTCCAGAAGGTTCTAAGATCTTTCAAAGGCACAGGTATATCTTACTTATTATCTAAAGTCATATGACACGAGGACACGAAAATACGAGTATTCGACACGAGACATGACGACCCCGAAAATAGGACACGGGGGGCACACTTTATATATATATATATATATATATTAAAAAATTAAATATATAGATATAGATATTAAAACATTATATATATATATAGATAGATATAGATATAGATATTAAAAAAATACATAAAGATCTACATTTTTTAAAAACTAGAAGTATATACAATGTACATCAATCATAATATCATTCAATTGAAATTTGACGATAATGAATCAATAGTAAAATTATCAATGAATCATGAACTTTGAACCATAAACTGCATATTTGATATTCTTGATTAAACCACAAAAATCAAAATGTATTACATAGATATCAAGAGAAGGATGCCGACAAATACAAAATAGAGAAGATACTACTTAGTACTAAGTCTAGTATCTACAGTACTACTAGATATAGAATGAAAATACTAAATAGCCACAAGGAAGAATATCATAGCTCATCAATGGTATTGGCCAGTGTCAATCGCCCTCCTGCTCCTCCATGTCGAAATTAGCATTACTTTGTAGCTCTCTCCTCTATCCTCCTCTTACCCTTTTCGACAGGACACATGTCCAAAAATCATGACATGTTCGTGGCAAGTGTCCGACACGTGCTGGAAGGTGTCAAGATTTGGAGACACAAAAAGTTTGGTATCGGACACGTATGAGGGCAAGTATCGTGTCCGACACGTAGAATATGGGACACGAGCCCTATTTGGAAGTGCCATGTTACTTAGCTTATTATTATTATTGTTGTCACCATGTTTATGAATAACATGATTTAAGTTGGGTTTTGATATACACCATTGGAGCATTTCTTACCTTAGATGCATGCAAGATCATAGCGGTACAATATCTCATCTCTAGTTTGGGTACTTTGACCTGGTCAACCTTGTTGACCAAGTCAAACACGATTCCCAAGGCAGTGACTCAAAAAACAACAATGCTTATATTTGCTCTAGACATGCCCAAAACCAATATTGCAGTCTCAGTTTTTAGAGTTTGGCCCTAGATCTCATGATCAGTGATTATTATTAATTTATTATTGGCCAAATGATCAATTTTTATTACAGATTGCAGACATTTTGGTTCTCCTAGAGCATTGTAGTGTTCCAGGGGGTATGAGTAGTCATTTATACTATTCTTCTATGTCTCCAAACACTTCTATGCAGTCAGTTAGCCCCAATTCTCAACTTGAACAAAGTTATGATGATTATTATTATTTTCAAAGGATGTACCACTAAAAAATGAACTAGGAAATCATTGAAGAAATCGATTTGGCTTGTGTGGTCAAGGAAATGGCAAGGGAGTTTCTCTGGATGATTTATTATGGCTCTTCGAACATATTTGCATCAGTTGATGTTTCGGATTATTTTCTTGGCTCTCTTAGGGAGGACGTTCCCCATAGGGGCAAAATTGGACAAAATAACCAAAATAAAAGTTTGTAAATCAAGTGGTATCTTTAGAAATATGTATGTAGAGACCCCCTAATGACCCCCCCATGTCCCCTACGTGTCAATATTGCAAAAATAATGGTTTATCATGTTGTAAAAATGGGCTTTATGAGGTAATTCACCCCCCTCTTGACTTAGGCATGTTGATCCATGTATTGATTCGTGTAAAAGTGATCTCCACCGTTGATGATGTTTTAATCTCAACTGTTTGATGAAAAAATTAGTTAGGGTTTGTGTCTCTCAAAAGTTATATAAAGAAGAGACCCCCCTCATTGTATCCCATCAGGAAATTTTGCAATCTTGGCTCTAGATATTTGAATAAAGAGATTTTTGCAGAAATTCTTGGATCTTCTTTGTGGAATGTTCATGTTTACAAATGGAAAGTTTATCTTACTTAGCATTTGAAACATTTTTCCGGGGGATCAAATATTTTTGGAAGATAGTGTTTTGCATGCAGGAGGGCGTTTTTGTGGATCTCCCAACTTGTTTCTCTTGAAGACGTTTTCATAATTAGGGGTTTTTTCAATAGTATCTGTGATCTTTGATATGCACTCTGATTTTCTTGCATTTCCAGTGTCTTTTTCATGCATAGCAAATCTCACTTTCAGTAGTTTGACTTTGCAGGGAAGAGGGGTGTGCTACCTCACTTGGGCAAATTGATTCGACTTGGTACTTTGTCAAAATCGCTTGAAATTGATCAAGACAAGATAAATCATCATTTGCGAGGCATCTACAAGATTTTTCGGGTAAGATATAATCATAATCTCTTGTTTAAAATTTCTATTCCATTAGTTATCAAATTCTCTGGCAAAACTCTCATTTTAAAACCCTTAATTTTTAGATTTATAGTATCTAGTTTACAGTTGGCTTTAAAACTTAAAACCCATCTTGGAAATAAGTTAAAACCCCTTCGTTTAAATTTCCGTGACCATTGGACTCCATTTTCCCACCTAACGCACTAGTATTCCTCTTAGGGGAAGACGCCCTCCTTGGGAGGAGTGGGTATTTTCAAATCCGCAAACTGGGTATTGCTAGTTTCACCTCCAGCTACCTTATCTGACACCTAGCAATCAATCTGAGCATCCAATTTCATTTAATTTCACCGTTTACCCCTACATCCAATATCCCGTGCTTAAAACCCTAGGGTAAATTGGGGCTTTTCATACGGACACTCGAAGTCTCTTAGTAACTATGCAAAACTCTAATTAACTATTCTACTAAGAGATTTAATAAAGTTCCCCTGGACTATCTACTTTCCTTCCTCATTTTTAGGGATCTTGGTTACAGGGATGCCCCCTGGGCTTAGTATTTTCACTGAGTTCGAAGTGTCGATATCCTTGATTGGCTTGACATCTGAGTTCTTTCAGAGGTCTTGGATATTGTAGGTCGCGACTTTAGTTGTCTTTCCCTCTGCCATCCTAGATAGGATCACCCTACGAGGCAACTACAAGATTCGTGATAACAGTACAGCCGGTTGATTAAACAAGTTGTAGCGATGCAGAGCATACGAGGAAAGAGCCTTGGTTTATTTTATTAGAGATGTAAAAAGTGGTTGTTTAAATGACGACCGAAGAGTCTCTTTCCCCCTTCCGGGATACTTGGGAAAGCTACAGTCGGATTGATTTTAAAAATTGAAACGTGAAAAAGATAACAAGAAAAAAAACAACAAGACGCAAAGAAAATGTTCTTCTAATTATTCCTACCACGAATCTCTTTCCCCCTTTCGGGATACTCGGGAAAGCGTGGGATTAGTATTTTTTTTTCCAAAATCACTAAAGCAAAACTAAAACTATGCCAAAAAATAAAAGCAGCTACTCTAAGAAAGTACACCACACAAATCCCCAAAATGGAGAACAAGAGAAAGCTTAGCAAATCCTTCTAGATCCACCTCCCATGAGGCAGGCGACCTCACTCCACCTACTATGCCACCTCCTCATTAAACCATTCGCAATTGCAACAACCCAAAGTCAACATACTCGCGTGGGCCATATGACATGAGCATGATGGTGATTATTTGATTTATGAAACATTTGTGTGGTATCCAAACCAGTGTTGAAAAACTCTCCAAAAAGTCGCGATTTTTTCCCTTAACCGAAAAATCAGCTGGAAAAATCGTGATTTTTTAATTTTTCAAAAAGTCGCAATGGCTAAAATGGCAAGACCCGACTTTTTCCAAAAAGTCTCCATTTTGGCTAAAATGGCTAATTTTTTCAAAAATTAGCCATTTTAGCCATTTTGTTGTATACTAACAACTTTCCTCTACTATATAAATATTTCAAAACTTTGTTGTATTTGAAGATCAAACCTTGCAAGGATAAGCTATACAAAATATGTATCCATTTATCAAAGATCACAATGGTAATTGAATTACTTTTTTCAATAATAGGGAATTTTTTGAGCAAACATATTTTGAGTGATCATCATAGCACATTGTAGGAAAAACAGAGCAATGTTTCAAGTGGTAGATGAGTTAGGGATAAATGTAAGGCTCATGTCGGAAATTCAATTTGGGTGGAGTGGAAAATATATCTATGATTTATCACCAATACAAAACAAGAAATACATTTAATGGTTGACAACCCAATCAATAAAATATACCTTTCAAAAATTAGGTTTAACTTTTAAGTCATAAGATGGAGAGACAAATAAAAAGCATTTATGAAAACCTTATATAAACCTAATCATTGCAATAGGGAAAAAGATGAAGTATGAATGGAAAATAGAATAAATTATGAAGTAAAGATATAATGAAAACGAGAAACAAGTAATCAGTAGAAAGGAAACTTGGGAAAAGAGCATTGGTATCAGATAGCTAGATGCTAGTTTTCCTCGGATACATTTATATATGTGATGTCATGTTGTATTGATTATCCACTTTTGAGTCCTTAATTGGACAACTATGATGTTTCAAGATACAATATTGACTTGGCATGACTACATGATGATGATATATATCAGTGCTTTCTCCATTTTTATGTTCCAATGTGTTTATCTGATGTTATTGTTGCTTTAAATGTTTAAATTCTGAAAAAAAAATGAATGTATTTTCTATTTTTTAATGTTTGCCGACTTTTGCCAATTTTTCCCCTTTTTTTCGTCGATGTTGCCGAGAAGTTGTATTCGGGACCCTTGCCAACTTTTTCAACATTGATTCAAACTGATTTAAAAGAAACGCTTTCCACTTAGGATGAGTTCACCAACATGGGGACAAACAACGCCATGTCACCCCAATATATTTAAGATGTCTCTTTTTTTACTTTTTCAACCTTTGTCTTATGCCAAAATGTTGCAATATTAGCATTAAAATGTCATTTTGATGCTCCGTTAGCAAAAAATAACCTTAAGTGACTTTTTGATCACCCAGAGTGTATGAAATGTGGGTCCCAGGGTAAAGAGTAAGCTTTGAGTGTGAAAACGAGCATCCACATGCCAAATTCCACCTCCATATCAAGCTTTTATTCCATTTACAATTTTTTTAACTAAATCAGTAAAAATGACCTAAAAGACGGAAAATTTATATTTTCGGAATTAAACAAAAACCTAGGGGGACCTAGCACATGTCCATACAACTCAATATTGATGCCTAGCATGATCATATACATTGACACCTAGACTCTAATAACCTCCTATGGCCTAACCACCAAGACGACTACCACAACTTTCGAGGTATGAGGGAAAAACTTTAACATTATTAGTTGTTTGTTCAACAACCAATAATTATAAAGGGAAAAAACACTCTGGGCTAGTCAAATTGATGTCTAAGTCTAGGAATCCGAGTCTTTTACTTACAGTTCTCATGCTAGCACATTTATTACAATTTCCCCAAGGGGGTATGAACATGGGGTACAAAAAAATAAAAGGGCCAAGAAGGCTTGATGGACTTCTGAGCTCTGAGTTTGAACAAAAGTTTGTTCATTTTTGGCGGCTCACTGAAAGTTCGACTAGATGCAACCTAGTCGGTAACACCCACAAGGTACCAATGTCTATATTTGTTAAATCTTCAAGGTGCCTTGTTTCCCTTCCAAATTGGTCCTTCAATTACTATGTGAAAGTTGGTTTTGTTGGCAAGCAACTGAGAAAGTTGGACTAGGGACAACTCCCGTGACTAGTCTGGGTCTGCCCTCAGCAGATCCAGGAAGACTAAAGAAAGGGGACCCTGCCTGGCATGAAACTTTGGGGCAGAGTCCCAAGGTTCCACCGGTCTGGCAGTCATTACTATCTACCAACACAGTGACCACCACATCATGTGGCAACACTTCTGTCACTCTCTTTGTTCGAGGTGATCCAAACTTTGACTAGAGGTGGTTTGTCTATGCCAGGCTTTACTAGAACATATACATTATACAACTATCGAACGATGGCATTTAATCACAATCTATAAAACCATAGCATAATCTTCACGCTTTAAAAACAATATGCCACCTAACACCAGAATCCCTATGAGGTCCATGCTCCAGCACTTGGATCCTTTGTTTCAAGCAAGCCAAAAAACTAAAATCTTTGAAATGATCAAGGAAAGAAAGCACCGCTTCACTCACTGTTTCATCCTCTAGAGGCCTTTGTCATAATTAATTGGGTAGAGAAAATAAAACAACTCAAAATATGAAGAATAGTGTGAAAGTCCACAACACAAAGGAACCAAGAATGGAAAGCATATAAAATAGGCAGTCACTTTACACAACCCAAATTATCTACTACTCATTTAGTCACTCCAAAACAAACAAAGCCTATTCAAGTTGGAAATATAATGTTACCTCTATCACTGCAATATCTACTCCTTCTTGAGCAAAGTACTTAAAAGCCAACGCTGTCAGAACCTGTTAAAAAAAAATGTAAATAGTCACATAGATTATACCAAACAAAGATATCTTTGAGTTAAAAGATGCGTATAACAAAAAACAGGAGAACCCAGAGAAAATATCTTTGCAAATGTAAATTTCTAGACAAGTGTGGGATTTAAATGCCAAAATCCTAGAAATCGGACATCAAAACATCCCATTACAAAAAGGTATGTTATAGGAATGTTCCTAAAAATTAAAGGAAGACCTCAAAAAGGTATGCAGTAATATCTTATAATAAGAGGTGAAGAAAATCTAGGCACGAAGTAATATGTTTATTAGACAGCATCTATTAGCAATAAGAAAAGATTACACACTCAGGAAAAGTCTTTAGAAAACACTGAAAAACACTTGGTGAAATAAGGTTTTTATTGGTAAATATATTGTCAACTAGCAATTTAACGATGCTTTTCCAAAGACTCTGCACTGGCATTGGTAAAATGTTCCTAAACGCTAATGGATAGCGGCATTGGAATGCTACTATAAACACTCCATTAACGCAAATATATTTTTCTGTCAGGGAATCAAAGTATCTGGCTTCAAACTTTGATAGTTAAAACATAGTTGTTGGACAGATGAGGTTGTTAGCACGCTACAGATGAGGTTGTTAGAACGCTACATGACCCTTTGGCTAGCTGCTGTGAAATGACTGTCATGGTTACAGGAACAGTTTGGTAATTCTGTTTAGTCTACATTCCTAATGATCCTACTGGTTGCATTCAGTTGTGCAAAAGTATGGTCAAGTCCCCTCTGCCGTTAAAATGGGTCAGCTGTGGAGATTTCAACTTGGTTGCATGTAAAGGCAACAGCAGAGGAGGAAGAGCTTGTACTAGTGCCTATGGAAAGATAAACTTGGGCCCACTATAAATCATCCCTTAGCATTTCTGATATCAATCTTAAAGCAGCAATCCTTGAAACAGGGGGTTGGTACACATGGCCCAACCATCAAAGAGGTCAGACAAGAATTCAATCCTAGGGTCCAGAAAGAATTCAATCCCAGATGGGTCGCTTTTATGCTAATTTCCAAATGACAACCTTCTCAAATCTAAGCACTCTGTTTTGGTTGATGCATCCATTACAAGTTCATATAATCTACCTCTTTGCACAACTATGTTTCTTGGAGGGCCTTGTCCACCCTCCTTCCCCTATAAGTTGAATGTTTCACTCTTGTACTCACTTGAGTGCACCCACACCATTGAAAGAATCTGGAAAACCATCCCTTGACCACTTCAAATTTTGGGGTGCATTCTCTGGTGGGTAGTAGTAAATCAGCAGACAGTTAAATTTCTCAGACGTTAAGGACATATGATTGCCATAATCAAAGAGCAAGAGAGAGTCACCTTCCAAAGCAACTAAGTTACGTTAATCCAGGAAGGCTCTAGAGTAGGACTTGTTTGATATTGGCAAGCAAAACTTTGCCATATATGTTTATTAGGAATACTGAGACAATGGAGGTAGAATCGAAGCCAAAATCAGTTAAGACATAGAGTGTAACAATGCCATAAAAAAGTACTTGCACTACATCAAGTGAAAACTGACTGCAAGATTGCAATGAAGAACAAACTGAAGATGGTGACAAAAAAAGCAAAGCTAAGGAGCTATTCCAGAATATAGTCCCAAACAAAATCCCCCCTTATGACTAGCTGTTTGAAGTTTCTATACCACCCTCTAGACGAAGATGAGATTTTCAAGGTCATCTAAGATATGGCTAAAGGTAAATCCCTTGGTTTGGATAGGTTCCCCATGTGAATTTTACCTTCCATTGTGGCAGGTGATTTGTGATGACCTCTTGAAGATATGTCGAGAGACATTAGAACTGGGCTATATGGGAAAATAGGTAAATACGAGCCTCATCAAAGTGATAACAGACAGCTCCAAGAAGGATATTGTAGGAGGATGGAAACCCATAACATTGCTCAATATCTCCTACAAGGTATTAGCCAAAGTCCTAGCCAATCACATCCACACATAACAGTGAGAACTGTTCATCTAGAATAGACAGGGTTATCAATGCTCAATTCATCTCAGACAATCTTCGAACAGCTTAGGAAACCATTGACTCTTGAGTGGGTGAGAGATGAAGAAATTCAACGACATTAATATGTAACTTTTCATTTACACATTATGTCAAACACTTGAGAAACTAGGGTTTAAGATTAAAAATTTACTGCTTAAATTTGAAATACAAACCACCAATTCAAGAACTTTCCAAGACTGAAGCAAATCATTCACACATGAATACACAGAAATTTTTGGTCAAAGACCAGGCAAAACCCCAACTCCCGAGGAAAACCCTAGAAAGAGAAAATTTCCATTAAAGAAGAATACACAGAAATTTCTCCAACAACACAGGAAATTATTTCTTCATCCCTTACTGACAAATTCAAACACCCAAAACAACTGCAAAAACATCGATTTTTGTGCCAATGAACTGTTGTACAGTCTGCTGTACATTCACACGTGTTGTAAGGAACTCTACGGATCTGCACATGTGCTGTACGAATTCTGTACTTACTGCCTGCCTCGGGAATCATGCCGCAGAAGTAAGAAATGTTGTACGGACTGTCAGACTGCTGTACAGTCTGCCTCCTCGGGATTTGTGCCCACATGTGCCTGCTGTATGGATTTGACAGGATGCATTAAATGCTGCTGTACTTCTGCCTCGGTATTTGTGTTGCTGCTGTCTTGGGAAATGTGCCAATATTCTAGGGCATTTCTTCTTTCTTCTCTCTCTCCTCCTCATTGATGGTGTCTTTAATTTGTCCTTTACCCTAGTTTTATACTTTAAATTCTGTAACTAACCATCTAACCACCTAATCTATGGTTGAGATGCTTTTACAAAATCTAGGGCCATCATTAAATGCACCCTTGTTTAATAATAATTCACTTTAATTATTAAATATCATTTAAGTGAGACCCAATACAATAAAGTACAAAACATCATTTATTTATATATAACTCAACTTTATACATATATACACAAGGAACAAATTCTTATGTCCTCTTTATCACAACACAAAAACTATAAAGAGGACCTTCAAAGTTAACTTTCCAACAAGAGATACTCAACAACGAGATCTCTTTCTTAAAATAGACTTTGATAAAGCTTATGGAAGGATTGAATGGGATTTCATCCTTCACATGCTACATTGGTCGATCATTGCAGGTGTCTTCTCTCAAGTTATAGAGAGCTTAATTGCAAATGCTTCCACAAAAGTTTGATTTATCGAGATCATCTTTGAATCAATCCCTCTATATTGCTCTATCTATCAAGAATGACCCTTAGCTCCTTTTCTGTATGTTATTGTGGTAGATAGTTTGGGCTATCTCCTTAAGGAGGCTCGAATCCAAGGACAACTTAAAGGCATTTCCCCTCAAGGTGTGGTGAGCCTCTTAATATGCACATTGCTTATGTTAGGATTTTACTCCAAAACCTACGAAACCCTCTATGGAAGCCACAATGCAGTGTTTGAACATTTAAGCCAAAACTTCTTTAGTTGTCATGAGTGAAAAAAAGACTGGAAGCCCTCTTAAGCTTCTTGGGAAGAACCTAATGTATTATGATTCCGAAGATGACTTGTACCTTGAGACCTAACCATATTGATATTTAATTTCCTCGGAATATACATCATTTTTTCTGTTCAAAATTATGTTGATATACATTGATTAGTTAAAGCATCAACTTTTGCGATTGGGATGTCAATAGGCTGTCTTTGTAGCATGATTATTCTTCATACTTGTAGTGTTTTCCCCATCTTTGGTATTAAGTCCTCTTCATATGCCTAAGTCGCTTTGTGGATGACTGATTTTTTATTGATGAGTGTACTTGGATTTTCCATTGTTTGTCCTTTGACATCTAAAGATATCATTACTTCAACTAGATTCGCATCTTCATGAGTTGTGATGTTGAGAGGATCTGTATCGGTTCCTTTGTCCCCCACTTGGTTTTTACGTCCAAAGACTCTTCTAGTTCCATAGGTTTGGTCATTGTTTCTTTATTAATCAATGCTTTGTTCTTTGTGAGTTGCTCTAACTTGTTCTGTAGCGATTATTTGTCATTTTTTAACTTCTTAATTTGAGAGATCAAGTTTTGACTATGAATCTTAAGGCGAGAAATTTCTTCGTCTTTATAAGCCTCTTCAGCCTCTTCCTCAATCTTTTGTATTGACTTATGGTTGTCTTGTAGGATCATTTTTTAAATATCTTTAAGGTCTTATGGTGATGGAGCTTCTAAATTTGGTTTCATTTTAATGGCTTGCATTGTTATCTTTCTCTTTTTCTAGCGGAATCTCAAAAACTTCTTCTTCATATTAAAGATGAAGGTTCCCAAAGATTCCATCCACGATGAACCAAGAATTATGTCAACACCTTTTTTAGACATAGTTGTAACATTAAATCGGGATATGAGTTCATAATCTTCCATGTGTAAGTGTAAGTCCTTAATTGCATATCCATTGCCAAAAAGGTTTTTCTTTTTTATTATACTATGCTCTGAAATTAATAATTGATTTGTCAAATCAGTATTAATGTAATTTTCCTTCTCGCTTAGACAAAAATAAATGTTAATATGTTTTCCTTGAATAAGACCTAATACTTTTATTATCGTAAAGGATAGTATTGAAAAACCTTTATAAGGAAAATCTCCTTCTTTTAAATTAAAATCCATTTTAATCTTTTTTAAATTCCTTAGAAATTAATCACTTTAATAGACTGAAAGCAATTTGAATAAAACCCAGTAACTCCTTCAATATAGTTTTTAATAAAACTTATATATATAGTTATATTTTTTCCATTTCACTTCACTTGCCACTTAAAAATAAAATACCTTCTTAATTTGCCCGGAGTAATATAAAACACTTTTCACTTTTTTATTATTAAAATCATTTTTGAATGAACACTCCCATAAATATGCTCGTGTCTCCGACCTCGAGCAACGAGAGCAAAGGACATCTGAAAGACTTCTTTTGGCTAGCCCAGCCTTAGGGAGGAGGCCTTGATATATCACCATATTCAGCTTTTGATGTCAAATAATTTTTGTTGTATATAAGAGAAGTATCTTCTACAAAAATAAAATAATGTTTAAATGATGATGTTGTTTTTCTTAATTATTTTATTTTTCCCTTAAAATAAACTTAAACTAATTATTCCTTGCTAGCATGACATTTCTCCGCCGTTTTTTTAACGCCGTAGCCTATAGATGCCTTATAGTACTCTGTAGATAGCTTATAATACTCTTGGCAATATCAAGCACTTCTTCTTTTTTAAAAGAAAATATTCTTGGCAATATCAAGCACTTCTTCTTTTTAAAAGAAAATATTGGTACATTGATTTGTGGTGCTCTTGGCATGACAGAGATCATAAGTTCCATTCCATTCTAACTAACTATAATGTGTTCTCTAACTAGCTATAACGTTAACCACAATTACAATTAGTATTTTAATATAACTTGACAGAGATCATAAGTTCCATTCCATTCTAACTAACTATAATGTGTTCTCTAACTAGCTATAACGTTAACCACAATTACAATTAGTATTTTAATATAACTTGTCTTAATTATAGCATCGCATTTGTAATTTCTTCGGCTATGACTCTAATACCAACGACAGTCATGAGATCTCCTGGAAACAGTAACCCTGAAATGGTATCCGCCAAAAAATAATTTGGACAGTAGGTGATTTGCATGGCTTGGTAAACCCTTTTTACTTCCATCCAAACACGATGCAGGTCCTTCAAGTGTTGTCCCAAATTGACAGCGTACAGGCAACTACGAAAAATGTCAGATAGGACGGATGCGTGAAAAAGATTATGATGAACCCTTATTTGTTGCCTTCCAATATAACGAGGAGCAATTCATTGATTGCAAACAGTGGTTTCTGCTTCTTCTGATGGTAAAATGTTCTCTATGATTTTGTTTTACCATAAGTTATGGCGGCCCTCAATAATCCTTCATTTGGTATCCGGATGGCGGCGAGCACTGTTTTGGAAACGTATACGTCTGCAGGGTAATGAAACCACAACAGAAGACCACCATTTCCTTGTGGACGCGATTTATTTTTTTAAACCAATGGGATTTAATTTTTGTGTGCAGGGCGATTTCTTCAACCGACAGATCTCGACTGAAATTGTAGGGTTCTCTTATCATTGACAGTTGTGATATCAATTGAATGGCGACAGTTTCTAATTTCCTCCGATATGCAGACAATATACCAAATTGTAGTCAGAGATCAACTTGTCGGTGCTGTGTAAATTTCTTTCAATTTTTCCCCTCACTGATTTTACCGACGTCCCGTTTAGTGCAGTAGATCCCCTTTTAATTTACATGCCACAACTTAATTTTATATTCGCAACGTAATTGTATTTTCTTGATTTATGGTTTTTTCGAGAATTTGCAGCGGATAGTTTTTTTTCAATATAAGTTTTCTTCAAACTTCCAGCGGAATAAATCTTCTTCGACGGAGTTTTGGAATGGAAATGGCCAACGGCCAAGGACCAGTTCAGAGAACCTCTGAAAATTGTGTGGCCAAGGGCCAAATCAGACGGTCTAAAAGGATGTGGCCAAAGGCCTGCGATACCAAATGAAACTAACATAATTTATTTCTCAATTATGAACCGATATCCAATTTAACTGGAACAAGAAGTTCTAATCCATAAACCAAGGGCCAAATCAGACGGTCTAAAAGGATGTGGCCAAAGGCCTGCGATACCAAATGAAACTAACATAATTTATTTCTCAATTATGAACCGATATCCAATTTAACTGGAACAAGAAGTTATAATCCATAAAGAAGACTTATGAGATGGTTAAATTACATTATACAATGAGAGGGCCCATACTTGGGACTATTCACGAAAGGTTGCCCTTTTGATAAATATTATTTTTCTTTTTTATGTATAGGGATGGGGAATTGGTAACTCTATAGGATCACTCTTGCAATATTTTGGGAACAAATCTCATGGCCGCCACTGTAACCCATTTTTCATGCACAACCCGCTCGTAAGCTTTTCCAAGGAATCAAATCAAGGTATAGGAT
The DNA here is from genome assembly GCA_001517045.1 of Pseudotsuga menziesii. NCBI lineage: Eukaryota > Viridiplantae > Streptophyta > Pinopsida > Pinales > Pinaceae > Pseudotsuga > Pseudotsuga menziesii. The sequence continues at coordinate 110,240 of LPNX010636497.1, read as the reverse complement.
CACTTTTGCAATATTTTGGGAACAAATCTCATGGCCGCCACTATAACCCATTTTTTCATGCACAACCCGCTCGTAAGCTTTTCCAAGGAATCAAATCAAGGTGGGCAGCATTAACATAATCAAGATATGCATCATTAACCTCGATAGTCACAAGCACTCAACCTACCTTGCGTGAGCTTATTATTATTATTGGACTATTTAATATATGATGAAGTTCCTCTAACTAATGATCTATGGGGAAGACACAGATCAAGAACAATTGATCAAGGTCACCCTTGTTGAAAGAGGGATAACACCCTCCAAAGCCCATCTTGCCAAAAGCGGGTCAATTCATGGTTTGTGCCCTTATTGTAGAGGCTTAAAGACCTTGAAGCGTATTTTATGGGAATGCAAATTTGCTAGATCTCGTTAGCAATTTGTTTAGCCTTGACATTCAATGCTACTTGAGGGACAACTTTATTGACATGTAGATCTTCAATATGACGTGTGGTCCTTTGGTATTGTGTCACTTCTCAAGTATTTAGGACTGCCTTCATATTACAGCTTTATTTTAAATTTGGAAACTAAGATGTAAATACGTCTTCTCTGATGAGGTTAGTTCAATCTAATCTTTTTGTCACTCTTGGAAAGATAAGATAAGACCATTTTATTAATGTCCAACAAATGACCTCAAGAGTAGGTCAATGGGACTGTGCGGTACCATGATGTCGATATAAAGTGGCAATAGTAAGAGAGGCTCTATATAAAGCAAGATGTGAGACTCTAACCTAAAAAACAAAAAGAGCGAACTTTAATGATGGAGAACCAACCTAAAGAGATAAGTACAAGGAGAGTTGATACAAAAGAAAAATGTACACGCAGAGTGGATCTAGGATCTATGATACAAAAATGGTGAATATGTAATGGTATATTGGAAACATTGGAAGTGTCTCGCCTAACATCTAAAGTCTAAGGAAGGAATATCGAAATAGTGATCTGTCAAAAAGAACTAGAAGAAGAGCTATAATGTGTAGTGTGCCACCACTTGGAGAGGGGTGCACGCCAATGTTTTAAAACTCGGACTCACTCGGCAATGACTCGGTCGATTTGATTTTAATGACTCGGTTTACTAAAAAACACATAAAATATTTAAATTTTAAAGAAGAAAAGATATTTTAAAGATTATAATCCATCATTCCAAAGCATTAGAAACAAAATATCCAAAGTATGATCATCTATACACCATACAAGGTAAACATATCAAAATTGCATGAAGGGCACTGTGCCAATGTGCAAGGCTACAAGCAACAATACATAATACATATATGGAATACTTAACAAAATGAAAATACATAATCAAAGATGCCTAACTAGCATATATGATGTAGAGTGACAAAGTCCAAAAAACAAAATGTTATGATGCCAGTGATAAGTATGCCACTACATCATTGATCAACATGATCAATAATCAAACTCACCACCACTACTAGAACTAGAACTCGGACTAGCAATGGCATAAGCAATGGCATCTGGCTCGAGCTCAAACCCCTCAAGATCATCTACAATTGTTGCAGTAGGAGCAACACCAACTGGAGTACTCGCTGAATGTGTAAAAGCACGAGGTGGGCATGGATCAAGCTCTATAGGTGCGTGCATCTATCCCTCCCTACTAGTGCCTATCGTATATGGAATGAAATAATTTTATATCAAGATTCAATAGTTGTATCAAATTATTACTATATATTATATTGAAACACTCATATTATTCAATAATAGAAGAAAAATATTATGGATTTAGATATAACACCTGCATCAGCATGAAGTGATGATGGTACTGGTAATAGTGGATATGATTCCATAGTAACATGACCAGTTGCATCTAGCTCAATATCAAAATTTGGATCAAACTTGGGCTCTCGAGTCTCCACTAACCAATATGAGGTTGGATCAATATCATCCAACAAAATAGGATCTGTATCAGACCTTTTGTTCATCAATTGGTTGCGCCTTAAGCAGAGGTTGTATTGCACGAAGACTAGATCACCTAACCAGTTTTGCTCTAAACGATTTCTCTTCTTCGTGTGAATCCGCTTAAAGATAGACCAATTGCGCTCACACCCGAAAGAACTCCATGGTTGACTAAGGATTCGAATTGCAAACTTTTGCAATTGAATGCCTTGCCCACCAAATGACTCCAACCAACTTGTTGCAAGTGCAAATGGAGTTAAATCAACGAATTAGATTGTGAATTTAACTAAATATTGAAGTTATTAAATTTTAAAAATTAAACAACTAAATTTAATAAAAACAATGGAATTGTTTACCTGGTTGGTCCACAACTCTTGCAACCTTAGCCACAGGTTTGGAAAAGGTACCCGTGGCTCTTGTGAAAGCGGTAAGTTGTTGGTGTATCTCCAACTGCTCCATCTCATTTGGGACCATGCACCCAAGGCACTCATACAATACATCTTTGACCTCCCCAGTCTGATCTTCTCCAAACCGAGCTCTATAATGATACCTTGGGTTCATGAAATACCTAGCTGCATGTATAGGGCGATGGAGTTGAGTGTTCCATCTCCTATCGATGATATCCCAGATAGGCCCATACTTGGCCACTCTATCCTTGTATGCTTCCCTTATTTGCTCCTTTGCCTAATCCATGGCCTCATTAATGTATCCCATGGCCAATCTTTCCCCATCCACCAACTGCAGCACCTTAACAAGTGGCTCAGTAATTTTCAAAACCTCTGCTGCTTTTTTCCAAAATGAGCTTTCCAAGATTTTCTTCTTGGTGTCTTTTCCATTTGTTCTGCGGACTTGTTTACTTGAACTCCATTCATCACTTGAAACCATTTGTTCCAAGTTCTGTCTTTTGAGTAAGGAGAGATTGCAACGTGAGGAAATGAGTTGCAAATCTAGTAATGGCAGGCCTAACAAGCTCCCTGCCCTGTGTGTGTTTCCTCATCAAACTCAATACCCATGAGTGGTTGTATATGTATCTTGTGATGCTTTTGGCGTGCTCTACAGTGTGCTTGATCCAATCATGTTTGCATATGTCCTCAAGCATGACGTCTATGCAATGTGCCACACATGGGGTCCAAAATATTATTGTGTAGTTTTCCTCTAACATCTTACCAACAAGAACATAGTTAGAGGCATTATTCGTGATGACCTGCACAACATTAGCCACCCCCACCTCCTCAACAACCTCAACAAAAAAATGAAATAACAGATTTGCATCTTTCACCTTATCGGATGCATCATATGATATCAAAAACAAGGATCCATGTGGGCAAGAGACAAGGAAGTTTATGATAGTTCGATTCTTTGCATCGGTCCATCCATCTGACTTTATAGTGCATCCTGTTATGGCCCATGATTATTTAACTCCTTGAAGTATTCACCCAAAGATTTGATCTCTTTCTACAAAAGAGATCCTCTCAAGTCATGCATACTAGGGCCTTTGAAGCCCTTACCAACAGCAACAACAAAATCCCACATAGGTTGGAAATATGGTGAGCGGGCAACTATGTACTCATACCACCATCTAGCTATGTACTCATGAGCAGTTACTTTGTATTGCTTTTTCCAATGGGTATCTATGGGAGGATGAATTGGTCGAGAAGCAGTAGCATTGTCAAAGGTGTTTTGAGGTGAGAAATAACTTTGGATATTACTCCCTTTTTTGGACACATTTGTTTGTAAGGGAGTAACATGTTGAAAGGTATCCCTGAAATTGGGAGAAGGTATGGATGAGGAGCCTTCATATTTAGCATGACGGGCAGATCTCATCATTCCTGCAAGATGCCTATTCTTCCCTATTTCTGCCTCTCTCTTTTTGGTTAGTCTTCTCCACTTCATACTGTTCAAATTGTTGTTGCAACTCCAACCTTATCCCTCCAATCACCTCTAAATCAGCTTCACATAGGGCAACATTACCTCTAATGGCAGCCAAGTGTTGTTTGAGCCTATGAATGCCTCCTCCCTTGATCCATTTTTTTCAATATTTGCAATATATCTTCCCTTCAACCACATAAGCATGGGTCCATGCTGGATCTTTTGATTTTGGAGGCATTTTGAATTGTAAATGGACAATTCACTGCCAACTGTTCAAAAAAAAAATTAAAATTACATGTTGTAAGTATGACCATTGTTAATGTAATTTACAGTATAGTAAAAATAAATTACATTAATTAACAGTATTGTAATTTACTGCAAATTATATATTTATTATGTAATTTACATTAAAAAAAATAAAAAATAAATTACATATTGTAAAAAGTCTACAGAATTGGAGATGGGAATTGGAATCCATACCTGAGTTCCAACACTGGCAGCAACCTGCAACGTTGCACTTGCATAGTCCAGACTCCACAGGCCACTCCAAGACTCAAGTCCAATGTTATATAAAAAAAATGATATAAATCAACATTAATTATTAATATTAATAATTAATAATTAGTAAAATAAGAAATAAATAATTAAATAGTTATGAAAAGTCAAAAGACATGACTTATATTGAAAAGATGCAAAATGTCCTATAAAAACTCGTGGCAATGTAATTGTAAAACATCATTATCTTATCAATTATATAGATTCTGTTATTTATCCATCCATGGATTACTTGGCATATTTATGCTAGTTATTTTTGTAAGAGACAATTTTTCTCTGTTTCAATGGTATCAAAGCCAGGTTCTGATCCGGCGGGTAGCCATAATCTCGGAGTTTCTCTTAACTTGGCTTATAGCCAAAATATTCAGGGTTTCTCTGAATCCGGTATTTGGCCATACCCCACAATCCTCCTCACACCAGATCCTCCTTCCATCTCTGCTGCTCTTCACATGCACTCTTCCTGGGCTCACTTCCATCACAACCCCCTTCCTCTGCTGCATGCGCACTCCTGTTGCTCACCCTCGTAGCCCCCAGTCTCCCTATGCGCGCCTTCCTATCGCGCGCCCTCGCAGCCTCCATCCAACTCGCTTCCCTCATGCCTATGCTCCTCTCCTCCACACGCTGCCATCTCCTCTCTTCAGCAGCCCCCCAACACCCTCACCTTCCTCCCTCCTCCGCTGCTCCCCATCCACCTGCAGCTCACCTCCTGTTTCCCCCACGCTTGCTTCTTCCCTACACGTCCTTCTCCTTCCCTACGCATCCGCCCATCCCTCGCAGCTCCCTCCCTTCTACTCCCTTGCAGCTTGATCACAACTCCTCGCTCCTCCCACGCTCCCTCGCCACTGCCGTTGTTGCCACCTCCTCCCTCCCACCAATCCATCACCCATCCAGACTCCCACTGCCTCTAGCACTACACTCCCGTGCTCCCCTCGCTACTCACCACTCCCATCCATGTCATCGCTCATCCCCCTTCCATGCAAATTCCACACCACCCTACTACGTTCTCCCATTCACCATATTCTTCCTTGCCCTCCTCATCACCTGCACCACCATCTACACGACCACATGCCCGCTCCCCATCTGCACCCTCTCACTCCTCTCCCAACACTCCGCCTTCGTGGCTCCTCCTGCCTCGTTTTCCTTCCTTCCAACTCTCAATTAAACCCTACACACCCAAAAATCAAATTTTAATAAAAACAAGAAATTACTCTAACAATACTATTGTTACTATAGTATTGTTTTATTAAAGTTTTTTCTAACCTTATAATAATAATACATATTATTATTATTACCCTAAGACTTTTCCCATGGAAAAAGAAAAAATACATATTTATTATTATTGTGAATAATAATTATTATTATTTAATTGTATTAATTACAATTAATTTATACAAAAGAAAAGAAGAAGAAAACAAAAGTCAAGTCAAAGAAGATTTTTTTCTCCGAGGAACAAATTGGAAGAATAGAAAACTACGTTGAAAAGTCTTAATAACAAGCAATGGCGATTACAAAAGCAGACTTACAATCACAGTTACAAGCAGTTTTGGCTCAATTAGAACATTACAAAGCAACCAATAATTATCTACAATGCGAGATGGATAAGCAGGAATTGGTTAAAATACTTCAAGAGCAAAGGAATCATACCTTAGAAATCCAAAATCAAATATGGGAAAAAAATAATGAAGGTCTCAGAAAAATGTTATCAGATAAGGATGAATAAATATCACATTTGAAAAGTCACAATCAAAACTTAGAAGACCTGGTCAAAAAGTCAAAGAATGACCAAAAGTTAACTTATAGAAGCGATAACGACTTCGAAGAAGACATAAAGTGCGTAAACAAGCTTATCAAGGACAAAGATAGTGAATTGGTGCAAGACAAGAAGAAGCTAGAAGTTCAAAATTCAAAGATATGTCAACATCAGCAATAGTAAGAAAAACTCCAATAGAAGTATGATGACATTAAGAAAACGCACAAGTTGGAAACTAAGAAAATCAATGACAATTTAGCAAGCAATACCAAAGAACTATTTCGACTAAGAATTCATAACAAGACATTACTTACAAAAATCAAGAAGTTGAAACATAGTCGGAAGACAGAACTTTCCAATGAAGACCTCGAAGGAAGAATATTAGAAAAGGAGGAAGAAAACTAGCGCCTAAGAAATCCTAATCAAGAACTAGAAGAACAAATCGAGAAGTTAAAAGAGGACAAATAGTCGCAAGATGATGGGTTCAAAAAGATTCAGAGTAATAACAATCTACTAGAGAACAAAGTAGTGCAAATCCAGAAGGAAGCATATAAACTTTCCAAAATACAAATTCAAGTTGAGGAAGAAGAAATAAATACAAATGCAGTCTCCATCACAATTCAAAAAGAAGTCATTCCAATAGAAAAAAACAAACAACAAAAACTCCTTATCGACACCCCAATTATAAACGTCATTTTGACCAACGACGGGGACAAAATGAGCATACACAAAAACGTTATGTTGTCAGTCAAGCAAGAACATTAAATCAACATACAAAGTAAAAAACAAGAAGAACCACCCCACAAAGCCACCAAATAGCTCCGATGAAAATAGATCTCGGGTGGACCACATCAGCGACGATGCAACATTTCTTCTTTGGAATTCGTAACTCATATCGTCTCATTTCATCAAGTGTCGCAAATACTAAAAGAAATAATCTAGAAATGATGGTTTAAGAAAAACATCAGACGTAAACCTTGTCTTCTCTAAGCTTTGAGGACAAAGCTTCTCTAAGGGGAAGGCAATTTTATATAAAAAAATAATATAAATCAACATTAATTAATAATATTACTATAAATTAATATTAATAATTAATAATAGCCCGCACGGGTGTGGCTCATTGGCGATGCGCTTGATATGAAGTCACATATTGTAAAGGAGGTCACGAGTTCAAATCACACCCGGGCTTAAGCGTGTCTCATGCTTGCGGGCTATTGTGGGGCACCTAGAGGTATAGTGGTAGTGGGAATGGATTCCTGGACCCCATGTCACGAGAGTACCATCCCAGTCCCCAGTTGTCGATACCCCTAGTATATATATATATATATATATATATATATATATATATATAATTAGTAATATAAGAAATAAATAATTAAATAGTTATGAAAAGTCAATAGACATGACTTATATTGAAAAGATGCAAAATGGATTATAAAAACTCGTGGCAATGTAATTGTAAAACATCATTATTTTATCAATTATATATATTTTGTTATTTATCCATCATGGATACTTGTCATATTTTCGCTGGTTATTTTTGTAAGAGACAGTCTTTCTCTATTTCATCCAACTTCTAACGGGCCACTCCAATCTCCAACGTTGATGTTAGCCTACTGCACAGTGCACATTCCAAGTCCCGAATCCTGAGTCTTGACTCCTCAACTGTCCAACACTGGCGGCTGCAACCTACACCCACACTCCACTCCACTATCCATTGCACATGGATCCTGTCCAATGTCTAGGTGGCAGCTTGGGCAGCGAGCTAAGTTAACAACAATGAAGTTTGAACACTCGTGAACACTCGCGGCTAGTCAAGACTCCAAACTCCAAACAATATCGGCGGAAAAAAAAATAGACGCCGCCTGTAATGTGTTATGGTAGTTTGTTAGGGTTAGGATAGGGGTGGCCCAGGTTAGGTTAGTTCTTAGGTTAGTTTAAGAAATAATTAATATAAAATTTATAAAATGTCAACTTGGACCTAACTGAGTGAGTCGACCTTTAACTCGGCTGAGTTGGCCAGTTCGGTACCGAACCGGGCGAGTTGATGTCCAACTCGGCCGGTTCGGTACTGAACCGGCCACCCGACCCGAGTTAAAGGCGGAGTTAGATCAGCTCGGGGTCAACTCGGATGACTCGGTTGAGTCCAAGTCCAATCAGACCAAGTTTTTAAATATTGCACGCTGTTGTGATCTAGATGCAGTCCACTGGCTATTGGGGTGGGGATGCGGCTGGCCACATAGCTGGGGTTGAGTAGACGCTGAGGTGGTCCATTGTATCCTAATTGATCTATGGCCAGAAGATACACCATCCTTTGTTGGTCTCTTGGTGCCCCTACAGGAGGGGAGCACCGGAGAGAAAGCAATGATCCACTGAGTGGAGACTAGTTCCAATTGCAAATGTCATTGGAGGAGGAAGTAACGAAGTCGGAGGGCCTCCTGCAAGTATAAGGTCAAACATCTCTGATCTGGGTACCTGAAGAAACTAGCCTAAGTCTGAAACTCCATGAGAAGAAGGTCCCTACAAAGACAATGGAACCGCCCATGAACCTTGTACTAGATAGGACAACTAAAGAAGAGATATGTATCCAATTGTCTATCAAAGGCTACCTCTTGATTAAAGATGCTGAAGAGTTAAATGCTTTAGTATATTCTAAGTTTATTATTGCCCTAATAGCTCTCGGGAAGAGGATATGAGATATCATTGTATATCCTTCTGTTTTATTTTTTTCAGCATCTTGTAAATTTTCATTTCTAATATAAGACAGTTTTGAAAAAAAAAAGATCAAAAGATGAGATGATACAAAAGAGAGCTTGATTTGTGTATTTGTTCAAAACTCAAGTGTGGTGTCCCTTCAAAAGGGGGTTGTGGACCCACAAAACAAGGGCAGACACACTAAGAGGGTTATTGGGCATACATATCAAGTTGGTCAATGTCAGCTTTAACCATACCTAGTAATACAATAAACTAATAAATTATGGCCTCCTTAGCCATAATTACAAGTACATAATGATACATATCACTAAGTCACGGCAACATGTACAGATGACGCCAATAATTCCAACAGCAGGTGGGAAGGTTCTTTATACCCATATGCCCTAACATCCATCACATGAGGGTTTCTGTTAGTTGAAACATCCATTCTAGAAAGCTCCTTGCCACAAAGGTTTCCAATTGCACACTTGTTTTGTTCTCCCACCTTGAGATCTTGGCTCTACACATTCAGGTGGCACTCCAATTTTGTTGTTGCTTGATGCTTCAACACGACGTACAGAACTTAAGAAGGAGACAATCAACAAGTGCATTCATTCTTAGTTTGTAGCTTGGATGGTTAGAACTTGCTTCTTTCTTGATGATTGTAATATGGTGTCATGGAATGGGTTGCATAGTTTAGTTTTATTTCATTGCAACACTTGTTCCTTGCTTCCATTTCATGAATTTGGTTGGGGGCCTTAGCACTTCTGTAGCTCTTCTTTAGTTACAAGTTGGCACCTGTAGAAGATCCAGTTGTAATTAAATGCTTGCCTTTTGAGTGTAGTAGGCCTGCCCTTATGTCTTGTTTGTGTGAACACTTGACCTCCTTCCCTCTACTTATGTAATATCTGAAGTCCATCTGATTGGCAATATATTATTTAACAAACCAGCTATCCCAAATCAAATAATATATAATTTAACAAACCAGCTATCCCAAATCAAATAATATATGGAATGAGTAGAAACATTCTAGACACAAAAAAAAAATAATAATGTTTATGTCCACGAGTGACCAACATGTGGAGAAGATACTAAGTGCTAATCTAGCTGCAATGAAGGGCGAGCATGGAACAGTGCAAGATACACGAAGATGTTAGCAACCACAACAAACTTGATCCACAAATAAGAAGGCAAAACGCAAATATTAAACTATACATAGTTAAGAACATTAAAAATGTCTAAAAAGTTATAGAGACAATATAAGGACACAAGTACTAGAACTAGCGGAGATTCGAGAAAGAATGAAAACTGCAGGAATTAGAAGAAATCAAATATAATTATAATGAGTAAAAGCGTTGATATCTAACTTTCATCGCAACCTAAAAAAAATCTGATGAATATTTTAGTCGATTGTTAATACCTCAAAGTGAGTGAGAGATAAATGCTCAGTTTGTAATGCATCGATTATAATGTCCCGCACACCTTGAAAGAGATTTTGGAGAGCTTCTACAGATATAATGTCATCCTTTTTGCCAGTGACAATACGTTCTCGAATTGTTTGAAGATGTGGACTGCAGTTACGATCCATGGTAAATATATGTTTTGGAACAATTTAGAGGCAATAAATCTATCACAACTAGCTTTCCGTAATTCACCCAGAATTCTATTTCTCTAAGTTGCTTGATCGCATGAAAATTAGAAAAATACAGCAATACCTCGTGCTTATAAAATTTCATTCTATGCATAACAGCATTAAGACTAACCAAAAATTTTACCTCATAAATTTCAAACAATTTAACAATGGCAGTCTTTCCAGAAGCATGTCGCTTTAGAGCAGTGGGTCTCTAGCATGTCCAAGACAAATAAATCTATTTGCTATACTGGATGTGACAATTAAAAGTGATGATCATATGTGCAGGGCGCATTGGATAGAAAAAAATTACATTAATGTCCATGAATGGTCACAAAACAAAATTTGAGAATAGAAAATTCCAAATATCCCATATTATCTAATGAATTGGTGTAAGGAAGTACAAAAATAGGACAACAAAGAAGATGAATAGACTAATAATGTTTACGAAGTGGTGCCAATGATTGCACCAGAATGTTGATTTAAGATTGGGCATGCTCATAGGCTTGCAAATGTAGAGCTGCAGCATCATGATCAATCATCATCCACATGTAATTGACCCAAGGTTTGGTAAACTAGCATAGATCCATCTTAAACCTGGATCGAGAGGGATCCAATTTTTTGAGGTGTAATTTTTTTTATTTTAAATTTTATATATGTCCAGAAAAAATTTACACCCCAAAAAATTTGATTCCTCTTGGTGCTTGATAGATGTGGGTTTAAGATGGATCTATGTTCGTTTTATTTTTTATTTTATTAAATGACATGGATTTTTTTATTTGGTTTTAATTTTTTATTTTATGAGCCGACATGATTTTTTTTAAATTACTGTTTATATTTAGCAACATTACCTAACGTTATGGTACGTAACATCTACCCCATACTTAGTCGTAGAGCATTGAATCTCCCCCATACTAGGTTGTAGAGCACTGAATCTCCCCCATACTAGGCTGTAGAGCACCTCACTACTCTCGGTCCAATAATTTTAATATTTTATGATCATCAATAAGATGTGGTGGAACTTGGTTGGTGCCTCTAATAACAGTTATCATAAACTTTGGATAAAACATCTGAATAAGGGTATAATTACAACTTCCTTGCCTTTGATGCACTTCGAATTGACATATAGCTACATGATATCACCCCTATGAGACCTGTTGTCACATCCATGTTAGTCGGAGCTACCATGATACAAATCATGTGCCAAAGCATTTAGCCAGTCCTTACATGAACATGAGCAGTGCTGCACAGAGTTGATCATGGGTGATGTGCTATATCTTCAAAGCTATTCAAAGTTACTCAAAGCATCCTCCAGTGTTCCTTGTCACGATTGTTCTCCACATGACCCCATGGAGATGAGTTGGTTGGGTCATGGTTCACTTAGAGAGCAAGAGAGATTAGTGTTGGTGCATCTCCCTTGCCCATACTTGTCAAAGATCATCCTTCAGATTCCCTCAACAAAGAAAGTACACTTTTTTTGTGCACTTAGATGTTACGCAATGTATTGTTTATTTATATTAGTAGTCTAGCGTAGCATGTGGTTGTTGAGTTTTCTAAGCAACATCCAGAGCCCTTCTCTTCAGAGAATGGGACCACCTGGTCCGGGACCACGGTGAAGACTCAACCCAGTGTTGAGTGACCATTCTGTTGAATGGTAGATATCTGGTTTGAGACCATGATATAGACCCAGATCTACTCTGGATAGACTCAACCTTGTGTTGAGTAGACATCTGGTTCGGGACCACGATGTAGACCAGTCTGGGACTGGTAGACTCAGCTTAGTTCTGAGTAGCCATTCTCTTGGAGAATGAAGACACTGTAAGCCCTAGACTGGGTCTGGGCATGTGTGTAGCACTTTGACCCTTGATCTATGGGCTTGGTGTGCTTCTCCAAGGATTAGCTACCCTTGGTTAAGTTACCCTAGTACCAGATCTAGGTGTCACACGGTGTGTGAGATAAAAGCATTAATAACTCTCTTGGTTTATGATGATGTACTTTTGAAATCAAAAAGATACCACAGGGAATGACCACAGGAGTACTTTGAAAAAGGTGAAAGTCAAAAGTCAATTTAAATAAAGACTTTTGTACCACAGGAAAAGGACCACTGGTGGAATCAAAAATTAAATAAGGACTTTTGGTAAAAGTCAAAGGAAAATACCTTTTTTTTTTGGTAAAAGTGAAAGTGAAATTAGGAAAAGAATAAAAATATTATTATTTTTATTTTTCCTACTCTTGTCCACTTACAGGTGAACAAAGGCTATAAAAGAAGATCAAGTCTTCTCGTTTACAACACACAAGTTTTTGCTCTCACAGGTGAAGAAGACAATTTCATGTTCAAACCCTCAGTTAGGTTTTATCAGCAAAGTCCTTTTTCAGCGTTTTTGGACAGCCACCTTCAGCATTCCGTTTTTGTCTTCTCTGGCAACCTTCTTCATTATTTTGGGCAGATCAGGCAGTTGAGATTTATTTGTGGGCAGCCTCCCTCTTGTCTCTCACGGGCTGTCCATTTTCTTTCCTGCGGCAGCTGTAAGGTTGTTGGGTCTTCCACAGACCCTCGGGACAGTCCCTTAGGCCACGGGCCTTTTCTGCCAGCCCTTTCGGGCAACCATCAGACCACTAGGCAGGGGCAGCACAAGGGACCGTCACATTTGGGCAGAGAAGAAAGGTAATCGAGCAGGTAAGAAGACTTCTGGGCAGCCTATAAATTATTCCGGGCAGCGTGTTTTGTACTTCGAGCAGAGTTGATCATTTCTGACAGACTGTTTTTGGAGCAGCATTGATCATTTTTTATAGATCTAGAATTTTGTGGATCTATGGCTTAAGTTATCAGTCTGTTTTTTTACTGATAAAACTTTTACTGTAAACTGTGGTTAAATTCCAGATCTAGAATTTGAGGAACTTTTTGAAGAATTTCTTAAATCCATCTCATTTATGAGATGAGCTATTAATGCTTGTGGGGGTTTTGTCCTTTAAAGGTTTCCCCGGTGAAAAATGTTGTGTCCATGTGTGTTGATGTGATGAATGTGTTTTTATTGAACCGCTGATTTGTTTAAGATCTGCAAATTTTAAAGTTTATGCTATTGCTAAAAATTCAACAGTGGTCACCGGCTTGGTGATCCTATGCTTCATCTGGTTACTATTCTAGGCTTACTGTTGGATGGTCATGTTGCCTTGATTGCAAGGCTTGATCTATGTACACTGATTTCTTCCCCATCTTGGTGTAGACTTAGTCACCTTTCTTCCTATGGCTAGCCTTGGCACCATTTGTCATTGTCTCCGCCCATCTTACTCTTTCATCTTTTTGGATCTTTACCCTGACTTAAACTGAGATGTGTGATCTCAAGGACTTCCCCCTTTGATCTCTATGTTTAATGGACTCCATGTTATTTGTGTTTCATCTATGAAGTGTGTGGATGCATAGCGTCAACCATGGATCTGCCTCTTGTCAAATTGCCCCTGATGTGGTAGTAGCGGGTAAAGTTATGTTTTCCACTGGGTGGCATCCCATTAGACCTTTAAGCAAGTATTTATGCCATCATTACATTACAGATGTGTATCATGTTGTGTCTAAAGAAAGTAAAGTGCAAGCCAAAAGGCTGATGTGAAATTAAAGTGAAAAAAGGCCTATAGAAGAGATGAAGACCAAAAGCAAAATCTAAATGATTGTTAACCACATAAGAAAAGATCTAATGGCTATTCTTCACAAAGCCCAAAAGGGCACGGATGTGAGATGGGGCAAGGATCGCTAATTCTTAGGGTCCCCTAGAACCTTCCCACATTACAGGGTCTTGTGTACTCAATACAAAAGGTTCTAATCAGATCTTCACGGAGCCTGAGACAAGCTTGGATATGAATTGCAGATTACTTGTTAGAGCCTAATAGTGGTTTACCAAGCACTCTATTCCATTTGTGAAACACGAACATCTCCTATTGTCCTCCAACATGCATATGTCATTGTGGTTCTTTATGCCCCATGTTTATCCAAAGTGTCACATTGTCAAAGTCTACAAGTCATTTCCCTAAACCTTAAGTTTTGTTTTGTTCACCCCACCCATGGCTAGCAAGATGACCAATTTTGTAAGTCTGTATACATTGGAGGCTTCGTGAAAAGGTAATGGGTGTCAGAAATAGTGGTATCTCGAGATGTCCTCCAAGTGGAGCTGCCTCGCATGGAGGTACATCATCAATATAGGCAGTAGGTTGGCGTGTGAGGTTCACTTCAACAGGTTGTCATGGATTTAGTGATTGAAGACATGCAATGATTCAATGACTTCTTCAGTCGGATGTATGGAGTGCAATGGTGCACCAGTTTCTGATGGAGCAAAGAATCCCTCAAAGCTATAGTTTGGAAAAGGATTGAAGATTGCTAGGAAACCTCTTCAACTTTGGAGCTTGCATTGGTTTACTACAAGGAGGGGTACTTGACTCCATAGTCCATCAACTTCTCGACATCAAAGGAACTTGGTCTCATCATCAAATCTTCATCTAGTTTCCAATTATCTCTCTTCCATTTCTTACTTTCAAGTTCTTTTTTATCAAAGCTTGAGCAAGCCTTGATTCTCTTCTTGGGACAAGCCCTAGATGCTTCCCTCATTGCATTTAAGCACAAGATCTACATAAGGAAGTTAATCACACTCACCCAAGAAGATAATACACCATAAAAAGAAACATAAAAACATAACTCTAACTCATAAATGGTGTGTTTGCTTTAAGTATTGTTACATTCTTTTGTATGGCTTTGGTTCACTGTTTAAAGTCATAATTAGCTTGTTGCTCTGATTTATTTACTGTTGCATTTTAATTTCCGGCAATCTTATGAAGTGTTGTATGACTCTAGTTTACTGTTTAGAGTCATAATTAGCTTGATGTCCTGATCTTATTTACTGCTACATTTCAATTTCCAGCAAGCTTATTAAGTGTTGAATGCCCCTTAAATCACACTAGCATTGTGTAATTCTGAGATGTGTAACTTGTTGCGGTATTTGGGCAAGTTATTCATTAAATTTTACATGCTTACTATTGTTGGTATTTCATCTAATATACTTAACACTTAATTACTTCTACCCCTTCTAACCAAGACAAAGAAGAGCTTAATCTTGACCTTTAACAAAGGCATCCTTTGCTCAAGGCCAAAACTTGCTTCTTTGCAAGAGGGAAAGTTTCAAGAGAGAGTCTCTTTAAACTCTCTTCATCTCAAGAAGTTGGATAAGATAATATTGTTTGCATAAGTGAAATCTAAGTGCCTTGAGAACTGTTGTCACATATATAGTAGCTAGGCTACTTTTGTTCCTTAGCAGTACTGAACAGTTCTTTGAGCTAGCCCTTTACTATGAGATCAGCAGATGATGAGCCAGCAGTTGATGATCTCTCACTTTCAACAGATCTAGAGTGTCCAGATTGACCAGTTCTATCCCATGACTAAGCCTCATGACCCCAGATTCGATGACTGAGTTATCCATTCTCATGACCCAGAGTAGAGATTGGTATAGTGCCTATGTGTAGCAGCAGCAGTTGTCCCAAGGATTTCCAGGCTTGATTTCATATCCAGTGCAGGTATATGACCCAGGTGATATTATGGTTTGTGCTTATGGATTTTGATGTTGCTCTATTACCTATTTTAGCAGTGAGACTCAGTTGATATTGATTATATGTTGGCAATATTTTATCTTGGTTTCCTTGAAATATAAAGTATAAATGATGTAGTGGTTTTGACCAGGAAATTCCTTTGTATACTCATTGGCATTGTCCTGCTCCTAGTATGGATTTGGTCTTTTCCCTTTAGGGGCATAGCTTTCTAGTCTTGGCATCATTTCCATTGTCTTCGTCCATCCATTGCCTTCCCATTTTCATTGACTACCCTTGACTTGTAGCTTGACTAGTGACACCTGGGATTTCCCCCACCTTCACCTCTATGTTGGAATAGGTCTCCATGTATAAAATTGTATCTCAGTGTTGGCTTATGTGATGTTTATCACAGGAAATGTCTACCTCTAGGTCTTGAACACAAGTCCTACCAAAGAAAGTGTCTTTAGACACTAAGGCATCGGAGCTTAAAGTTATTCTAAATGGATGCCCTGACAGCAAAATAAAAGTGTCCATAGACACTGTTGGAAATAGAAAAATAAAACTAGCCAGTGGTCAAGAGGTGAGCACTCATCCATTATATGTTGTAAGGATCATGTATCCCCAAAGGATATCAAGGAGGCAAGCCCTAGAAGGTTGAGCCTTAGTCATTTTTTGGAAGCCCAGAAAGCTTTCTAGGGCACCTTCTCTTGGAGGTTGGCAAGTTAGCAATGAGAAATAAAGTTGATAGCTAAAGGATGAGCACTCATTCTTTGTATAATGTACGGCTCATTTGTCCCAACAGGACAACAGGGAGAGACTGGCCCAAGAAGGTCATGTCTTTGTCATTATCTAGAGGCCCAGAAGGCTGCCAAGGCACCTGCCTTTAAAGGTCAGGTAGTGAAATAAATGCTGAGCAAATTAAGTTTTAAAAAGGTTGCTTGTCTAGAGTCTAGTGGAGCCTTCTCATCATTCCACCCATTTGTGAGACACCGCCATGCCCTATTGTTCACCTAGTCCAACTTATGTGTTGTGTGGATCCCCTTGTCCTTTAGCCCAGGTGCGTACAATGTTAAGTTATCAAGTCATCCCTTGGCCTCACCTGTTGTTTATGATCCCTTCACCTTTGACTAGCAAAAGGGCTAAATCTACAAATGAGTATGCACCGGAGGTTCTTGTTTTGAAGCAACTAATCATTTTGATTTGGATTATTATATATGTATTGTGCTTATTCTTGCCAACAAAATCTAATAATACTTGAGTGTCACTGCTAGCATAGATAATTGAGCATGCATGTCCATTAGTACTTTGCAGCATCAGAGGTTAGCACTTGGGTCATCATTTGATCAGCGTTGACTTGGTTAAGTGTTGTCCAGGCCATGAGCAGGATTTGGGATGAGTTATAGACCGATGGTTATGGATGATGATTATTTATGGTCTACAGGTGTCCATTAGACATATTCATGTTTCAAATGGTGATTTGTTGTGATGGCTTGTACTATTTCTATGATTATCAGCATTTACAAGCTTTATTATTGTTGTTGTTTTGACATGGGATAGGGCCTCTAATGTACATTTGTGATGGACTTATGGTGTATGAGTACTCATTCCTAGTTGATTTGGACTTCTAAGTCCATTGGTGCAGCTGGTTTTCAGTTTTAGGTAGGCACAGGATAGATATGGGTCTTTTGGGATTTTGTAGCAGATCTTCCCTTGGGACAATGAAAATAAAACACTTTGCAGTTACTAAGGAGATCTCTTGGAACACTGGAGTGGATTTGTGGGGTGCAGCCAGTCGTTTGTACCATATACCTGGGGTGCCAGGCACATCTGTGCAGTTACTTTTTTGCATAGACTCCTCTCGGGTGAGATATTGGTTGTTTTATGTTCCCAAGGTAGCATTTTAATAATTAAAAATGGCTAATGAGGAAATAGATTTGGGTAATTGAGGCAAAGGATTGGCATGGAATTGGTCTGAGGCATAGTGTTTAGGTCATATTCATCATTCGGCATCAGCTTCACTTCATTCGGGGTCCACACATCCTTGGTTTATGCATTTTGAGAGTATTTTGATGTATTTTGAGAGAGATCACCTAGTGATTTTCGTCACTCCTTTATATTATTTGCCACCACACATTGTTATTGTGCCATGGGGCCATGCTAGTGATGGATAACATAACCTCCTAGCCTCACCATGTGCTACTTTATGGTCATTAGTCATAGTCTTATCCACTCATTATCTCTCCTCTCTTATACATTGCCAAACCCTACGAGTGTCTTGAGGAGGTGCGCTAGCCTCTTAGGCTAGTAGGGTCTCCCCCTTGGTCATTCTCTGGATTGATCTAAAGTGACAAGAGCCCGTCCGGTGTGACAATTACCCTTTATCCGTAGTGGACAAGGCCCTTGCGGTGTCACCGGTTAGCTACCTCACCTCTACCGTCCCGGATGGGATACCTTTAGTGGGTAGCTACACCTTGTGTGATAACAAGAACATCCCAAGGGAGCACTCCACCACTTCCACTATCTTTCATTATCTAACTTGTTGGAGCAACTAGTAATCAGCACTTGTGTTTCAAACTTAGATAACTATATTCTTGATGAAGCATCTAAGTGGAATCTTTATGTGTTGAATGCAATGTTTATAAGTTTGCGCACTCCAAGTAAGCACATCTAAAGCTTAAGCTATATATTGTGGACGCATGTTATATAAGTTATATATGTCATTGAATGAGTTGAATGTTCTTCTTGAAGTAGATTAATATAAAGATTATTTGGCTCATTTGATTTGTCTCTTACAACCTTGAACTCCTTAAGATATTTGGTCATAGCTATCCTAAGCCATTAGGTCTTTTCTATGAATCATTATCTCTTAACCTAGACCCACTAAGATACTTAGATTAATTTGTTAATCTCCCTAAGTAACATTAGTCTTAGGTAGCCCCGAGGGGTAGCTCAATTGGTTGGAGTCCGATTCCAAAGACCGTTTGATATTGAGGTCAGAGGTTCAATTCTCATGAATCCAACTCTCTGGGTCCTTCGGGGTTAGGCTCCCAAACCTAGAGCTGATAGGGCAAGGCCGCTTTGGGTGGGCCCCCTAGAATTATTTTTGTGGATGTAGCGAGCCCCGACCAATATTCTCAAGGCTGTGAACCACATGAAAAAATAACATTAGTCTTAGGTCAGTGGTACTTGAAAGTTGATTCAACTCATCAATTTCACCCTAAGTACATTCGGCTTCCATAAATCCATTAAAATAATATCTTGGAACATTTGTTTGTTTGTACTATCCTTCTAGGTTTGCTCTTGGGGCTTCCCAGTAAGTACTTGGGAAACTTTAGTTGGGGTCGCGTCCCTTGGTTAGTATAGACCTTCACTTAGAGCTCAGAGACCTAAACAAAGAGGATTTTCCTTGGTAGTGGCACGTTGAGGGAAAATCCTGAGGTTGTGCAAGTTTGGTAGATAGCCTTCCTTGCGCTATTTAAGCTACTAAATTGTGCATCAACGGGACACTACTATGATTTACAGTGACAACCAAAGTTGTATCAAACTCTCTGAAAATCCAGTGTTTCATGATTGGTCGAAGCATATTGTGATCAAGTACCACTTCAACAGAGACAAGGTTCAAAACAGAGCAATGGTTCTTCAATACAATCCTATAGATAAACAAGTTGCAAATATCTTGACCAAGCTCCTAGCAAAGGGGAAGCTCAAGATGTTAGCACACACAATGTGTGGAACGTCATACAATATGAGGTATGACACTTCATTCTACTTGAATAGAAAATACTTTTTCTTTGGAAAAAAATGAGGTATATAACAGTATCAAAAATCAACATAGCCAAGTCGAACTAATAGCATCATGTATCAGTCTTGTAATCTTTAGTAGTAACTTGTATTGACTGCCATTAGGTTTTAAAAATAATAACAAAATTCCCCTCTACCTAATAATACTGCAATAACCATTTGTAAATAAAGCTTGTTGAACTGAAAAGCAATCCCCTATATAAAATAGTTAGATCAATTGTAACATCCCTCAAAATATATCGATAGTAAATAATAGCAATAATATTGGCTAGTATTTTCAGCATAAAATGGTAAAATAATATTAAAAAAGATGGCTCCGAAGAATTTTTATGCAAACCTTGTATAAACACCAACAGAATACCCTTGTTCTCGCAAAATGTTACTGATAAATGCACTTGTTGATCCTTTTCCTTTGGTACCTGCAATATGCACAACCTAGAAATTGAACCACTTTAGTACACTTGCAATATCACTGTAACTACTCATCTATAGATGAAAGTTGGTATATATCATAACACAATAATTAGACAAGAGTGTACAATAACTTGAGCGTCAATAATTCCTCAAAGAAAATCTCACAAAATACCAAATGGAAATCGTTTAGAAAGGGTGGAAACAAGTTACTAAAAGGATGGGGCACACAAAACACAATGCATATTGAATTTTTGCACACCCCAATGAATTAGGTTAGGTTATCACATATCAAAGTAATTATTTAACAATAGAGAAACAATTATTTTTTAGTTTCAGCAATGTTATTGCATGTACCAAAATGGGTACAAGGAATTGATGGATAGGTGACTTGATTGGGAAATTTCTAGTTATATATAATAAATATCCCTAATTTACCAACATCATCTCAAGGTAATAAATCTTAGCTTAGCAACACAATATAGTCTAAAGTTTATATGAATAAAATATAAAAATAAAACTCAAATATTGCGGCTTAATCTTCATAAATAGAAAATTGTTCTTTTTTACTAACTATTGGTGTTGTGACCTTTTAGGTTATAAATGCCAATTGTCCAAAAAATGCATTAAAAGAGAGAAGTAATCAGTTTGGATCCATGTATCGATTATAAGTCAAACTATGTCAAAGGTGCAAGAAACTCTTACCCTGCCTACCACATTTTGAGATCACAAGAAACTAGAGAGGATTGAATGGAACCAACAACAAACCCAAAATTCTGCAATAAAATGGGAAAAAAGTGTGCCAGAGCTGTCCATAGGTGCACTAAAGAGAGAGAAAAATAGCCATAGAACATGAGAACATGACATTAGATATAGTGTCACTAGGCTTAAACACTTTTATGAGATGGAAATGGCTCACAAGATGATTTACAAATAAGAAAGTTGTAGATATTTATATACAACTCAAGTAGGTAGGGTGCTTTCCCCAATGAGGGGTTATGTGCCTACATCAAGGTGACTAAGTTGGCCTTGACCACAACCTAGTATTACAATAAATGATTACATTAAGGCCTAACCAAATGCATTCATGACACAATATGAATTGACCATAGCCAAATGTGAGGATTACACCATTTTCAACACTACATTCATCAATGACATAATAAAGATCCCTGGCACTAATATGTCTTGTTGATATAATAACTTATGTGATGAGTCCTTCACTTATAAAACCACACAAGAGAGAGAGAGAGAGAGAGATCCCAAATGAAGTAAGAGATCAACTAAATCCATGACTGATTAGAGTTGTGCTAAAAAGAGGTTTTACCAAACAATAGCTACGTATGGACATATAGTTTTCATCATTATATCAGAGGTGTAGAATAGCACAAGAACATCAACGCAAAGTGCACACTACAATGATCAACCCTAGGCACAATAGGTTAACAAATGATGTTATTAATGGACATGCTAAAATCCTTATCGTGCAATACAATGTTGTTACATTGTTGTGCAGAAAGTTCAGCATGCTAATATTTGTCATGCAACTTGGTGCAACGATTTTCATCACAGACATAGCCATATAGCATAGGCACAATACGCATTGGCATGGTTAGATAGCTCAACAATTCACACATGGAACACAAATAGTGACAATGGATTGTCTTCCTTCATTGCATCTTTCTCTTCCTTGAATTTCTATAAATTATATAATATAGAGTGTATGAACAAATGAGAAACCAAGTCTTTCATATTCCATTAGCTAGATTATAAATACCAATGTTATCAAAAGCAGTTCTAGAGCTGAACCAAACCGGTTGACCCCAAAATCATGGAAAGGACTAGAACCAGAGTGGAACCAGGAAAAAATTGATCTACTAAAAAATACGTTAAAAGAATAAAACTTTGATATATATATGCCAATTGGATGTAGCTCGAATGGTTGTGAGGGAAAGTTGTTAACCTCCTCACCCGGGTTCAAATCCCACTAAATGACATGTTTGCTCTTAGTGAGCCAATTGTTGATGAGCTATATATGATGTATTAATGAGCTGTTGATCTGGAGTTTGTGCCCTAAAGAGTCTAGGGTTTCCCCTGGGTACCATCCTGGGAATGAAGAGAAATGCCCAAGAGATTTCCTCAGGGATATGTTACATGACACTAATGTAAATCCAAACAATTAGACACCAAATATGCAAATGTTTCTCATGTATATAGCATGCATAGCTGACTATACCAAAATGGCACCGAATGCAATACATATTTAAACCAAAATAGATCAACATTGAGGCCCTAGAGGGGTTTGAGGAAAATAGAGTGCAGGCATCATTAATTAGATGAGAAATAGGGTTTAGGGTAGTTGCAGTGGCATTTTTTCATTTTCTGGGGTGGAGCAGCACCTATACAATGTCAATGAAATATGTATGTAACTGGTCAAACTAGTCCTAAACTAATCATTCCAACACAAAATTAGTCAAAACTAGTTTGATTGGCTGGTTCTGACTAGAAAAGGACAAAACCGGCCCATATTGACCAATTCTGGTCCTGTTTGCTAATATTGATAACTATGATAAATACCTATCATAACACTATAAAGGGGTTGATTCATTATTGGATTCATGTCGCTTATGTTCTTGTTGCACATTTTATAATTCAATAACAATTTGGAGTTAACTTTGTCGCCCCAATGTCTATGTTGTGAAAGTTTAAATTTTGTCTAAGATTGCTATGAGCTCATTTTGCACCATAAACTAAAGATTGTCTAAGTTAAGTTGAACTCATTGCATTTTGTGTTGTGGTTGCACTAATTTTGCTAGTGCACTCCCTTATCAATTAAAGGTATCAAGAATATCATTTAGCATGTAACCTCTTTTTTTGCAATATACATATTATATTTACAAAAAGACATTTACAAAAAATTGTACAGAAAGGATGGAGGGTAAATACAATTGCGATTGTAACCTCTTCCTTAGATAAGATAAGATAAGATAATTCTATTAGTGTCCAAGAAATGACTACAAAAGTAGGTAAATGGGATTGTGTTGTACCATGATGTCAATACAAAGTGGGAATGCTAAGGCGGCTCCTATATAAAGCAAAAGGTAAGACTCTAACCTAAAACCAAAAAGAGCAAACTCCAAAGATGGAGAGCCAATCCATAAGAGATAAGTACATAGAGAGCCGATACAAAAGAAAAATGTACAAGGAGAATTGAAATAATGTTAGAATACTCAATTGGGTTCAAAGAGCGAGCATCTTTAATCAAAAGCACACCTTTGGCCAAAAGCTAATGGTGTATCTCATCTTGCCACAAAGAACAAAAGGAATACAATGAGCTAACCTTATGCTCAAAAACAACCTTGCACCTAATTTTCCACAGAATAAATATGGCAGAGATCCACAAACAATGCCAATGCCCTGCAATAGAGGGGCAAACCTGAGAGCAAACCAAATAAAGTAGGCCACCAAGGAACGTTGCCCCGAATCACCCATGAACATTGTGTTACCCCCCATTTTGACATGGGTGTCCACATGTGTTTTTGTCACACGTTTAGCAAGGGTTGTAGCCTTGTAGGTTGATAGAGGTATGGATGGCCTAGCTTCATGTTGTGATGATGCCCTAGCATATGGATGTTCATGATACATTTCAACGAGTAGCTATGGGATGTGACTATTGACAAGGTTATGTGATGATATGGTGGCCTTTGGAGGCCTCTTCTTGTGAGGCACTGTTTCCTAGCATGTGGGTGGTATCTTGGATCTATTGGGTATCATATTTGGTATAGCGCCCTTCTCATTTCTCTCTTTCGACATGTACGGAGGCATATTATTGGCTTGTAAAGGGAGTTGTTCCCTCCTTCATGGTGAGGGTTGTTTATTGTGGGCACTTTCACCTTGGTTTTGATGGTCTCCCCGGTTCATGGATTGATGAGTTAGCATGGAGGTTGGGGTTTGGTTGTTATGTGGACATTCATTGCACATTAATCTATTTGTTTGTTGGTTGAGGGTTTGACCCCTTGATGTATGGAAGCAACCTCTTGCACTTATTGACTTGTTCTACATTCATTGGTTTCCCCTTGATGAGCACCTGCCTTTTTGGAGGGTTGTTTACACACTCATCTAGGGCATTTTTTATGGGATATTTTGGAGGGGCAACCTAGCTTCGGGAACAATTATCATTCGACAAAGTGCCAAGAATTAAGCCATCTCAACACCATCAAATGGAAAGTGGACACGCAATTTCCAAAAAGTGGCTATAATACAAAATTTGATAAATAAATATCAATTCCAAAACTATCGTTTAAAAATCTGCGCCATATTTTTGTCATGTGTGAACTTTGGAGTCTTTTCATGGAGAGCATTCATCTATTTGAGGAAGCACTCTACCTTTTGAGGCATTTTCCTTAGAGCGCTATCTTTGGAGAGCCTTTGGAGGCTAGGGTTGGTCTTCTTCTTGCCTTGTTCGCTCATTTGATGGATGTGACGAGTCCTCCTTCTTGGGCCTTTCTTTTCTTGGATAGTGTACCTGTGGCTTTGACCACCTCATTTCATGGATGTTGTTAAAGTTTGTTGGAGCATTTTATTTTGTTTACTTCAACCTAGCCTAGATCTAGGGTTTTAGCTTAGTTTATTCATATTTTATTGTAAAATGAGATGGAGATACAAAATATATAGGGTTGTCTCTCTCATTCATTTCTCATAGTTGAATTTTTAGAATTCTCTCTCTCTTGAGACTAATTAATACATCTATCTTGGAACAGATTTTGTTGTCAGGATTCCCTTCTTTGTCATTCTTCTCTTGCTTGGAGCTTTAGGTTGTAATATTGTTAGGTGTTTTACATTGTCATTTCT
Source organism: Pseudotsuga menziesii (assembly GCA_001517045.1). Classification (NCBI taxonomy): domain Eukaryota; kingdom Viridiplantae; phylum Streptophyta; class Pinopsida; order Pinales; family Pinaceae; genus Pseudotsuga; species Pseudotsuga menziesii. The sequence continues at coordinate 85,167 of LPNX010636497.1, read as the reverse complement.
ATGCTTTGATTGTGGCATTGAAAGGGTACTACTACCTCGTTGGAGAAATATATTTTAAGTTAATCTCTACTTCATCCTTTCGTGTATTTTATTTATAAAGGATTTATGTGTTGTATTTTTGCCCTAGTTCACATTGTGTAGCCATAAACTTTTATTGATAGGGTGCACCATGTTGAGCTTGAAAGGAAGTGTATACTTCATTCAATACCTTCCCTTCTAAAGCCTAGTTCATCTTCAATTCCATCAAGTAGGGTTTGGGTTAGCGGTTGCAATTCTTCCCTCATGGTGACCAATTTAGCAAGGCCCTCTTAGTTGGTGATCCTTTGACTTCATTTTCCTTTGATTGGATTGGCACTAGTCCTTGGAGTGGTCCCCTTTATCCTCCCATCAACTGATATGTATTCCTATACTACATAGACCCACGTTTTGCTAGAGCTACCCTCCACATAACCTTATCCTTCATTATCTATAGCCCTAGTAATCCTATCTTAGGGAAGCCCCCCTTGAGTTGGAGAAGAGCCAAACAAAAGTATGAAGGGGATTGGTGTGGTGACATTGGCATTTCCTCTTGGTTACCATCAACTAGTTTGCTTCTTCGGGACTTTAATCACACATGCTAGTTTGGGAGGTGTTACCCCTATACCAACAAGGGTGACTTAATGATCAAATTTGTTTGTGGTTACATCACAAACTACTTGCCAAAAATAAGGTCTACGGATTTTCCATAGAGCATTAGTCAAAGGCTGTCCCAACATGATCAAATGGTTTTTGTGCCTTCAATTTTCCTATTGGAGATGGTGTCAAATGCACCAGTGTCATAATCTTTCCCACCCTCATTGACACTTGGGATGTTTTCTTTTATGTTGACCTAACCATGGGATGTTACTTTTATGTTTGGATAGTGGCTCATAGAAGTTAAAATTGTTATTCATTACTAAGATGTATAATGGTGTTATCATAATTTTACTTTCGAGAAGTGTGTCATCCTAAAGGTTAAGTTGTACCCCAAGTGAACTAAGTAGGTGCTACATCCATTTCACGACATTTTAGCCATTTTTCATTTCACTGGCCTTTTCATCTACTTCCATCAGTTTCCCCATTGTAAGTGAGCTATCATTAGTAATTCTTCAAGGTTTCGATACTATTTTCATGTATGAATGCCTAAATCAAAGTTAAAACAGTCTAGTGCTCTCGGGTTGATTCTATCGTTGATGTTTTCTCTAGTATGCAGCATCGGGCAAACATTCATTATGAATGGGGCTCAAAGTAATATATTCTATGACAAAGGGCTATTGTTGAATTGACAAGATCTAAGAAGTGTCTGGGACTTCTTAGTGGGTCTATTCAACATTAGGACTCTATAAATGAATAGACGGGCATACATGGAGAAGAATAACATCATCATCGTAAAGAACTTTTCTTAAGAAAGACGGAAAATTCAGTAATATATGGTCAACAAGTGAATTAACAATGAAGTGGTCAAACTTGTAAGTCAGCCCTGAAGATAAAATGAAAAGCGAAGATAAAAAGTGCAAGTCGGCCCAGAAGTGAAATTCAAATGATTTGAAGTGTAAAAATAAGCAGCTACACACTTCATTTTTACACATCACGATTCACAACAACGCATCATCCTCTTTCTCTAGTGCGCAATTTTAGCTAGGCATAGTGAAAGATCAAGGAGCAGAATTTTGGGGTTACTATCATCTCTAGAAGTTCATCCTCTTGCTAGGGTTTCTTGTGAAAAAGTGCACACCCTATATGCCATTGGGTTCACTCTATGTAGCTGGTGATATTTGACAAGCCCTTGTGAACTAGGGTTCTTCATGTTATAATTGTTGTACTCTTATTATTGGAAAGGTCTTCTTAAGAAAATTTGTTGGGTTTTCTCCCTGTTGGGTTTCCTAGGGTAAAATCTGTGTCTACTGTGCATGGTTATCTTTTAGTGATCCTCATTTATTTCCGCTACAAGTGTATGTTGAAATTTCAGTGTATAATTATGCAATGATAAAAGTGTTAGTTTGCACTTTAATTCAAACTTGTTAGATCTTTAATCTTATCTACTATGATCACTGAAAGATAGACAAGCACAACAGATAAGATAGACACAGATTTTATCCTGGGAAACCCAAACAGGAGAAAACCCAGCAACTTCTTCTGTATACATTTGTCACTTAGTACAATGTCTGACAAAGACAAAAAAACCCAAAGATAAGATGTCTTATGCAACTTCTTCTTCTTCTTTCCAGCAAACTTGTATTTCTTTCTCTCTTGGATCGAACTTGCTTGTGTTGTTGTGTAACCAAATGGGGGAGGACGCCTCCCTATTTATACTGATCATGTGTGTGACCTTTTTCCTCAACAGGGCTGACCTCCCTAACTATCTGGGCTGACTTGTCCTTATGGGAGACCAAAAATATATTTTACATTATTTTCTTGGGGACTATTGCCCCGACTTACAACGAAGGTTTTACCTTGACTCTTACATGACCAATTACATTAATCACATCTCCGATCGGAGGGAAAACATCCTCGAAAAGGAGGAATAACAAAACTACAATAAAATATAATAATAATATCAATATCTTCCGAAGTTACATTTTCAACAACACTCCCTCTTAACAAGGAAGGTATTATTTTGCCACGATCATCACCACAACTGGACACAATCTCTGCACATCGGACATCATCATTGGATCATCGTTGGATCATCATCACTAGACCATCATCGCTAGATCATCATCATTGGATCATCATCACTGGATCATCATTGCTGCAACCATTCTCATCTTGTTGACCATTGACTAGTAACATATCTCGAATCTATAAACGTCTTCAAAAGTTCTATAGAGACAGCCCTTTTTCATGCTGGATGTAGGCCTAGTCCCAGACTAGGTCTTCCTCATCCTAATCCCAGATCAAGGACTACAAAGCCAGTCCTTTTTCATAGCGGATGTAGGCCTAGTCCTAGACTAGATGCTCCTCATCTTGATCCCAAATGAGGGACTACAAAGCCAGTCCTTTTTCATACCGGATGTAGTCCTAGTCCTAGACTAGGTCTTCCTCATCCTGATCCCAAATGAGGGACTACATAGCCAGTCCTTTTTCATACTGGATGTAGGCCTAGTCCCAAACTAGGTCTTCCTCATCCTAATTCCAGATCAGGGATTACAAAGCCAGTCCTTTTTCATATTGGATGTAGGCCTAGTCCCAAACTAGGTGTTCTCCTACTTGGTTGACAGTTCAGTCCTAGGCTGAACATGTCGATCATACCCTGGTCCTAGACCAAGTCATCCATTCTCCCAAAGAATGGGCCTCATCCCAAGGATGAAATTCAGTCCCAGACTGAACATGTGATCAACACCTTGGTCCCAGACCAGGTCCTTTATTCTCCTAGAGAATAGGTCCCGAGTCTCGGACCCAAGCAAATATTCAATTCCAAACTGACACATGTCAATCAACACCCTGGTCCCAGAGCAAGTCATCCATTCTCCCAGAGAATGGGCCTCAGCCCCAAGCTGACGTTTAGTCCCGGGCTGAACATGTTGATCAACCTTCTAGTCCCAGACTAGATCTTCCATTCTCCCAGAGAATGGGCCTCAACCCTAGGCTGAGCTTCAGTCCTCGACTGGATCACTCCCTCTTGCGATGGACACCAATCTACACAACTCCAAGCTTGTCCCTGAAGTATTCCAACTTCACTCTCGCTAGAGTCTTGGTCAAGATATTGGCTATCTGCTCGTCCGTCACAACATACTAGAGATTCACTGCTCCTCTCTGCACCATATTCCAGATATAGTGATACATGATCTCAATATGCTTTGACTTGTCATAGAACGTCGAGTTCTCAGACAACTTCACACAATTTTGTTTGTCGCAAAAGATAAAGTCGCTTCTAACTCGAGATCAAACAAATCTGACAATAGCTTCCGCAACCATACTGACTCACAACAAGTCGAACAAGCTGCAATGTATTCTGCCTCGATTGTACTCAATGCCACACTTGACTGCTTCCTGCTAAACCAAGAGATCACACTAGATCCCAAACTGACGCAGCAACCCGAAGTGCTCCTTCTATCTATGGTATTGCCTGCCCAAACCGAGTCACCATAACCATGCAGATTAACCTTCTGATCTGTCGCATACTTGAGCCCATACTTAATTGTACCCGTCAAATACCTCAATACATGCTTTGCAACAATCAAGTAAACATGTCTCAGATCTATCAAAAACTGACTCAATGTGTTCACAGCAAAGCATATGTCTGGCCCCATGTTCGTCATGTACATCAACGAACCAATCATCTGTTTATACATCGTGGCATCAACTGTCTCTAAAGAATCATCACATAGTAGCTTCAAGTTTGATGCCATGGGTGTGGCAATGGCCTTGCAGTCCATCATTCCAAATCTCTTCAGAATCTCCATTGCATACTTTCCTTGACCAAGGAATATCCCATTTGAACTTTGACACACCTCCAGACCTAAGAAGTAATGCATCATCCCTAGGTCCTTCATCTCGAACTTTGTGGCAAGTCTTCGCTTCATATCTCCAATGAGCTCATCCTCACCTGTAAGGAACAGGTAATCTTCATATAGTAGTAGTATCACTGGTCTTCCTCCCTCAACCTTAAAATAAAGGTTAGAATCAGCTTTAGTTTGGGTAAGCCCAAGCTCATCAGAAAACTATCCATCCCACCATATCACATCCTAGTTGCCTTTTGTTACCACCTGGGTTGCACTCAGTTGGACTCATAAGTGAGCCGCTAAGGATGAACAATTACTTGTTCAAATTCTGAGTTTAGAAGTCCATGTAGGCCTTCCTAGGCCCTTTTTTATTTGTTTTTTAACATGTTCATACCCCACGGGGAATTGTAATAAAATGACTTAGCATGATGAATTTATGTAAAAGGTTTTGCTTCCTAGGACTTAGTCATCAATACATTATTCCGGGGTGTTTTTTCCTTGTTAATTATCTATCATTTTTAACGATTTATAATTTTCGAGTTTTTCACTCAAGCCTCCAAAGCTGGAATAATTGTCTTGGTGGTTAGGCCTTGGGAGGTTATTAAAACCTAAATGTCAATGTATATTACCATGCTAATCATTATTTTGAGTCATTATGAACATGTATTAAGACCCCCATAGGTTTTTTTTTATTTCCTGAAAAAATAAAAATAAAAAATCGTTTTTACTATATTATTTTTAATAAGTTAAATGTAAAATTCCTTTAAGTCATAAAAGTGGGGCTAGGAGGTTGTTTTTGCCATGGGGGTGCTCATTTTCTAACACAGAGCATCCACTTAACCCCAAAACCCACTTTCCTAAGTTTTCGAGTAATTAGTTATCTCCAAAGTTAATTATTGTTGAAATTTAACATGTTTATGAAATTTATAAAATTTGCAGACTGTAATAGAGATAGTACTTGATATTTTAACAACAGTAAAACATTAGCAACAGTAATACAATCATCCACAAAATTGAACACAAGAGTTTTCACAGGGAAACCTTTTAAAGACAAAAACCCCAAACCATTAATAAATCATCCTCTAAATGCAATGACTGAGTTTGTACATGAGCAGATAGAACGTAGATAGTTACACCAATTTTGTTCAACGGAACTTTGAGATGAATGTAGATCAAGATTATCCAACCAAGCTGTCACAGCCTGTATTCTTCCAATCTATGAGAAATTGTAATCTGTGGAAGCCCTAGCAGACTTACCATTCACTGTTGCCACCTATGTTGCTGCCATCATGGACTGTCGGTAGCTTGTTGCCATCGTGGACTGTTGGCACCCGCTGCTACTGTTAGCCCTATCTGATGCTTCGGATGTGCTAAGAAAGACCCCAGTAGGGCTCGATTGCACAAAGAAGTGCCCTAGCAGAGCTCGGGTGCACAAGGAACGACCCTAGCAGGTCTTGGGTGCATAGAAGAGAGCCCTAGTAGGGCTCGAGTGCATAAGGGGTGACCTTAGCAGGTCCCGGGTGCACAACATCAGTCTTCAACAAGAAAAGAGAGCAATGGAGGAGTTGTCGTGGACTTGGAGAGGGCAGATACTGACTTGTCCTTGTCCCTCGAAGTGCTGCAATAGAGGAGAAGAAGAACCCAGCAGAAAAACACGACTTGTCTCTTAGGAGCAGTGCATGATGATCTTGGATGATGATGAAACAATTTAGAACGTTTCTATATTAATAGTTCATCAAACATAAGATGTTTCCACATAATTAGGAAGTTGACCTTAGGGCTTGTATTCTTGACCAATGACTTTTCATCTTATGTGGTTCAAGTAACCTTTTGCTCTTTACCTTTGAGGTGCGTGGCCCTTCATTTGATGGGCACTTGGACCAAATCAAGGTGTGCTTGGGTTTCATGGTCCTTCAAGTGATTTTATGACCATAACAAGTCATCTCAAGGGTTCTCATGGTCCATACATATCCACTCGAAGTGCATCTTCATAGATAAGGTGGATTATTAAATGCTTTATCTCATTCTCCTCGTTGCCACCAAGATCAAGTGCTAGGTCTTTCAACCAAGGGTAGCTAGTCCCTTGAGAAGGTCTCATAGCCCATAGATCAAGGAGAGGAATGCATCACTTGCTCGGACCCAGTCTAGGGCTTATGGTGATGACCTAGTAACTGACCAGGTGCCTCAACCCCAGGTTGCATCAGATGACTCAATGCCAATTACTTGGTAACTAACCAAGTGCCCCCATTCTCCCAAAGAATGGCCCTCGGCCCCAGGCTTAGGTCCCAGTCCCAAACTTGGTTGATTTCCTGGTAACTGACCAGGTTCCTTCATTCTCCCAAAGATTGGCCCTCAATCCCAGGCTGAGGTCCCAGTCCCGGACTGGGTTAATTTCCTGGTAACTAACCAGGTGCCTCCATTCTCCCAAAGAATGGCCCTCAGCCCCAGGCTAAGGTCCCAATCCTAGACTGGGTTGATTTCCTGGTAACTGACCAGGTGCCTCCATTCTCCCAGAGAATGGTGCTCAACCCCAGGCTGATGTCCCAGTCCCAGACTGGGTTGATTTCCTCGTAACCGACTAGGTGCCTCCATTCTCCCAGAGAATGGCTCTCAATGTTGCTTAGGAAAAATCAACACTCCCTCTCAGCGAGAGAGGTATTCTTTGTAATACCAAGCTTGTCACGAAAGTACACAAACTTTATTGATGTCAGAGGCTTGGTCAATATGTCTACAATTTGTTCATCTGTACGGATATATTCAAGCTTCAGGGCACCTCGCTAAACTAAGTCTCTGATGAAGTGATACTTCATTTGGATGTGTTTTGATCTGTCACGGAACACACGGTTCTTTGAAAGCTTTATGCAACTCTAATTATCACAATGAATAATAGTTGACTCAAGCTTTCCACCAAATAGGTCAGAGAGAAGCTTCCTAAGCCATACTGCTTCTATGCAGGCATCACTGGCAGCAATATACTTAGCTTTGGTTGCGCTATGAACTATGGAACCCTATTTCCTACTGGACCAAGAGATCATTGTTGATCCCATATTGAAGCAGTATACTGATGTGCTTTTCCCGTCTACTACACTACCAGCCCAATCGGAGTCAGCATATGCAACTAACATTACTCCACTGTTGGAGGTATACTTGAGCCCATAAGTAATAGTACCTCACAAATATCTAAGCACAGGTTTAGCAGTTATCCAGTATATGTGCTTCGGCTCAGACATGAATTGACTTAATGCATTTATTGTATAACAAATATCTAGTCTTGTATGCACTAGATACATCAAGGATCCAATGAGTTGTCGATACTTAGTAGGATCCACAGTCTTTGAGTAGGTGGATGAGTCACGTAACCTCTTCAAGTTTGATGGCATGGGTATGCTCATGGGCTTGCAATCTTGCTCATGGGTAAGCTTTCAAGCTTTCATTGTAACCAACAAATGTGTCGTTCTTTCTGGAAGGCTCTAGCTTAGATCTCTTTTCTTTTGGCACATGAATATATACAGGAGTGCCAAAGATCCTCATGTGGTCAACTGTGGGTTTCTTTCAATACTTCTTCTAGAGGCTTTTCCCCCAGAATGGCATGAGGGCTTCTGTTTTGAATGTAACAGCAATACAGGAAGCCTTAGCCCACATAGAAAAAGAAAGATTGAGGTCACACAACATAGCTTTGGCAACTTCACATATTGTTCTATTCTTCCTTTCTGCAACCCCATTCTATTGGGGGTTGTATGGCACTGTTATCTCCCTCTTGATTCCTACTTCTTGGCAAAAATCATCAAACTCATTAGATTCAAACTCACCTCCATTGTTTGACCTCAAGATACGGATGTGTCCTCCTTACTGGTTTTCAATTAGAGCCTTGAACTCCTTGAACTTATCAAAAGTTTCACTTTTAACCTTTAGAAAGTAAATCTAGGATTTGCGAGAGTAATCATCTGTGAACAATACATAGTACAAACAACCACTCAAAGAAGGTGAAGACATGGGTCCCAATATGTCAGATGAATCATGTCCAAGATCCCTTTAGATCTACTGTTACTTTTAGAGAAGGATTTCTTGGTATTCTTGCCCAGAGCACAACCTTTGCAAATACCACTATGTTCATGAGAAAACTCAGGCATACCTGTAACCATCTTTTGAAGACCAGGGAGAGTTGTATAATGAAGGTGTCCACACCTTCGATGCCATAACTCACATGGGTTGATTGTATTGTGATCCAATGCTTGAGTGGAGTGTCCGGATGCTTTGTAAAGACCTCCTTCTCGCACTCCAATCAATTCCGTTGAGCTCAACTTTTCATTCTTTGACCATAGTAGAACCTTTCTATTCATGAAGATAGCTTTGTAGCCTTTATCTTCTAAGCCAACAATTGGGAAGAGATTCTTCTTCAAGCCAAGAACTTACAGTATGTTTTCGATATGCAAAACAATCCCCGAGTCAAGTTGAAATGATACAGAGCCAACTCCTTCGATTTTGTAGGTGGTATCATCTCCAAGTTCTACTTGATTAGCAAACTTCTTTTTGTAGCTTGTAAGAGCTTCTCGGAATCCTGTCATATGTCTTGAAGCTCCACTATCCACTAACCAAGAGTAAGCACTATTGGTTATGGATCCAGAGAAAGCGGAAATCAAGGAGTATTCTCTTCTTGATTCTTCTTCTTTGGAAGACTTAGCATTCTTCTTCTTCTTTGGTTCTTCTTCTTCTGTTGTAGATGCTTGAAATCTTCTTTTGAACCTTCTCTTAAGCTGCCTACAGTCCCTGGCATAATGTCCCATCTTGTGACAATTAAAACATTCTATTTTTTATGCATCTAATTCCTTACCTTGTGGCTTCTTTTCTTTCCTCATTGGAGGGAAGGGTTTCTTGAACTTCTTGGTCTTGGTTGTAAGGGCAAGGTTCCCTTCCTTAGCACCATTAGTTATGCTTTGAATTTTGCCGCCTTCTTCCAAACAGTCATGCCAAAGTCTATCAAAGTTTGGCTGAGTTTTACGTCCACTTATAGCAGCCAGAAAGGTTTCCCAGGAACTGGGAAGACCATAAAAAACAGTTTGGATAAGATCATCATCATCTACTGAGACACCAATAGCAGAAAGTTGATCTCTTACTTGGGCAATTTTTGTGAAGAAAGAGGCCACACCTTCATCTTTTTCCATTTTTAATGTACGAAGTCTGTTCTTCAGTACTCTCTACTGACTGGGTGCTTTCTTCTCGTATAGATTTGTCAAGGTGTCAAAAACATTCTTTCGATGTCTTAAGTGGTGTTATGGCAAACATCAAGGTCTCCTTAACTGAGACAGAGATAATTCTTCTTGTCTTGGCTTGCTTTTTCTTAAGGGTTGTCCTTCCTACTTTAGTTGTAGGTTCTTCTATAGTATTGATGACCAAGTCATCAAGATCGTTTTCTTCCAAGGTGGCCATAAGCCTTGCTTTCCATGAATGTAGTTGGTTGACCCTTCAAGCCTTTCTTCTAGTCTGAAGGTGATGGAAGCCATCTCTGATCAATAGGAAGTTTGCTATCTCAGTCTGCAATTGTCCCAAGGTCTATGGAGGCTACAATGGTTTGCTCAAACACTATAAACTTCATATGCAGATCTCTGATACCATGTTGAAATTTAACGTGTATGAAATTTATAAAATTTGCAGACTGTAATAGAGATAGCACTTGATATTTTAACAGCAGTAAAACAATCATCCACAAAATTGAAAACAAGAGTTTTCACGGGGAAACCTTTTAAGGACAAAAACCCCAAAGCATTAATAATTCATCCTCTAAATGAGATCACTGAGTTTGTACATGAGTAGATAGAACATAGATAGTTACACCAATTCTGTTCAACAAAACTCTGAGATGAATGTAGATCAAGATTACCCAACCAAGCTGTCACAACCTCTATTCTTCCAATCTATGAGAAATTGTGATCTGTGGAAGCCCTAGCAGGCTTACCATTCACTGCTGCCACCTATGCTACTGCCACCATGGACTGTTGGTAGCTTGCTTCCACCTATGCTGCTACCACCGTGGATTGTTGCCAACCTGTTGTTGTTGTTATCCCTGTCTGTTGCTTCGGATGTGCTGAGAAAGACCCCAATAGGGCTCGATTGCACAGAGAAGTGCCCTAGCAGGGCTCGGGTGCACAAAGGAGAGCCCTAGCAAGGCTTGGGTGCACAAGGAGTGATCATAGCAGGTCTCAGGTGCATAGAAGAGAGCCCTAGCAGGGCTCGGGTGCACAAGGGATGACCTTAGTAGGTCTCGAGTGTACTATATCAGTCTTCAACCAGAAAAGAGAGCAATGGAGGAGCTTCCATGGACTTGGAGATGCAAATATTGACTTGTCCTTGTCCTTTGAAGTGTCGATAGAGGAGAAGAAAAACCCAACAGAAAAACACGACTTGTTTCTTAGGAGCAGTGAATGATGATCTTGGATGATGATGAAACAATTTAGAACAGTTCTTTATTTATAATTCATTAAACATAAGATGTTTCCACATAATTAGGAGGTTGACCTTAGGGCTTGTATTCTTGACCATTGATTTTTCATCTTATGTGGTTCAAGTAACCATTTGTTCTTTATCTTTGGGGTGCTTGGTCCTTCATTTGATGGGCACTTGGACCAATACAAGGTGTGCTTGGGTTTCATGGTCCTTCAAGTGATTTTATGACCACAACAAGTCATCTCAAGGGTTCTCATGGTCCATACATGTCCACTCGAAGTGCATCGTCATAAATAAGGAGGATTATTAAATGCTTTATCTCGTTCTCCTCGTTGCCACCAAGATCAAGTGCTAGGTCTTTCAACCAGGGGTAGCTAGTCCCTTGAGAAGGCCTCATAGCCCATAGATAAAGGAGAGGAGTGCATCACTTGTCTAGACCCAGTCTAGGGCTTATGGTGATGACCTGGTAACTGACAAGGTGCCTCAACCCTAAGCTGCACTAGATGACTCAATGTCGATTACTTGGTAACTGACCAAGTGCCTCCATTCTCACAAAGAATGGCCCTTAGCCCCAGGCTAAGGTCCTAGTCCCAGACTGGGTTGGTTTCCTGGTAACTGACCAGGTGCCTCCATTCTCCCAGAGAATGGTCCTCAGCCCCACGCTGAGGTCTCAATCCCAAACTGGGTTGATTTCGTGGTAACTAACCAAGTGCCTCCATTCTCCAAGAGAATGACCCTTAGCCCCAGGCTGAGGTCCCAGTCCCAAACTGGTTGATTTCCTGGTAACTAACCAGGTGCCTCCATTCTCCCAAAGAATGGCCTTCAACCCCAGGCTGAGGTCCCAGTCCCAGACTGGGTTGATTTCCTAGTAACTGAACAGGTGCATCCATTCTCCCTGAGAATGGATCTCGATGCTTCTTAGGAAAAATCAACAATTATTACTCGAAAAATCCAAAAAAGACCTAAAAAATGGAAAAAATGAGAAATTCGGCAACTCACAAAAAGTTGGAAACATGACGAAATTTGATTTCGCGAGTTGGCAAAGGTAAATAGAATTATTCCTAAAGAGCTACAAGCCACCAAAAGGAAAGAAATGGTTGCTAATTATCAAATTGGATTTTTTCTAAAGAGTGGGGCGCATTTCCCAAGAGGAGCATTTTTCCCAAGAAAGATTTGGTTTGAGGTTAAGCTTTTGGAATTATGGTAGTTTCCTTCTTTATGCCCCAAAGCACGGGAATCCAACTCGCATCCAACTCATGCCAAGCCATCAAGCTCATCCTTTGGCTAAGTGCGCCCCCTCATGTTGGGTTTTCTATATAAACAAGCAAGTTCTCTCCATTTGAGATGAAAAGTGTGGAACCTCCGCACCTATTGCTCTGTAATTGCGAGTTATTTTTATGAATGAATAAAAGCTTTGGAGGCAAGAATCGTGTGACTCTCTTCATGTGTGTGGGATGTTTACTGTTAGTTTTGGGAGGTAATCGGTCTTTTCATTACTTGTTTAGTTGATTAACTATTGGCCTTTAAAGGAGAGATATCTCTCAGTAGGGTAAGAGAAGTAGATTTGTTAATCTATCATCTTACTGTTTGGTTGCATAAGATAACTTAGAGATACATGTTATTTTAGTTTAAATTCATGTTTTATGAGATTCTTGTTGATTAACACCGATATGATTAATTTTTCTTGTACAAGTGTGTTCAAAGAATTGCAGGTTGCTTAGCTTGAAGAGGAAGGCATTCTAGTTTGACTCTCCTCTCTTTTCAAACATACCAAGAAGAACACAATCCCTCCAAGTCCCACTTGGAAGACTCCATTTCCCAAGTTCAAGGGGCTTGCTATTCCTCTCTTTCTCTCATCTAAAAATATAAATTTTTTTGGTTACTGGTTACGTTGACAAGTGTTAATCAAATAAGGTTAAATCTCATAAATCTAGCTTCTAACAAATACATTTTCAATACTTCAAATTTTTATCTTTTAAAAGTACTTGAATAATATGTTAAATTTGTATCGTTTCAATTGATTATTTAGCATATTTGATTGATATTTACTTGTTGTTTTGAAGCAGTTCATGAACAGGTAGAGAGGCACTTTGGTGAAAATTTGAAGATTTAAGCCATCTAGGAGACTTTCTACTTATTCTATGGGAATTTTTGAAGCCTCAAGTTTGTAATTTATGTGTTTCCTATTCTACAAAGGAACACAAATCTTCATTGTAATCATTGTAATAAAAGCGAAGCAAGTGAGCAGCCAAGTGCCCGCACCCCATCCCCTCAGGGGGGATCCGCGTCTTTTTTCATTTTTTTTTAGATTAGTTAATTTCCTTCAAGCATTTATTTTGTTGCCTTTAAAATTAACAAATCCAACCGTGTTCTCAGAAACAAGAGTATCGATACTGAGATTTTAAAACAATTCACATTTAGTTTAAAACTCTTAAAATCAACAAGAATTCAATCCCTGTATGCTCTTGTGAACACTGCAAGCCTTTGGTTGGAACGATAGGGCAACCCAGAAAGAGATTGAAACGACCAGTTTAATAGGAAAATCCACCTAAAACTAATCTCTAAGAACTCGAGAGGTCATGAAGAACGAAGACCATAGAGTCAAGGGTCTACTCCAAGCAGGTTATGCCATGCCCCATTGGACACTTAGTAAAGTTGCTTTGACGCTCAATTAACCCACTCCTTAATTCACTCATTTAATTAATTTTAAACTAACCAACCGAGACAACTGCAATACTTCTTGAGACATCACCTGCAATCCTTACACGTAAGCACTCCATTAACACTGGCCTATTTCGCATCATTTATTTATTTTTTATACTTGAATTAATTGATGTGTTGAATGGAATGTTTATTTCACAAGTTGTTGACACAAGTTATTTGCAGATATCTTAGTTTCAATATTTATATCAGCATATCTCCTAGATTAGTTGTTTTCCTTTCATAGATTAACAACCTTAGATTATTTTAATAGGGAGCACCCCCCTTGGCTTTGTTAGGAGAGAACCTAGACGAAGGAGTCAAGATCAAGTGACAACACTTGACTCTTGCTTGCCCCTAAGGTCGCACTCAGTGGCTTGAAGATTTTTGCCACATGACTAAAGGTGCGAATTAGGCGAAAACACATGCTTCAAGCCGTACAAGGCCTTCTTTAGCTTGCACACATGAGTCTGTCTATCATGTGTCTCAAATCCAAGTGGTTGCTCCACATAAACTTCCTCTTCAACTACACCATTCAAGAAGGTTGTCTTGATGTCCATCTGGTGTATATTCCATTTCATTGATGCGGCTAAGGCAAGTACAGATATTACGAAAGTGTATCTTGTTACAGGTGCAAATGTCTCCTCGTAATCTATGCCTTCTTTCTGGGAGAATCCACATGCTACAAATCTTGCTTTGTGCTTTCCTATGCTTCTATTTGTTACATGCTTGATCTTGTAAATCCATTTGGAAGACGCTACTGACTTTCCTTTTGGACTTGGAACCACCTCCCAGACATCATTCTTCATAATCAACTAATATTATTCGATTATGGCATCCTTCCACTATTTATTTTTTGTTGCTTCCTTATAGTTGGAAGGTTCTTCATTAATGATGTCACAAAGTAGCGCCACATAGCTGGAGTATGGTCTTGGTCTTTTGCTTTCTCTGGAAGCCCCATATGGAGCACCATATTTCTTTGCATCTTGGATTGCTTCTCATGCCCATGTTGGTCTTCTCTGGTAGGATTTTTTCTCACAAGGTGGATCTACAGGTCTTTGTGGTTCTATCATGTCATGATCTTCACGATCTTCTAAGGTTCCTTCTTCCATTTCAATATCTTTGATCCTGGGAACTTCGGGTTCTTCAATTTCTTCAATGTGGAGTTATCTTGATTTGTTGTAGGCCGAGTCTTCATCAAACATGGCATCTCGCCTGGTCTCGATCTTCTTGATCCTGGGAAGTATATTCGGTATGCTTTTGATGTGTCATTCATTGTATCCCACGAATATACCCTTCTTTCCTGAAGGATCTAGTTTTGTTCTCTTTTCTTTTGGAACATGTATGTTACTATGTACACAGGGAAGCCAAATATTTGAAGATGGTTGACTTCTGGTTTCTCTCCTGAGAAAGCTTCTTCTAGAGTCTTGATATTTAAGACACGATAAGGTGTTTTGTTTTGTACATACACGGTTGTTCTTACTGCTTCTGCCTGTTGTCCGTCGAATGCACGTCGTCGGCATAAATCTTTTGCACTGATGTTTCGCAAGTGGGAAAGGTGTGGCCTTGGGGGCAAGCAAAGAGCCAGGTGTTGTCACATGATCCCAGCTCCTCCCTTTAGGCTAACTCCTAACGAAACCAAGGGGGGTAGTCCCTAAAAAAGAGTTGTCTAAGGCTCTTTAAAATGTTTTTTGGTGAAGATGTGAATTAGTGTTGTTTAGGAGTTCTTTGAGATACACAATAATCAAATAAGCAATCCAAGTTGTTGTTTGCAAAACACGAGATAAATTTCTTAGGAAGACTGAAATTAAAGCATCCACAACATAAGATATTTATAACAAAAAGGACAAATGGTCCAAATTAGATAATGCAAAAGAATTAAAAGACCAATGCCAAAAATGGAGTCAAATGTGTTGGGGATGCTGAGATACAAGTCTTGATGATATTCGTGAAATCGTTTTGCAAATTCTCTTGGTCAATTTTATTGTGTATTTTTAAGATGGTCTTGTTTATTAGGTGAGGGGAATTTCCAACCGGTACGCAAGGTACTGGAAATCTAACCGGAAATATTCTAAGGGGCCTCGTTCGAAGACATGTTGGGCTGTCCAGTTTGCAGCGAGGCGTTCAATAACTTTCTAGCCACTGCAAATGAGGAGGGCTACCTAGCGCCCCCAGTAAAGATTTCCCTACTTAGAATATTTCGCGTTCAACGTCGGTTCGTTGGTTATGGGGTTGTAAATTTTATTATTATTGTAATTGGAATTAGATGTGTGAATTAGCAAGTTACAGTGCTTCTGGGTATCCCGAACGGATAGAGCATACACACTGTAAAAATAGTAAATTTCAATTTTATGGGAGAATGTGAGTTGCAAATTTTATTAGAAAACAAAGCTCTCCGACGTAGAGTGCTCTTGATCCACCTTATGGTATAGTAAATTTCAATTTTATGGGAGAATGTGAGTTGCAAATTTTATTAGAAAACAAAGCTCTCCGACGTAGAGTGCTCTTGATCCACCTTATGGTGAGATTCAAGAGCTTTATCTAATCTAATGGGCAAATGCAATGCAACAATGCTCTTCAACAGAGAGTGCTCTTGACTTGTCTTATGACACGTTCAAGAGACATTAGGTTCTTTTTAAGATTTATTAATCAAAGAGCAAAATAAATATGAAATAGATAGCATGCAAGTGATTAAATTTAATCTAGCAATTAGTGAAAATAAAGCTAAGTCTAAAAGCAATCTAAGCTAAGCAAAAGATAAACAAAAGCACACAAGACACACTTCCCCTGAATAGAAGAAGTAAGAAAAACGTGGGAGGCTTGTCCCCACTAGCCTTTTTATTAATGAATTTACAATGATTGGGATTTTAACCCTTGAAAAGAAAGGTTGAAAAATAAGGAAACCTTAATGGTTTTTACAAAGGATGTAGTTTTTTGTTTGTCTTCTTACCTTTTTGCACTTTGTCTTCAATCTCCTCAAGTCCTTGGACTTGTCTTCAGTTGGCCTACTCCTCGGTACCTGCACAAAAGAGACAAACACTCATGCACCCATTATTTGTTAAATGAAAACCAAGTAAATCTAGATACAAAAATAAGACTAATCTAAGTGCAAAACAAATCTTTTTAAATACAATTTCTGTAGTCTTTTTTGAAGTAGAACTAGGAAAAAAATATATGCAACAAAGAGGGTAAAAAGGCTGAAAAAGATGAAGAGACGGGGCAGCCAACAAAGGAGTGAGATGGCTGCAAAAAATGAAGAAAAGGGGGCAGCCAAATAGAGAGAAAGATGGCTGCAAAAAAGTAAAGAAAGAAGGCTCAAAAAGTGCCAAAAAGTGGCTACATAAAGTGCCAAAAAGTGGCTACATAAAGTGCCAAAAGTGGCTGAAAATGATGGAGAAAGAGGGCAGTGAACAAGGAGAAAAGTTGGCTGCAAAAACTGGGAAATGGGACAGCCAAACAGAGAGAAAGATGGCTGCAAACAAAAGGAAAATGAGGGCAGCCAACAAGAGGAAAGTTGGCTGCAAAAATTGAAGAAAAGAGGGCAGCAAAAAGGGAAGAAGGTGGGATAAAAAGCAAGAGAAAAGAAGGTGGAAATAAGGTAAAACAATGAGAGAGAGAAGAGAAGCAAGAAAGGTGAAAATGGTGTAGAAAAAAGAGGCAATAGAAAGCGGAAAAGAAGAAGCCACGGTGGATCTTGTAACCAAAGAAAAAGTTTTAAATTTTGATTTGATGTATGAAGGATGAGAGAGAGCCCCTTTTGGTCGTGTTTTCTTGAATTGGAAATAAGCACTTTGTAGACCCTGCAATGGTGAAAATGTTAGATTAAAAACTCCTATGTGAAGAAATGGTTGAGCTTCAAGCCTTCCTCCTTCGATGATCCCTGAAACACACACTCAAGCAACAGCAAACAAGATCAAGTGCTAGAATGCATAATCAAATAAACGTCTGAAAAACAATGGTATAACTGATTACAACCTGTTTGATTCAGATGTTCAATTAATCTTGCATAGATAACCAAATTAAAACAATAAATGGATATCCTACCATGCTAGATTGATAGCCTTCCTAAGCTAACAATGATCGTATATTTACCAAAGAAAGAGAGTAAGAAAGGTATCACCTCACAAGATGAAAATCATGAACACAAAGAGCCCACGCATAGACCTCCAAAGTCACTTTTATTCCATTAAACAAAATATGAGTTACAAATTGGGCAGAGTTCTCTTGCAAATTCTCCATATGCAAATGGGAGCAAGAGACCCTTATTTATACAAAAACAGAGAAGCTAAAACCTTAAGTCGGACTCGACAGCAGAGGGGCACACTGGAGCAAATCTCCTTGATTGAATGAGCTCGGCATAATGAGATCTGAGTTAAACTCAAGCTACAGTAGGCAAGAGTGGGGAGGTGGCCTCCACCTAGGCAAGGCGCCCCCACTCTCCAACCTAGAAAACTTCATCATCCAATGAGCAACCTCCACCACAGAAAATGTGAGCTAGAAGAGAGGAGGTGCAACCCTTTGATGAAGAACAAGCTGGCAATTGATTGAATGCTAAACTAAACCCTGACTAAGTCATAACTGATTTGGAGTAATGAGGGGGGGTGAGGGGGCCTCAATCCTCCTCAGTCTTATCACCCAGCCAACAGATAACCAACACATCAACCCAAACGTGTGCCAGTTGAAGGAGGGCGCAATCCCTGACTGAGAGTGTCTTCTAGTGCTCTGATACTGACCTGGATTTGACTGATGTTGATTGGAATATTCATAGATGCTCCGTGTCGAGCTAATTAGCCTTTTCTTAAATCAAATTTGGCATTTTTTGGAGATATTTTGATTTTCTCCAATTTAATATTTTTTATTATTTTAATTAATATTTCTCATTTTTTGGGTTTTCTGAGAAAATATTAATTACAAGGCCAAATGATAGTCCGAAACTTAGGATAAGTGTGTCTAAATGAGTGTTTTGGCTTAGAAAACAAGTCTTCATTTGCCAAAAACACCCCCCGGACCACTTAATTATTACAAATTTGAAAATTTTCAATTAAACCATAGTAAAAATGGTTTAATTAATTGAAAATTTTAATTATTTCTCTATAGTCAAAAAAAAAGTGTTATGCGTCCGAGAAAAAAAATTCCGGACAATGTTTTAATGCATCCCGAGGCCTAGGAAATGACCATAGAACATACAACTAGTGTCTAGTAGGTTCATATTCATTAGTTGGACTCTAATAACCCCCCAAGGCCCAAATTTCAAAATCGGGCATTCCAGCTTTGGAGGAAGCGAGAGAAAAACTCATCGATTATACTCGGCTAAAGGCAAAGCATAATCGACAAGGGAAAAAACTCCTTGGAATACCTTAGTTGAAAATTAAGTCTCGGGGGACCGAGCCACTCAAAACCCCTACTAGCACACTTTATTACAACAACCCCATGGGGCATGGTCATTTCAGTACAAAAATAAAAATGACTAGCCAAAATTGGCTAGGCATAAAATTATGAACCTCTGATACACTAGATATGAACATGGATCATGTTCATCAATTGGCGGCTCAACAGCAGGTTCAACTATTGTACAAAATAGTTGGTAACACTGCCCATAAGTACTTTATAAGATCTTGGTCATGAAGCATCGCATTTGCTGCTTCCATTATCATTTTGTTCTTCCTTTCTGCAACGCCATTCTGTTGAGGATTGTAAGAAGTGCTCATCTCCCTCTTATTCCCGGATTCTCTGCATAGATCTTTGAATTGAGGATTTCATGTGTGACTGCTCATCTATGAAGACATGCATTCCATCTACTGTTAAAGCATAGCACATGTGGGGCGCAGCACCTCATACAAGAGATTAGCATGCATGCATGCATATTTATGAAGAGATATGCAATGCATTCATTCTAGTAGTTACACATTCTAATCCTAGCATGTGGTGCTAAAAATCATAGCTCTTATAGGAACTTCCACACAGGTTTAGTGTCAAACGTGTTGGTAGTCATTCAAGTCAATTCTATTTTGTAGTTCACTTTAGTAATAAAGTGAAAGTCTTATATTTAGTTGTTGAGTCTAATAAAGTGTAATTTTAACACATTAGTGATATAGACTAATCTCAATCGTACATCTCACTGAGAGATTAGGGTTTTGGTAGATTAAGGTTCCAACTCAAGTATAAAGGCGAGTCAAAATAGAAGGTTAAGACACATTTATTATTCCCTCAAAGATAATTTGGTCAGGAAGCAATTGATTTCATCAATGAACCTGAGTTAGAGCACCGAAGAGGAGCCAAGTTTAGCAACTAGGCAAAGAGCAATATGCAAGTCCGTATGGGATAGATCCATACAAACGTACAAATCCGTATAGTCATATGGACATGAAAGGCTATAAGCTTTGAATTATTAATCAAGGGTTGATTTCAAGGAGTATATCTGTGTATTGTATTTTACTTCCATTGTTTGCTTTCCAGATATATGCGTGATTACTACTATCAACTATGTGAAAGAATTTAATTTCCACAATTAAATAACAACCTGTGTTTAGTTGAGAACATAAGAACATTGATCACCTAGGGTTTGGGAAAATTAACATGGTATCAAAGCTTCTCTAATTGAGAGGATCTGAAGAGTTTATGGCATTAGATCAGCGACCGAAAAAAACTGTCACGAGTCGAGCTTGGCAATGAGAGAGTTTCAGAGGTAGTGCTTAATAGAGTTGTTAGTTTGTGTGCAAATCAGAGATGGCATCAACTAGCCTCATCTTTGAGGGCAGATTGGATGGTCCCTTGAATCTCTTAACATCAAAAGTCAGGGTAACTCTTCTATTAAAAGAGAATTATCTATAGGGTATTGCCAAGGGTGTAGAGACTTCGCCGACAAATCCATAACTTTTGGTAGCTCACAAGAAAAAAGAAGTGAAGGCCAAGCAGGTGAACATGAATGCTATAAAGGATCATCTAATCCCTCATATATTTGAGAAGAAGACAACGAAGGAGATGTTCGATGCACTAGTTAGCCTTTATCAGAGTGAGAACATAAACAAGAAGATATTGCACAACAAACTCAGATCTTTTGAGATGACCAAATTAGACATTGTCACTAGTTATCTAACAAAGGTCATGCAGATTCGTCATCAACTTACAGCAATTGCGGAGAAGGTTAAAAGAGCTAGTCAATCGAGCACTAAATGGGTTCTCATCTCAGTCGGAAACATTTGTCCAAAGTGTTTGTGCTCGAGAGAATCTTCCCTCCTAGGAAAGACTACGAGATGATTGTATCCAGGAGGAGGCTTGGATGGATTCAAAGGCCAGCAAACACGGAGGTGATAGTTACCATACCCTAAATGGTCAAACAAAGAAGGGAAGAAGTAAAGGACCTAGCAAGGGTAAGGTAAAGAGTGAGGAGTCATCCTCATGGCTAGGCAAAAAGCACTTCAATAAAATCAAGTGCTTCATATGTCAAGCAAAACCATTATGCATCAGTGTCCAAAGAATAAGAATGGTAAAGGTAAGCAACAACAACATCATGTAGCAACCTCATCTGAAACCCAAATGACAGAGTTTGCCACCAAACTCGAGAAGGATTTCACAATGGTATCTTGTCTTTCTTCCAGCAAAGTTTCAAAGAATGCATGGGATGTGGACAGTGGAGCATTTAGGCATATGACATCATCCCAAGAGCTATTTTCAAGTCAAAGAGCACATCTCAAGAGTTCAAGTTGAGCTTGGTGACGATGCCAATTATCCAGTACAAGTCGATACCATTCCTTTCAAAACTCAAATCAATTAACATTGTAGAGTTTGATGATGTGTTGTTTATTTCAAATCTCAGGAAGAATTTTTTTTTAGTTTCCGTCGTGGAAGATAAGGGTTATGCAGTAGAGTTCAAGAACAAGCAAGTCCATTTAAGACCAAAGGAGTCTAGCCAGGATAAGCTCAAGTGATTGGGGCTAGGAAAGGCAACTCGTACAAGCTATAGGGTGAACCTGTTCAAGCCCTAGTTCATAACATAGATAACTTGTGTGAGCTATGGCACAAGAGGATGGGGCACCTACATCACAATACATTTCCTATACTAAGGGAGATAGTCACATGTCTTCCAAAGTTCAACATTGAGCAACATGGTGTATGAAGAGGGTGTGCGTTTGGCAAGAATGTCAAGGTTGCTTTCCCAAGCAGCGAGCATAAGTCTAAGGGGATTCTAGACATGGTGCATTCAAATGTATGTGGACCAATGTCAGTGCCATCAATCAGAGGAAGCATGAACTATGTTTCATTTCCTTCATTGATGATTTCTCTCACAAAACTTGGATCTGCTTCTTAAAGACCAAGAATGAGGTCTTTAGTAGGTTTCAGGAGTTCAAAGCATCAAAGTTTTGAGATTTGACAATGAAGGTGAATTTACCTCCTATGATTTCGAGGATTTTTGTAGGGATGCAAGAATGAAGAGGGAGTTCGTTGTTTTGTACAACCCACAGCAGAACAAGGTTGATATTATAGCATCTTTTGCCACACTTTTGCACAAATGCATGTTTTGGCCAAAATTAAGTTCCTTTCTCCACTTGCAGACTCCCTTGCTCTACTTGTACCTCCTTTGAAAGTCTTTAAAATCCACTGTTTACGGCAGAGACACACCCTAACAATGTCTAGCTTGTGTCTTCATTTATTTGGGTAAAAAAATATAAGATTTGTATGAGTTGTACGAGTTCATCTTGTTCCCAACCTCCTGTTGCCAATAAATAACTACCCTAACTGCTTTAACTGCTTGTCTAGAGTATAAAAGTGTCCAAGCTCCTATTTCCCGAGTCTGCAAGTTGTTTCCTCATATCTAGAAACCCTTTGTTTCTAGTGGTCTTTGCCCTTTATATCTTGTCAGAAAGAACTAAAATCTCTTTCTTGGACCTGTCCTTTGTGTTGAGTTTTAACATGTGCATTACATTCTTGAAAATTGCAGACTGTAATAGAGATAGAACTTGAGAAATAAACAGCAGTAAGACAAGTACAGTAGTCAATCAAGCATCACACAATTGAACACATGATTTTTCATGCGGAAACCTTTTAAGGACAAAAACCCCAAAGCATTAGTAATCCATCCTCTAAATGAGATGACTGAGTTTGTACATGAGAAGAGAAAATTTGATCTCAGAATTCTAAGATGAATGTACAAAAAATTCCCAAAATCAAGGAAACCCTAGTAGGGTTACTGTTTATTGTTGCCACATGGAGTGTGAGCTGATGTAGGGCCCTATTGCAGCCTTCTGTTGCTAACCCTAACCACCTGTAGAAGCCCTACTACTGCTGCCTGTGACCACCAAACCTGCTAACGTTGCCCGTGACCTGCTACCTGCTACCTACTGTTGCTACCAATGCTAACCACCAGGGAGAGTTGGAGCAGTTGTTGCTACTATCTGTGACCACCAACGAAGGTGGGAGCACCTTGGTACTGTAGCCAGTGACCACCAAAGAGGGTTATTGCTGCCCTAGACCACCAGCAAGAGCTGCTATAACAGCCCTTGTCACCACCAAGGGTATTGCAGCATCTTGTTGTTGTTGTCCGTGACGACCAGCAAAGGTGGCAGCAGCTTGCTGTTGTAGCCACTGACCACCAAGGAAGGTGGGTTACTGTTACCCTAGACCACCAAAGAGAGCTGCTGTAACAACCCTTGTCACCACCGAGGGTGTTGTAGCAGCTTGTTGTTGGTCCCCTTGTCACCACCATGAACTGTAAGCTGTGAATGGAGAAGCCCTAGCAGGCTAGGCCGCCACACTAAGACAAGAGGAAGAACAAAAGAAAACTCAGTCACAAATTTTCCTTCCACAACAGCGAAGATGAAGATAATCCCAGTCACGAATTGCCTCAATCAAAATGGAGCAGTCGAGTGATGAAGTGTGTGAAAATGATTTGCAATTGTCCTTTATTTATAGGCTATCAAACATTTGAGTTAGTCCCATATACTTAGGAGTTGACATTAGGGCTTAACTTCTTTTTACTCTTTGACTCTTTGATTTTTGATCTCTTGTGGTACAAAGGTCTTCTTGGTATTTTGACTTGTGCCACTTGGTCCTTCTCTTGATGGTCTCATGGACCAAGACTAGGGTTAGATGATCCTCCAAGTATTTTTGTGGTCATAACAAGTTGTCTCAAGGGTCCATGTGGTTCATTCATGCCCACTCAAAGTACAACTTATTAAATAAGGGAATTACTAAATGCTTTATCTTGATCTCCTCATGCCACCAAGATCATGTTCTAGGTCTCTCAACCAGGGGTAGCTAGTCCCTGGAGAAGGTCTCATAGCCCATAGATCAAGAAGAGGAGTGCATCACTTACCCAGACCCAGTCTAGGGATTATGGTGATGACCTGGTAACTGACCAAGTGCCTCAGCCCCAGGCTGCATCAAATGACTTAATGTCAAATACTTGGTAACTGACCAGGCGCCTCCATTCTCCCGGAGAATGGCCCTCAACCTCAAGCTTAGTCCCTAGTCCCGGACTGAGTTAGATTCCCGATAACTGACTAGGTGCCTCCATTCAATAAATGGCCCTCAGCTCTAGGTTGAGACCCCTAGTCCCAGACTGGGTCAATTTCCTAGGAACTGACCAGGTGCTTCCATTCTCCCGGAGAATGGCCCTTAGCCCCAGGCTGAGTCCCCGAGTTCCAGACTGGGTCAAATTCCTAGTAATTGACCAGGTTCCTCCATTCAAAGAATGGCCCTCATCCCTAGGGCTAAGTCCCCCAGTCCCAGACTGGGTCAATTTCCTGGTAACTGACCAGGTGCCTCCATTCTCCCAGAGAATGGCTCTTGAAGCAGCTTAGGAAAAATCAACACTTTGAGCAAAGCATCAAGAGATCGAGATGCTCTTTTGTGGCCCAGGTGGACGAATTCGGATACCTGTTTCTAAACAGTGCTGCAACAATCACAAGTTACATCTATCCTTGTTTTTGTTGTTAATTCAATAAAGATCTCTCTTTTCCTTCCAACTTAATGTGTTAATTTCATATTCTTGATATATGAAAATTTAAATTATTTAATGCATTAGTTGATTTGCTTTCAGTTGATTTCTCTATACGGTTATAACTATCTATCTTGTAGTTTGTATCTTCTTTGGATACACGTGATCGAAGAAGCTACTAGACAAAAGGATTTGAGAAAAGGATCTTCGTCAAACTTCAAAATACACATTGGTCTTTTATCCTACCTGCATTAGTTAGATGTGAATGTTAAATTGTATGTTGTCGAAATTGAGATTGTCTTTAAGGTCATTTTTCTATTGTGGTTATAACCCAAAACCATAGGGCATTTTTACCCGCAATAGTTGCAGAGTGGAAGAACTGATCCATCATAGGGGCTACTAAGGCCATGATACATGACTAGGACTTGCCAATGTTTTTATGGGCAGAAGCATGCAATGCAATATTCTAACTCCAAAACAAGTGTCCTC
This sequence comes from Pseudotsuga menziesii, assembly GCA_001517045.1. NCBI lineage: Eukaryota > Viridiplantae > Streptophyta > Pinopsida > Pinales > Pinaceae > Pseudotsuga > Pseudotsuga menziesii. The sequence goes on along the minus strand of LPNX010636497.1, from coordinate 60,138 downwards.
ATAGGATTTTGGAAGAAAAGACACTAGAGGAGGCATTCATTGGTGTGAAGCCAGAGGTAAGTCAATTCTACATCTTTGGTTGTCCAATTTATATTCATATACCAATCAAGAAGAGTACCAAGTTGGAGCCCTCCAGCAAGAAAGGTTTGTTTATTGGGTACAATGAGACTTCAAAGGCCTACAAGATCTATATTTCAAGGGAGAGAAAAACAATTGTAAGCATGGATGTAAAGTTTGAGGAAGACTTTGCATCCAAGAGGTCTCATGGGCCTATTCTAGTGGTAGAGGATGATGAGCAAGAAGGTTTGAAGGTTGAAACAGGGTCACCAGTGACTTCCAGTCCAAGTAGCAACCTTCATGTGCAAAGGAGGAGCCACCAACTCCTACCAGTTTTTTCAAAAGACCTTGATGGTTCACACAGACATTGAGGGATGATCAAGAACATGTTATGGCTACTAGGATATTCGAGGAAAGCAAACCTTCGAAGAAGTTTCCAAACTACATGGTGTTGATGAGCATCATAATAGATTCCAAACCTTCCAATTTCAAGAGGCAATAGACCGACAAATTTGGAGGGATGCCATGGTGGAAGAGTACGTCTCCATCATAAAGAATGATGTATCGGACATTATGCCTAGATTGAACGGGAAATCAGTATTGACTTCCAGATGGCTCTACAAAAGCAAGCATGCAATAGATGGCAGCATAGAGAAGTACAACCTGAGGTTTTTGGCGAGAGGGTTCTCCCAGAAATAGGGAGTGGACTATGAGTAGACTTTTGCTGCAGTCGCCAAGTACACTTCCATTAGAGTAGCGATGTCTTTAGTCTCCATAATGGGATGGAGGGTACATCGAATGGATGTGAAGACATCTTTCCTCAATGGGATGATTGAGGAAGAAGTGTACATAGATCATCCTTAGGGATTTGAGATCAATGGGAAGGAGTCCCATGTATGCAGGCTGAAAAAGGCCTTGTATGGAAATAAGCGAGAATCATGAGCATGGCATTCCAAGATCGATGGATACTTGCAGAGTATGGGATTCATGAAAAGTGATGCAGATCCCAACTTATATTTCATATTTATTGAGGCAAATTTGCTTATTTAGGTGTTGTATGTAAATGACCTGTTTCTTACAGGTTTAGAGAAGTTCATAGCAAGGTGCAAGGAAGATATGGCAATTGAGTTCAAGATGAAGGACATTGAAATGAAGCATTACTTCTTAGGGTTGGAAGTTTGGCAAAGACCAAGAGAGATTTTCCTTAGACAAGGTAAGTCTGTAGTCAAGATCCTATAAAGATTTCAAATGGAGGACTGCAAACCTATGGCCATGCCTATGATCACTAATTTGAAGAAGGTAACAACTTTAGATTCAGATTTGGTGGGTCCCACATTGTACAAGAAGCTGATAGGTTCCTTGATGTATCTGGCCAACACTAGGCCAGATATATGTTTTGTAGTGAACACCTTGAGTCAGTTCATGGTGGAGCCAAGGTGCTTGGGCAGTAGCAAAACATTAGCTTAGGTACTTAAGGGGCACAATGGAGGATGGGTGGAGATATCTAGGAGATGGTGAAGTGAAGTTACAAGGGTATACAAACTCAGATTGGGCAGGCAGTGCATCAAACATGAAGAGCACCTCGAGGTGTTGCTTTAGCTTGGGATCAACGATGATATAGCTGAAAGCAAACTTCTGTGGCACTCAGTTCAACAAAGGCAATGTATATGGAAGGTAGTGCAATGAGTTGTGAGACCATTTGGCTTCGCAAGTTATTTGCAAGTTTACTTGATTAGGAGTTGGATCCCACGGTGATGTACGATAATAATCAGAGTTGTATCAAACTCTTTAAGAATCTAGTTTTTCATGGTAGGTCCAAACACATTCAGATCTAATATCACTTCATTCGAGATGGGATTCAAAAGGGAGAAGTAAAGCACCAGTATGTACCCACAAATCGAGAGGTTGTTGATATTTTGACCAAGCCCTTAGCAAAAGGGAAGTTCAAAGCATTCAAAGACAAACTTGGATTGGTGCATAATTCCTTTCTTGCTAAGAGGTAGTGTTGAAACTTGTAGCTGAGACAGAAACTTTCGCACAAATTTAGTGTCAAACATGTCAGAAGTCATTTAAGTCAATTCTATTTTGCAATTCACTTGGTAATAAAATGAAAGTCTTATATTTAGCTGTTGAGTCTAATAAAGTGTTGATCTCAATCATACATCTCACTAAAAGATTAGGGTTTTGGTAGATTAGGGTTTCAGCTCAAGTATAAAGGCAAGTCAAGGTAGAGGGTTAAGAAACATTCATTATTCACTCAAAGACAGTTTGGTCAGGAGGTGATTGATTTCATCTATTAGAGCGTCGAAGAGGAGCCAAGTTCAGCAACCAAGCAAATAGCAATGTGCAAATCTATACAGGATAGCTCTGTATAGTAGCAAACTACAGGCAATTTTCTCAATTTTTTTGGAAAGCAGTTTTCCTTAGTAAGTGTGCAGATTTGTTCTATAAGTGTATAGTACAGCTGTTAGTTTGACAGTCTGTGGATTTCCTTATAAACTTTGAACTATTAATGAAAGGCTAATTTGAAGGAGTAAATTATCTGTGTATTGTGTTTTGCTTCTGCTATTTGCTTTCTAGCTATGTGTGTGATTACTGCTATGTGAAAGAAATTAATTTCTGCAATTAAATAACAGCTTTTGCTTAACTTAGAACATAAGGACAGTAGTCACCTAGGGTTTGGGAAAATTAACATGTGGGGCACATTCTCTTGGGAATTATATCTTCTATTCCTAGTACATGTAGATAAGATAAGATAATTTTATTAATGTCCATTAATGACCACAAAGTAGGTCAATGGGACTGTCGGTTACAATGATATTCGTGCATGTGGGAGGACCAAATGATCTCCCTTAAAAAGAAATACAATACAAGAAGTAAAATAGAAAAGAAGTAAAAGTGTACAAAGCGAGCTAGGATGAAGCATGGGAGAGCTCTCGCCCCAGTCTCAACACTATAACCCTGCACAGGGGCGAAGAAGCTCACGTGGACAGGATCCAGGAGCCAAAACGACCGAGGAAGGTCTACTACTCCTAACATCCGAGGCTAAAAGAGAAAAACTGAGGGAAGTGGAATAGTGTCTGCTGTTCCGAATAGGTTCTAGTGGGCGGGAGGCATCCTCTAAAGTGATGTCGGTGAGATCTGGAGGGTCCTAAGCGCCTCTCGGAGGAAGGTCTGGTACAAAGCTGCCGCTAAGATCTCGTGGGTCGAGAGCCATCAACCTTTACTGATCTGGGAACTGGATCGATATCTAGGTCAGTAGATCTCTTGGTGCCCCTAGAAGGTGGTAGCACACTGAAGAACGTCGTGATCCTCTGTGTGGTATCTGGTCTGGTGGGGGGCTGGAGGACCTGCGCTTGAAGCCTGGGAGCCTCCTAAATATAAAGTGCTAGACATCTTTGATCGATGTATCTAAAGAAGATGACTAGAGTTTGAGGGCCCCTAAACAAGCAGTGGAAGCGTCCTCTGATCTCGTAGTATATAAGACATCTAAAGATACAATGTGACTCGGTTTCCACTTCCTGTAGATGACATAGCTGGCAAATCCTATCCAATATATCAATCTGGTGGTCTGTCTCTATTCGGAGTCTATGGGATCCTACTCTGAACTGTCTAAGAGGGATCCGAAGAGCATGCATCCAATGGCGAAACGTGTACCGAGGTCGGACAATGAGCTTGTCTCTGATCTCCTGGAAGTGTTCAGCATAAAAGGCCATCTTTGGACGCAATCCTCCCGGAGGGTTGACCCAAGTAACCTGGATGAACTGCTTGTAAACATCCTCTCTGATGATCTTATTTAACTCCTGTTGGGTAAGTAGAAGGTGACCGGGGAATCCAAAGAATACTGAAACGGGGGGAGACGATCTAACTGGATCCCCACTGATGCAAGATGGCTCGAGACTCCTATGAGCCAACACTTGGCCTTGCCTGAATGGGTAGCACGAGCAATGGTCTCAGCAGAGCAATAGGCTAGATAAGGGTACCTGTCCCGACCTTTTGACGAGTCCGCTAACCCCCGAATCCGATGCAGGAAGGAAACCAATCTGAAAACCGTCTCGAGACGAAAGGGCTTAGCCCCAAACTCAACTAGGATGATGTGCTGCGACACTATCTGCTTACATATGATGATGCGCTGAAGAAGAAGGATATGGACTCTCTCAACTGAGGCCCTATCCAACTCGAGTAGAGAGGGTCCCCAAATTTTTGATCCATATAAAACAGTGGGGCGGATTAAGGTATCTAACAGGTTCATCTTGGATGAGATATCCTGGAAGTGGTGACGAAAACACTGTCTCTCAAGAAGGGCTAGGGACCCGTACCCCTTGTTAATTCAAGGCTGGAGAGCTGGTCGTAGACTAAAGCGGGGACCAGAAAACTGCACTCCCAAATAAGTATAAGTACTAGTGATCTCGACTTCCTCCCCCTTGAATAAGAAACAGAAGTCCGAGGTTTTCTTCACCCCATTGAAGATCATGATTCATAACCTTTGTTTTGCTCAAATTCATAGTCAGCTTCCGAAGTTCACAGAACAGGGCTAAGGCATCAAGCTGTCTCTGCAGACCTTCCGGGGAGGAAGATAAGAGTGCTTCACCATTGAGGCTATTCTTAGACATTTTGTTTCCATTCCCTCTTCTCTTATTCTATAAAAGAGATAGGCAAGCAGATTGCTTCAGCATCTAAAAGAGTTAGCTAGTCAGTGTAATTTGCAGTGTCAGCTTATGAGGAGTTTTTGCATGAGTAGAGTATAGCTGATGTAATTTTTCTTTTGGTATAATAGGAGAGATTTGATTGCAGATAAAGATTTTAGTATGCTGATTTGCATTTCCATATTTCTCTTTACTTATATCTATTATCTATTTAGTTGTCAATTTGATCTAATCCTTTGACATGCAATGTCTACAGTCTGCAACCCTCAATCCTTTGTTTCGATAGTTGCAGAGATGAAGTTTTGATAGGTGGTTTCCTAATCTGTCAGTTTCAGCAGTAGGATGAAATTCTTCAAATCCTTTATACCATGATCTGAAGAACATGTGTCTTCCTTCTTACCTCTCGTCGGTCCTCCTTTCTTATCACCTTTCATCACTTTCTTGATGACAGTAAGGTTTCGTTCCTCGTCTACTCTGGCTGTCGTAGTTTCTTGCCTTGTTTCTTCCTAGATACTGCATCCCAAAGCTTCTCAGAGGTTGGCATATACTCGCAAGCACACACACCTTGCACAAAATCTTACCACATTGTAGAGAAACCATTTAGTTCAATGGGCACTAACTCCTCATCTTCAATCTTGTGCAATATTCTGCATGGACGCATCTGCGTGTCATTCAGAATTGTAAGACAACTTGAGCATGTTTAGTGTAACACTATTTCCATCATCTGGTTGTGTATGTTGAATACTAGGTTCCATGCGTGTCATTCAGAATTGTAAGACAACTTGAGCATGTTTAGTGTAACACTATTTCCATCATCTGGTTGTGTATGTTGAATACTAGGTTCTATTATCTATAATATTATGTTCTACATTCTCTGTTTTGCGTATATTGTTCTGTTGATTGAAGCTGTTCTTCAGTCTTGCTCGTATTCAATTTTCTGATCTAACTTCTATTTTTAACACTATTGCTGCGCTTCAATCTGCTGAACATTGTCGTCAACCTACACATCCACAAGCTTGCGATTATCCAGAATCCTCGGTCGTCTCCCGAGCTTTGTCTGGGCAACTGAATCAGTACATATTTAAGAGTCTTACCAGTTTTGTAGGGTAGTTATATGCAGGGAAAGTCCACCAATTTTGGTGATAGGAAAACAAGACACAGAGCAGGAGACAAGAAAATGAGAAAGGGACTTAGCTACGGAGGGGAATGCATTGCCCTCATTTATAAATGGGAGGGATTCAGCAGTCTTGACAAGGCCAGGTTTGCCTGTTTTTCCAAGCTGCGAAGTTAGTCAGCAAGTGAGTTTCCATCGAGTTCACCCTAGGACCCCATCAACACTCTTTGGAGAACCAACCCAGTTAATTCGTTGATCTGCACCGTGATCTACATTTAAAATTGCAACAAAGGAATGGGAATTGGAACAAGAAAAGACTGTCGTGGTAACGTTTTGGAAAAATAGTTTGAACTTTGAAACACCGATATATAACTCCTCTCAGACCTACCTAGTCTATAGAACCTCTTTTTACCTAGTCTATTGCACCTTAGGATCAAATTGATTGGTTGAATAACACAGATGTTTCAAGTGTTTTGAATTAGAGTCTGAGCATTGACATTGTTTTAATCTAACCACTTGACAAAAGCCCAAAAGAAATAACGACAATAACAAATTAACAAAGATGTCAAGCTTTTCGGACCGGAGAGACGTACCGGATAGCGTGAAAGGGGATCCCCAAGAAGTTGAATCAACCTCTCCATCCTCTGCAAATCAAATCCTTCTTTTGTATCCGTGCCAGCACCTGTGGGCACCCCCTCTTTCTCATAGTTTTTTAGAGAATTCAAAAAATTAAATAGCTCCTGCAATTTGGGATCCTCCATTGTAAATTCTCTCTTTACAGTAAAGTGCCTCGAACTAACTTTTCTATTAGCAGCAATAACCAGATCCCGGTACTTTTGTCTGAGATTGTACACTGAATTCCACCCGAATAAAAAGCGTTGTGAGGCCTTTTGGAGAACTGGGATCACCAGTTGGGGCACAGGCATTGGTAAGTATAGAGTCGATTTTTATGTAGAGGTCACTGTTCAGCGTATATGTTGGAAGTTGTGATTTGCCAAAACAAAACGTCACGATTTCGATCCCACTAAACTCAGTCCATACGACTTGAAATTTGGTTTTCATGTCTATGAAAGTGCAAGCGAAACCAATCACGTCTTAATTTTCAAAATGAAACGAGACCATATAAAACTCCAGTAATAACAATTTGAAAAAATAATAAAAATTACAAAGAAGCGTGGATGAGATATGTTATCCAAGTAAATATTAGCATACGCCTCCAATATAGGGAAAGGGAACAAAGGGAATTTTTTTTTTTTAAATGATGGGAGGATATATACATATTCTTAAAATTGTACAGGGATGAATGATTAATGGAGTCCATTCTAGTTGTGACCTGTAAAGTTGTTTATTACTAAGAAAATATTAATTACATAAATAAATAATAGCATACCTTAAAGAAAAGCCGAAGGCCATATTAAAGAGAATTGTAAATATTAGTATATTTTAAATATAAGGAAAGGTATATCAAAGAGAATTGAGAATTGATAATGATAAGAAAAATATATATATATATAGATATATATGAATGATTAGTGGAATCCATCTTTTGAATGGATTTTATATGTTTCTTATTCATTCTTGCATAGTTAGTAGTTATAAGTCTAGTCATAATCAAACAAATTTTTGGGCTGGCTAATTGTAAATGGGAAAGCTATTATCCATGTCGGAATCTCACTTCTAAGGCTACTTTGCACGATATCAACTCCTATTTCCCATAGTTATAAATATTCTTTGTGTATCCTTGATAAATCTTCCCAATAAATCCTCGATATAAGGGACACCCTCTCCTTGAACTCATTCAACTTCTCAAAGCAATACAAATGTAGTGAAAGATAGTATGGGATCTCTATGTCGAGAAGCTTTGAATAATACATAAAATCCTTACTAGCCTCATTCAATGCCCATTCATCACCATCGTGATGATTCTCATCTCAATAGGCCAGGCCAAGGGTAGAGCTGCGTCTAACTCAATCATGGCTACTCCTTGTTATGGCAAGAAAAACTCTTCAATAAATGTGCATGATTGTATTAAAGTCTCCCAAGCAAACCCCCAAGAAAAACAAAAGAAAAGAAAGAACTTACCAATATATTTGAGGAGGACGAAGGTCAAATTGTTAACCCACTCAATGTAGTTAATTATTGTTGGTGCATCATCTCTTGTTACCACCTACAACATGACATGTTAAGGACACAAAATGGTGAGACATTTCCCATTAAATACATGTTGAACATTAAGTGAGGGGTTCTTGTAAAACACCATGAGGGAACATGTTGTCCAATAGATTGGTCATAGGACATGGCATGCAATGGTAGTTATTACATTATACACCTCTCAACATGTGGTCTATAATGTTAGGAAAAAACATTAGACACCCTTGATAATGTTTGGTATTGTGTGGCATGGGAAGTAACAAAGTGTGAGGTTCATAATGATTTAATATGGTGTATGGATGATTTCAAGCAAAAGTATGTATGCATATTCTTACATTTTTATTTATTCGTAGTCAATCTGTGGACATGTACATCAATGTAGCTCTTTTTAGCATTGGGTTTGGGATGAGCACCGAGCCTTGTTAGAATCAACGCTTCAATTATATCTCCATTGATTCTCCAATAGAGATATACTCCAAAGGTCACTTTATCCTTGATAAAACATTTATCACATATTAAAGTAGAACCCCCTTATGTGAGTTGGCTTCCCCAATATTGAATGTAAAGGTAAGGAGTGTGAAGGGGTGGTGTGAGTCCATTAAGAACAAGATTACACATGAGAATATTTAAGAAGACACTTTTTCTTACAAGAGCTCGCATGAGAAGGAACTGCATAAGTTATGGAAACATGAATGGAGCAAGCAATGTGAGGGACAATGTGAGGGAGATGAGATGGAGGTGGATGCCAAAAGAGATGTAATGGAGGTAGATTGCACAAATTTCAATGGGTGGTGATCTGTGTTGGGTAGGGGAAGAGTAGATTACCATCGGAGACCATGGGAGGGGAGACAAGGAAGAATTCATGAACATTGTTAAGGACCCCTAGACCCCCAACATTAATAAGGCCACTGTTTTGAATCACTTCCCTGTCGAGGCCTCAGTTTCATCAAGGCCCATGTAGAATGACAAACCGGAAGATGGGATTGATTATAGAACACCTATGAAGGAACTGTTGGTTGTGGTCACTGTAGATGTGAAGGAAATGTTGATCGAGGTCACTACATACGTGAATAAAATGTTGGGTGAGGTCACTACAGATATTTATTTCTACTTCTATTTTATATTACATATGAATTTTGGATTATATATTGTTGTTGAATTGTCAATGAGGCAAATAAATATAGTCGGTAGCGATCAATGGTCAAGGGATGCATCTGGGGACACTAAAGAGTGTTGTTAGAGCTCATCTTACAACATTGGGGTTGTTGCGGGCAAAGAACTCTATGTGATAAGGTTGGAATTGCAGTTGCACCAACTATTTGACAAAAGCCTCATGAGGAAATGATGGAAAACACCATTTGCATCTAGGATATTGGATCAATGGATTTATTTTCCAAGATAGAGTTATGGTAAAGCCTATGGAAAGCTTAGAAAGGTGAAGATGAAAAGGGAAAGTTCATGGTTCTACTATAGGAAATGAGTGGCTATGTATACAATGTATATCTCCATGTATCAAATAACTCTTTGATGTTAGTGGAAAAGTGGGCAAAGATAAAACAAATTGTAAAGATTTGGTGTAATTACCTAAATTAGTGGGCAACAAAGGTTGGAATTGTGGACCATGAAATTAGAAATTAGTGTTGAGATTCATTGGGAAAGGGGATATCAAAG
>LPNX010636497.1:23511-38925 GCA_001517045.1 Pseudotsuga menziesii | reverse complement strand
ATTGTCATCTTTCTTCTGGTTATGTCTGTCTTTGATGGAGTCCCACGAAGCCCAACACTGATCTGCTATGTGTCCAATCTTTCCACAACGCTTGCACTGCAAATTTAATCTTTTGCTTGAGTTGTTTCTGCCTCCTCTACCTCTGAAGTTTCTTCTTCCTCTGCCTCTCTTGCTGCTTTCTCCTTTGGGGTGATCTTTGGATTGGTCTTCGGTGTGGTTCTTTGATTTTTGAGCAAAGCAAAGTGATTCTCCAGAATGCTCTGTTGTCTTCTTACCAAAGGATTTCTCTCTGTCAGCTATCTTTTCTACCAGGGTGTCAAATGTCAGTGATTTGAACTTGTCACTAGCTTGCAACGACTCAAGATAGTTGGAGTGAGAAGGATACAAAGATTTTACAAATGCTGCAAGGGGAAGATCTGGTTTCATACCAGAGGCTTGAATCTTGTGCATGATAGCTTTGATTTCAGAGGCAACTAACATGGGATCATTGTATTTTACTTCTAAACTGAATAGTTTTAACATTAGTTGAATAACTTCCATTTCAGAGTGTGAATCATACAGATCTTTTAACGTTTTTAGTGATTCAAAACATGATTTTGCAGGCAATATGTGCTGGCTCACCTCTTCACTGACTGTGGCAGTGATTACCGCTAAAGCTTTCTTGTCTTTTGTTCTCCAAATGGCCTTCTCTTTCTCGGATTCTGGAGGTCCTGGGTCTCTGGTTATGGACTTTCCAGCTTCTGTCTCTATTGCGGTGCCTTCACAAATGCCGTCCCAAAGGTCATTGTAAATGAAGGCAGATTTGATCTTCCTCCACCATTCTGGATAAGTGTCTTTGCCAGTGAGAGTGGCACCAACTACAGATGCTATAGATTGCATCTTTTGCAACTGTTAGTGTAATTTACAATAATGAACTTAATATGACAAAGAGAAATAGAAAAACAATAACCTTGCAGGTCTACAGTCTCTGCCAAGGTGATTTACAACGTAGTCTATACGGTCTTCAATGCAGCTAGAAATAAATTAGATTCACACCAACATAGCTCCTTGAGAGAGGTCGTAGGCACAAAATAGTCTTAAAAAAAAAGTTTATCTTCAGATAAACCAGACATATGTTTACACCAAACCACGATCACGATCCCAACCAAACAATTATAATAAGCACAGTCCCTCGCCAACAACAGAACTATTAGAGCCACATAAAATATAAGAACCAAAGCAAATCAAGCCCTAAACACCATGCTTATCTCCTCCAGGCACCAACGCCGTAGCAGTCTTCAACCCAGGCTTCAGTCAGCAGCAATTGTCAGCAGCAATTGTCTAGAGCTCTTGAGGTCACGCAAAAATCTAGGGTTTATGAATCAATTGCAACATATAATATGAATTGTTTTTACCTCCACGCAACTATATGAGAGCATGAGTCTTTACATCTATATCTTCTTATCTCTCAGGAGTGAAATCAAAGTTTGGGTTCTTCAACATACATCCATCTCATTGAGATCGTGGGTTCCACATGGGACACGAGTCTCCACCAACAATCTGCTATCAAATATGCAATAAAGAAATCGCAGCACTGAACATAAAGCATTTTACCTCCACGCAGTTGAATGAGGGCGTGAATCTTCACCTCATTCTTCAGTCACCGAGCTTCAAAGAACTCGCAGCAGTATATCAATAGCATTTTTGTCAACACAGTCACGCTTCACGCTTCACGCAACTTCAATCAACAACATATCACAACTTCTTGTCAACGCAGTCTTCACGGTCTCCACTTAATGGCGTGAATATTTAATCACTGGTCTTCAACGAACATGAATATACATTCAACAATAGAGTAAGAGCACGCTATGCAAAATAATACACATACAAAACGCTCACGAGATTAGGGTTTCATGCACAGTGGAAGACTCTCAATAAAAAATGGAGGAGTCTCTACAAAATCGCAGCACAAAAAACTCAACATGAAGGAATTGTAACGCATACAATGAATGTATGCAGGCTGGCAGGAGAAATGTATGCGACTGGCAGACTGACGGAGCAGGCAGCCTGAAATGAATTTGGCAGAACGAAGGTCTTGCAGGCAGAATGCCAGGATTGAAACACGGGCAGGAGTTATGGCAGGTGGTGCTCTGATACCACTGTTGGGTAAAATAACTTCTGATTCCATTCTATTCCATTGCTAATGCATATATTTATACATTTCATATGGTGGTTGAGATTCATCCTTTTCACCTTCCTATGTAACTATTCATATTCCTATTATGTACACTAACGTATAATCGTAACGGATTATATTCCAACAATTTTATTGTTATTTTTGGACTTTTTCTGCACTGTCGTTTTCGCTCGAGCTAACCAGGACCCTCACTGTCGGTACCCTCACTCCTAGGTGGCTCCGCCATGGAAGCTCAACGGTTTTCCTCCCACCAGTCACGCAGTAGTGCCAGGTAGGCCCTTGTACTCATTATCCCATTCCGTTCGACTGGACGAGTTAATTTCTTGTTTCCGCGGTTAGGGTTTTCACTCAGTTTCCCGTCGTGACATGTATATATGCTGAGGCGAGTGGTGTGACTGTTAGTAGGGGAGTTCTTTGTAGTCTATGGAGTGTTTTCTTTCACGACCATTATTGTCTTTTACCCTGCACTCGATGGTTGGGGAAACCGGTGCAGACGGCCATTACGCTGTCTGCACCAGTTTGCCCCATTTTGTGTTTGGCCGTTCAGGGAAGATTTTCATGGATTTCCTGGGGAATGTCAGATTTTTTTCCACTGGTCCGATCACCCACATCTTTCAAACCAAGACCTCGGTGTTGTTTTCAGTTCGCTGTTTAGAGCGACCCAGTTCACGGTCGAATTCGAACCCGAACCGGTCTGGGGTAGTATAGCATTGCCCAGTCTAAGATGGACCGTAGAATGAACATGTACAGTGCTATCTCCTGAAGCATCCCCTTTGAGTTTCTAAATTAAGTGCCTCAGGTGTTCCGCGTAAGGATTGTTTCATTTGTGATATAGACCTTGTTTTCCCACACTCGAACTTTGTTGGACTAAGTTGGTTCCAGTTTTTCAGGTAGGAGCATTTGTTGAATGAATTTTGCTCATTTTTTTTATTAATTGCAGTCATGTTTAACGCAAACGAGATAAAACCTTTATATTGTTATCTTAATCTTTAAAATTGTCCGAAAACTACCTAACAGAACCTAAAATACCTTTCTGTACATGACAGGGAAATTCCTCAGAACTTAAGATGTATAAGCATCAAAAGAAGAAGGCTCCCACAGTCGAAGAAGAACCCGACGTCGAAGTCATCACCAGAGTTGAATACATTTATGAAGACACCAAATGCATAATTGGTGTAGAGCCGGAATATCAGTGGGGAGAAATCTACAGATTGATTATGCGTCGAGAGGTGCCTGACATTGGGTTTGAGGAAGAAAATATCTATGTCAACATAGAAAGATCCTCATTAATGAAAATCGCTACGAGACCTGAACTCTTTCCATGCTCTGAAGTGATTGGGTGGATTCTGTCCAGGGCAGATGTGACCACCATGATTCTGGAGAATGTTGATAAACAGGGTTATGCTACCTATAGCCCTGGATATGTAGCCCTGGCCTACCACTTGCCAGAAGCACAAACATATCTAACTGAAAACTGGCTGAAAAGCATCAGGATGGACCTCGTCGAGACACTCAAGAGGATTCTCATGCCTGGAAAAAACTTCAGAACCAGGCCAACTGGAGAATATGACACCGCAAGCCTAAGAACCCCTTACAGGTTCATTACCTTGATGCTTAATAGGATTTTTGGGAGAGCCCATGGCAAAAGCTTCAAATTGGAGTGGGTGCTGATAATTTTTTATGTTGCAACACAAGGGACTTTTAATTGGGCTAATATTGTGTCCAATATCCTCTCGGCCTGCATGGCATCAGCATTAGGAGGGGTGTCCCAAAAGAAATCAGAGTTCTATATGAGCTTCATACTGATTGATTGCATACTATGCAATCAACCCTTCCCTAACCTGAGATGCATCTGGGACATGGAAAGATCACCCATTTACTCAGCATACAAGCCACTGTGGGCCCATAAATACCACAGTCACTATAGGGAGGTGTGTGAGCATTTCATTATGCCATTGTATACCGTTATTTTCTTAAGAGAATGTGACTGCATGTCGGAGGAGGCATTGTAGGTGATTGAAGAGTATGTTGATTATTACTTGAATGAGGATGGGCTCTATTTCAGAATGTTTGGAGGCTCTAGAGCACCCTCACTACTGCCTAAGTATGCCACATACTATGTAATTTAGAAAGAGGCAGTTAGGCAAGTATTTCTAGATGGCATAGGAAGTTTTTTATTCGAACATAAGAAAGCAACATACCCACCTTTTCCTTTCAGATTAGGGAGTTACAAATTTACTAGAGTGAAGAAGGCCGATGAATTCATGGAGGAGATGGAGAAGTTCTATTTTGGGGAAATGCCTTTCCATGGGAACGACTCCCGTAACAAGGTTGCAGAGCATTACAAAGAGGCTAATGTCCATTTTGAGTACACCAGCCACTGGGACAGAGAAGAGTCCATTTTTTGCAGTGCACTAAACATGACGGCCTTAAGGAAAAGGTTTAAAAAGAAAGTTAGATGAGGAACTGAAGAAGCAGGAGGTAGAGAAGATGAAGCTGACCCAAATAGTGACAGAACAATCAGCTTCTGACGCAGCAGACAGTCAGGCCTAGGACTTGGAAAACCCCGACATTTAAAATCCTGAAGTACCCACTGCCAGCACACCAGGACAGTCTATGGTCACCACCCTTAGACTAATCCCCTTTGAACAGAAGAAAGGGGAAGAGGTACCTGATTTTAATAATATCTTTTATGATAAAGAGAAGAAAAGGATAGTAAAGAGAACCGAGAGGAAGGTTGAAACTGGGGGGCTGTCTGGTAAGATGATAAATGATACAACCATTGTATACGGGACAGACAAATACCCCAGGTTCACTATCAGAGCAGGGGCTACATTGATCCATGCTTCAGAGGACAATGTAGATAAAATAATGACAGATCTGGAGCAGTCAAAGAAATATTCTGATCAACTGAAAGATACTCTGAGAAAGGAAAGAGAAGAAAACAATAAGTTAAAGAGAAAGTTTGAAGATGTGCAAAAGGAAATCAAGTCTTCAAAGGCTGAACTTCAGGTTCTCCAGATAGAGAAAAGATCTATGGAGACTGTCCAAGAGTGTCTGGGGAGGGTACAATAGGAATATTAGGAGTTGAGAGCAGAGAAGGAACATCTGCTAGGTAGAATAAAGGACTTAGAGTTGCAGAAGACTACCTTGGAAGCAAATGAGAGGCAATCTCAAGAGTAGGAGGCAAAACTTAACGAGCATATTACCTCACTGACAACAGCTTTAGAGGAAGCTAGAGAACAACAAGTTAGTATTCAACCTTTCAAAGAACATGTTTTGGCACAGAGAGCCAAGATGCTGCAGCTGCAGGTGGCCATAGAGGAGGAAAGATGCAGAGTTTTCCAAATAGACAGCCGATTGGTGGAGATTTTGGAGACCTCCTCATATTTTGTTGATAGATCTCAGGACATCTTGGAATTCCTAACAGGAAGGATGGCAAGATTGGAAGAAAATGCAGAAGCTCCTGTTGAGTTACCCTCAAAGGATCAACAAGGCCTTAGGCAAGTCTACGACTTGTTGGAGTTTGCCATCAACACAACCGAGGAGTTCAAGAAGGCTGTTAGAAAGACAAGAGGGGCATGTACATAATTCTTTAGAAGACTTCTGATTACTTATAACCGATGCCAGGTAGAAGCTGAACAAAGAATAGATGCTTTTCCAAACCACAGCCTGTTTGTGGAAATTTTGCAAAAAAGGTACCAAGAAGATGAAAGAAGAATACAACACATCAAAGCTTTAGATGAACAAACCCTAAGGAATGAGGTAGATCATTCTGCGGTTGGTGTGCAGCTGTTAGAAGATAAGCTTCGCCTGAGTATAGCCAGAATTGAAGCCATCAGGAACCAGGATGCAAAATTTGAAATAAATATTCGATTCTTGGAACCTTTTGAATTTGAAAGTATCGCCTCAGAGGCTTCAGTGTGGAAGAAATTTCTAAATAATCAAGCAGGTCCCTCCTCATGGACATTTGTTCACTTTTGCAATAAGTTGTAATTTTTGTAAACAGTTAATGAAAGTGAATTTTGGGAGGCGAAGAGTTGGGGAAGCCCAAGAGTTATTTGTGGGCAGCCCAACAGTCTTATTCTTTTGTATAAATATAGAGGACTTAGAGGAAGAAAGGACTTTTTCCCAGTTAGATGAGTGAAGAGATATTGTAAGAAGAACTATTTCCTTTTTCAATAAAGAATTACTGTTTGCCCGTCGGAGAAAGTTTGGTGGGATGTTCACATGTTATGCTATGGATTGGTTGAAGAGGAACTATTTCATTTTCAGCTTTTTGTCCACTAACTATGAGATTGTTCTGACTCTTAGGACCTATGTTCTTGTTTGAATGATTTCTGGTTTATTTTGTGAAATTACCACCATGAGTAATGAATGCTGTTCATAAGCAATTGGCTATCTGGTTGTTTAAATATCTTTAATTGTTCATGTGTTTTTTGGGAAGAAATACCAGCTATCTGCAATTTCTCTTTATAATGCATGCACAATATACATTACTCATTAATAAGTTACAAATTGGCTCCCTAGGGATAGATAGATAGTTAGATTTACTTTATTACTGTGTGCGTGATTTAGATGCTTGAGAGTTTTAAGACGAGAGGTAAGAACCTGCGCATCACATTGAAATACTCCTGGCATTCTTTATCAAGTCTGCATGTTAAATAGGCACTTGCATATCATACTTTAAGTCAAAAAATACAAAAATATATACGATGGATCGGGCCGCATCCGATAAAACCTTTTATTTTTGTTACTTGACCTACGGTAGCCGGACCGCAAACCGGACGGATTCCCTACACCAAACAGTCACGGGCTAATTGGGAATGTTGACTGGGGAGAATCCCTTGATGTTTCTGCTTGTGAATTTCCAGGCCTCAACACTTTGGTTGCAGGATCCAAAAGCTATGGAAATCATTCAAGATGCTTGGAATGCTAAGATCTTTGGATCTCCTAGCTATATATGGGAGTCAAAGTTAAGAGCAACTCATCTCGCTCTAAAAAACTGGGCTAAACTTTATTTCAAAGGGCCTACATTCCACAAGAAACAAATTAAAGATGATCTCTCTACATTCTAGAAAAGAATGGAAGATGAAGAAGTGAATCTGCTCACTCTAAATTAGGAAAAAGAGTTTAATGTGAGAATGCTAAGGGATGCTAGGCAGGAGGAGGAAGAATGGAGGCTGAAATCTAGGCAACTATGGCTGAAAGGGGGATATAACAATACATGTAATTTTCACAAGCAATCAAAAGCTAGAATAAGCTTTAATACTATCAAAGAGTTATATGATAGAAATGGAAATAAAATTGACGAGAATCAATAGGCATATTGTTCAGCATTTCAGAAATCTCTATACAGACAGAGATGACACAGATCCCATCTCTTGGGATGAGCTTCTATCAGTTATCCCTTCTAAAATTTCTGATGATGAGAATGAGGAACTTGTGAAACCAATTTTGGAGCATGAGATCAGTGATGCAATTTGGACTCTGCAGCTTGACAGGACGTTGGGCCTCGATGGGTTCACAATCAAATTTTACTGGGTTGTGTGGGACATCATTAAGGAAGATCTGATAAGGATGCTCAATTGGACAAGGAAAAAAGACAAAATTGGTGGGGCAATCAACTCATATTTCCTGTCTTTGATTCCAAACGAAAAAATCCTAACTCCATGGACAGATTTAGACCAATCTCTCTTTGCAACACTTCTTACAAGATTCTCACAAAAATTCTGGCTACAAGAATGAAAAATCTCATGAAGCATATTATTTCGGATTCTCAAGGCGGATTTGTAGCCAGGAGGCAAATTCTAGACAATATCATCATTGTCCAAGAAGCCATCCATTCTATCCTAGAAAGGAAACAACAAGGTATGGCTATCAAGCTAGACATGGCTAACGCCTTTTATAGGGTTAACCATTTTTTCTTTTTGAAATTATGTTCAGGTTTGGATTCTCAAAACGGTTTATTAGATGGATCAAATCTTGCATTAACAGTCTGTGGATTGCTCCGTTAATTAATGGAAGACCGACTGAATTCTTCCAAGCCTCACGAGGCCTTAGGAAAGGCTGCCCATTGTCACCACTCCTCTTTCTGTTAGTAGTAGAGTTACTGACCAGGAAGCTCCAAGCATTACACGAAAACAGAAAACTAAAAGGCTTAAAGATTTCCAAGGGGACCAAAGCTGCAATGCATGCCTAGTTCGCAGATGATACAATTTTGGTTGGTGGAGCTTCCACGGTGATTGCAGAAAGATTTAATGAAGCCCTATCTTCTTTCTTAAAAGGTTTAGATGGAAAGGTCAATCTAATAAAATCCAAGTTTTATGAGTGGAATTGCCCACCCAGGACGATGGCAAGGATTTCTAGAATTCTAGGCTTCAAAGGAAAGCTAAATTGGAACTCATTTAACTATCTCGAGACCCCTATCTTCAAAGGTAAAAAAACTTCTACAGACTGGTAGGGCATTGTCAGAAGATCAAGAAAAAATCTCCTTGTGGGGAGTAAGGTGGCTCAACCCTGCTGGTGAGCTCATCCTCATAAACTCTTTCCTATCTACCTATCCAATCTATACTCGTTCGATCTCTTTAGCTCCAATAAAAGTTATGCAGGAAATCACCAAGGAAATTAGAAAATTCCTTTGGCAAGGGGGCAAGTCAAATGGCACGAAAAAAAATTCCTTGTAAACTAGGACATTGTATGGAGCCCAAAAAAATGTGGTTGGACTGGAATAATAGACCCGACAAGAATGAATCTTGCTCTAGGAGTGAAAATTTTGTGGAGAATTGTCTTTGGTGAGAAGTGATTGTGGAAGGAGATTCTTAGGAAAAAGTATATGAAGGGATCAAGGAAAATATGTGTAGATGAGTACCCATTGACAGGGAAGGGGTCTCCAATCTGGAATCTTTGCAATAAGGCGACCCATATCATAAAAAATCACTTGCATTGGAGCCCAGGAAATGGTAAACAGATCAGAATTTGGCAAGATAGTTTGGGGCTGGTCTCTCTAGTAAACCATCCGGTGGCCTTTTCAGATCTGAAGCAATGGCTAGATCATCTAAACATTTTTACCCTTTATGATCTATCTTCTTGGAAAAGCAATGAAAGATGGGGTGGATGGAAAGACTTGGATGTGCTTAAGCATGTAACATTTGATTTTAATGCTCTTTGCTCTATTCTCCATGGTTCTGCGCTTGTTCATAGCCAGCTTTTGGATAGAAGAGGATGGGGAAAATCAAGGATTTACATTGTAAAAGAATTTTACTAAATCATCTCTAGTAATGAAGACATCAACATAACTGATATTAAGTGGAACAAACTCTGGTGCAACAATGGCCTTCCAAAAATTAATGTCTTCTTCTGGATATTAGCACACCGCAAAACAATGACCGCTGAGAATTTGAAAAAAAGAGGGATTGAAGGGCCTTCACACTGTGTACTCTGTAAAGGGACATAAGAGACCCTTGACCATCTTTTTCTGGAATGTAAGTTTTCCAAATAGTTTTGGTCTCTGGCTGTACATGAGCTTCATATAAACATGATTCTTCCAACAAATTGGAATGACCTATTTGCCTGATGGAAAGACTATTACCATGGTTCTCTTCTACAAAATCTGGATCTCACAAGAGCTTGGGTTTCCCTTCCTAAATACCTCTGTTGGAAGATTTGGGTAACCAGAAACAAATAACTATTTGAAGGGGAATCCTCTAGCCCAAGGAAAGTAATGTTTGCTGCAAAATCGTTGTGGGTGGAAGCCTTAGTTATGAGGGGGATGAACAATATCAATAAGGAGCCTCTCAATTCTGAGGAAAGAGCATGGGCAATTGAATTTCTACAAATTTTACCAATATTTCACACATGACAATCAAAAGACCCAAAAATCATTTAAAATGACAGCTTAGGATGAGCAAAGAAGATTTTAATAATTGGAGACTAAATCTGGGTTGCAAATCCCATCTCTTTAATGGGGCCTCTAAAGGCGATCCGAGGCTGGCTGGGGCAGGTGGATTCATTTTTTACCCTAGAGGGAATAAGCAGAAGGACTATCCCTGGGGCTTGGGCAAGAAATCCAATATTGGGGATGAGTGGCTTGCCCTAATCAAGCGATTGGAGATTGAAAACAGTTGCAGAATGGAGGAGTTAACATTCTATGGTGACTCTCTCATGGCCATAAGGGAAGCAAGAATGTTGTATAAGAAGTTCAAGAGTCCAACAATAAAAATGCATCACATCCTTGACTGTCTGGGAAGGGATTTCAAATCTCTAAATTTCTTTCATATTCAGAGAACAAATAATAAGTAGGATGACTTAATGGCTAACAGAGGATTTTTATTAGATTATGGAGAGCGTGTCTGTAATGAAGAAAGGAAAGGAATAAGATGGATCCCCTGAACTTGAGTTTATCACCAAAAAGAATCAGTCTCAATCACAATTCACAGGTATGCATTACACAGTAAATGGCGGGTATTCTCATATAGAAACTCTAATGACAACGCACACAATATTCTCTTTTAATCTTGTCACCATGGTTTCACAACTGCAAGTAATATCTAAGTATTTCAATAGAAACATTCCTGCTCTTGTAAACTGGTCTCCACCGCTACACATTCACAGAGGAAGAAATCAGATCTCCATTGCAAAAACGATTACCACCTCATCTGCAAACAAGAAGGTTAATTGCAATCCTGAATGGTTGGCTCGCTACTTGGTTGGAGGTAAAATTGACATCCTGCATGAAGGTAAATTGGTGGTTGGACATGTAATCGATAAAGTATCTTCCTTGAGATCAAAGGTAGGGCATGTGATCGATGGTAGGATATGTAATCGGAGGTCAAACTTGAGGTCAAAAAGGCAGGAGAAGGAGAAATGGAACACATGTGGAAAATGGGGTTGCCCATGTGTTAACAACAATTTAAAAATCCTTTTTTTAATACCCAATATGTGTCAAAAGAATGTGATAACAACAACGACCATCCTTGGCATCTTGGCATCTTGGCTCTCGAGCTTCAATAGGAAGTGAGTTGGCACTTGGGAATGGTACTTGGGCATCAATAGGATGTGTTTTGGTGCTTGAGTGAGATGAAGGATAGGTAGATTTGGAGGAGGAGAGACATTATTAGACTGCAGATAGAAAACATTCAAAAAGTAGTTCTTGGTTTCATTATGAATGCAACGTATAAGTATGATTTGATACTAGCAAAAGGGTGCATAGTTTTAATCTCTCTTATTAGCTCTTACAATGTCTTGTTTTTGTTTACTGTTCTTGGTCAATTTGTAAGAAGGTATAATTTTTTTCACATGCCCCAATTTGCAAAAACAATTTAATGTTATTGAGGAACATTGTGTGATATTTTATGCTATGTTTGTAATTAATGACCAAGTGGGGTCAAGAATAATTAATGTAATTCAGAATATTTTATTTATAAATAAATAAATGATGAGACAACAGCTTAGGGAAGCTGTTAAAAGAGTTTTAACTGGTCACTTGGTGGAGGAGACTGGGTGGAGAGTATACTGACAAATGACAGCATCCTCAAACTACTTGCAACTGTTGCAGGTGGCAACTACCCTATATTTGTGGTCATGATTCCCCATGAAATTGGAATTGGAGTAGGTGGCTCATTAAGTGAAAATTGACCCAGAAGACCTAGGCATTTCTATAAAATTTCCCATTAAAGATAGCTGAGGCTACTCATTCTGAGAAGTGATCATTCAGGGTGAAGGAATTGCACATGAGAAATTCGATGGAGGGGATTACTGAAGTGAGTTTGAGGGGTTAACTGCTGAGACTGAACTTTATGCAGCTATTAGGCTGAAGTTCTTATTGTTGTGAGCAGGCTTGGATTACTGAGGTAATTTGACCAGTTAGGTGACAAAAGGTCTTAAGGATACATCCTTCACCCAGTACTCTACTAGGAGGACCAGGAAACAGGCTCGGGGGTCTTGAGGAAGTGCAGACTAAGCTTTCTCCAGGAGTTGGTTGGGAGGAACAACCTCCTTAAGCTCAGTGTCACCTCATCATTAACATGTTTGTAATTGTTTCAGGTTATTATATTTATTTACTGTCTTCAGTAAAATGTTTACTAGTTTTCAAATATAGGCATGTTAGTATTTTATTAAGGTTTATGAAGAAAAGAGTAATTATGTATTTATGGACTTAGTAATTTGCAGATTATGTTAGAAATAGTAGTATATATGCTAAATGAGAAATAAATAGAAATAGATTACCATACTGTATTTTTCCACGCTTGGTATATGCAGTACTCTAGTACAGCTGGGTGATTAAGTAGATATGATGATTCTTATTTAACTCTGAATGAAAAATGTAACTAAATTCTTCTATAGTTTGCATATGATTCATTCTTTAGAAACAACAGTAAACACTCTATCTATTGAATGTATCTACTTCAGACAACAATTGAATATATGTATATAAAGATATTTAGTAATCATACTAACCATAGAAATATTATTAATACTATTATTCATTATAAACACAATAAGTAAAGTTAAACAAATAAACATAAGAATAGTAAACAAACTATCACTTAGGGTTTAGAACTAGGTAGTACTCGATAATTTCTTATAATAACTTGTTCCAAGATAATATTTGTTTATGTATTAAAACAGATGTTTTTATTGTAACCTCAAGGTAATTACCTAGGATTATGAAGGACAGGTTCCATCCTATTGACAAACTTGCAGTATTTTACCCTAATTTTCCCTTTATAAGAATTTTAACAGCTGTAAAATCATGGAAGGAAAAATAGGAAAACATAATTAAAAATTGATCATGTAAAATTTATTCCATTACAGAACTGTAAGGTATTTTAAATATTAATTATTCTGAGCAAACAAAAAAAAACTGAGTAGTAATATTACTCTTTAAAACAATAAAGTTTCCCATAAAATCTTGCACTGTAAATCATTATAATTACATAATGATAAATTAAAATAATACTATAACAATTTCATTAGAATTAAAAATTGAGGCTTAGGCTTATTAAAAGACTTAACTATACAAAATAATATATATCGAACAATAACTTTTCATTAATGATAGGTAAAAACCCTTAATCAATTTACAAGTCTTGACTGATTAACAATATTTCTTCACCTTAAAAATCCATTTTAAAAACTGAAAATTAACCAGACAGAGGTCGACATCCTCGTTATGGTTTAGAGCTGAGCTCTATCAGGAAATGAAAAGAAGTTTACATTGTCCAAGCCATAATGGCACTGTCATAAAAACTATATTATCACGGCTACAATAGCCTTCAAATTCCCTGCACAAAGTACCCTCTAGGGTTTTGAACTTATACAAAAAAAAACAAGCCAGCAAGAAACAACAAGCTAGCATGTAAACCAAGGCCGCGCCTTAACCAACTACAAAGATTATATTTTCCAACCACCACATCTTTTTGCAGGAAGAAAACCCTCATTTGCAACTGGGGCTTACCAGAAGTATGCTCAGATGTGACGTTGAAGGAGCAAGCTCGTTCCAACCTATAGAATCAGGAGGAGGACCTGCAAGGTTTATAAAACCATTTACTGTTACAAATCTTATTTAAATTTTTTAAACCTTTTTTTAAAAACTAACTGAAAATGAAACCGGTCGTTACCTATTAAGCTTCTTGTTCTGAATGAAGCTGAGGAAACTGGCCATCTAAGGTCGTTTGGCACCTCGCCGAAAGTCAAGGAGACACTGAGTCACAACTTCGAAGGAAAATGAGAAATCAACCCAACTAGAATGAAGGAGCACTCCTGTGCAAAATCTGTCCACTAATTCCAGTGTTAAGACAAACACAATCCTTGAATGCTTAAGAAAAACCAATTTCTACACTCACAGTATGCTACAGTAACCATTAAAGAGCAAGAACCTCCTCACGACCTCTCTCAAAATAGCTCACAGCTTTTGGTTCTGAAGCAGTCTGCCAAGCTTGGAGGTGGTTATAGGTTTTCAATGGCCGCGAGCTCACAGCTCGGCCTACTAGACTGAGGAACCCTTGCTTTGCAAAAACAAATGAGTAGGGTTTTAAGTTATAAGTCAACCCTTTTGTGGATAGAACCATCCCACGTGTGCTTTGAAATATTTCTCCAGCGTGGGTAGTGTCTAATAGTCATCGCTGCAAATACAATGATTTTTAATCAAACCTTTGATCATTTAAAACTATGCATTTTACATGATTACCAATAATATGATAATACCATGCAGTATCAATACTTAGTGGATCAACTATAGGATATAATATGAATATTTTTATTCTAGAGTTTCTTGTTAATAAATCAAGATAGATAGTTATGTTATTAACTAGGTTTGGTGGAAATTGTGAGAAAACATGTTTTTACTTATAACCAGAAGGAGAGCTATTGATTATTGGAACTTAGCCTTTGAGTTGTTTTTGAAATTATGTTTGGTTAGCTGAAGACCAAAACGATATAAGAAATACCAATAAAATTCTAGCAACTTAATGATGAGTTTATAGATAAAAGTATAAGTAATTTGGACGTTCATTGAGAGAAGGATGTTTATAGAGTCCTATAATGAAGGTAGCTGCGAAAGACACCAAATAGTATGGAGTGAGTTAAGCCCCAAGCTGTGAACCATATTCTCTCTATGTAAACTTTAAATTACCATTAATGTAAACAAAAATACAAGTGTTCTTTATAATTTTAAATTATAAATATTCAATCGATTGGAGGAACATTGGATAGTATTTGTTCTTGCAATGTTTTAACCCATGTTTATGTAGTTGTGTAAACATCATTATGGAGTTTGTTATAAATACAAATTATGGAGATGTAACTACACAAATAAGATCAATGTTACCTCCTGGATTCAAGCTGATCTTAAATATTCTAAGACTAGCATCGTATTCATGCTAGGGAAGTATCTTCTCGACTTGAATTTAAATAATACTCTACTGGATCATACGCTTACCTGCTAAACCTGTAAGGAACCAACAATCCAACTTTGTTAGTTGAAAGCTAAGTAAGCCCCGATCACACACAAGAATTCTTTCCCTACTCGACAAAAGACAAACATCAGTATATCTAGCAGCAATAAAATACAAGTTCTCTTCTACTTCTGAAAGAATTACAACTGCTTAGTCATTAACAACACTAGCACAAGTTTTTAAGATTACACCTTTAGTTTATAGGTTTATAAACTGAAGCAACCCCTTGTTCTTTTATAAACTGTTTCATTTTCTGCTAACCATTAGCAGGTACTTAGTGAC
>LPNX010636497.1:2073-22533 GCA_001517045.1 Pseudotsuga menziesii | reverse complement strand
GTAATGGTCCGCATTATGCATCAATTTTCCCCAATCGGAAGAAGACTGTTAGCAACATACACACAATACAGGAGGAGATGACTGTTGGTGATCTAGCGAGGACAACGCCCAGGATCAATGCATCATTAGAGAATCGGCAAGCAGATTATCAAACTTCCATGGTGGAAGTGGAAGGTAAGATAAATCAAATACCTATATCTTTTTTAATTGATCCAGGAGCCAGTTTAAGCTACATTTCTCCTAATTTAGTAGAAAAGTGTAAGATTTTAGTTGAAAAGTTTGCAAGCTCTTGGTTAGTTCAGCTAGCTACTGGTGCAAAGAGAAAAGTAATTAGCTTTGTTAAGAATTGTGGAGTAACTATGGATCGGTTTGAAACCTTTGTTAAACTCAATGTGTTACCTTTAGGTTCATATGATATGTTAATTGGTATGGATTGGTTAGAACATCATAGAGTGGTCTTGAATTGCTTTGATAAAACCTGCACTTGCATAAATAGTGATGGAAAGTTAATAAATGTAAAGGGAATTCCTAGAAAAATAGCCATAAGGAAGATTTCTGCTTTGTAGCTTAAGAGAGTTGTTAGCAAAGGCTGTAAGGATTTTGCTGTAACAGTAATCAATGGAGAAAACATTAAAAACATAGATAAATTAAAATCGGAAGATATTCCGATTCTATGGGAATATTCAAATGTATTTTTGGAAGAAATTCCGAGACTTCCTCCGAAACGGGAATTAGATTTTACCATTGAGTTGGTACCTGGTGCAGTGCCCAGCTCAAAAACCCCTTATCGGATGAATATACTAGAATTAAATGAACTTAAGTCATAGTTAAAAGAACTTATTGATAAGAATTACATTAGACCCAGTGTGTTTCCCTGGGGGCACCTATCATCTTTGTTAAGAAGAAGGATGGAACTCTACGATATGTATAGATTATTGTCAATTAAATGAAATGACTATCAAGAACATACACCTGTTACCTCGCATAAATGATCTGTTTGACAGCTACGTAGAGCCATGGTGTTTTCAAAGATGGGTTTACGATCTGGATACCAACAGGTCCGAATCAAGGATGAAGACATCTTTAAAACAACCTTTAAGACTCAATATGGACATTATGAGTTTGTCGTTATGCCCTTCAGGCTTACTAATGCCCCAACTGTTTTTATGTGTCTGATGAATAATGTAATGCATAAATATCTGGATAAATTTGTGGTCGTATTTATTGACGACATCTTAATTTACTCAAAGTTTGAAGAGGAGCATAAAGAACACTTGAAAATTGTCTTGCAAGAGTTACGAGAGCATCAACTTTTTGCAAAATTTAGTAAATGTGACTTCTTTAAAGATAACATCCAATATTTAAGACATGTGGTGACTAAAGAAGGAATTTTTGTTGACCCCATTAAGATAAAGGCAATTGAAGATTGGCTAGTCCCAAAAGATGTAACCGACGTTCGTTCATTCATGGGGATTACTAGTTATTACCGGAGATTCATCAATGGGTTTTCAAGAATTGCAAATCCTATAACCTCTTTGCAGAAAAAGGGGAAGAAATTTGATTGGAATCAGAAGTGTGAAGACAATTTAAAAAAAGTTAAAAACATTATTAACCACCGCACCAATTCTAAGAATTGATAACCCTAATAAAGATTTTATAGTATGTACTGACGCATGCAATGACTGTTTAGGTGGAGTATTAACTCAGGAAGGACACGTCATTGCTTATGAGTCTAGGAAGCTGAAGATTCATGAGAAAAATTATGCGACCTATGGCTTAGAATTAGCTGCTTTCATACATGCCTTAAAGATGTGGCATCATCATTTAATTGGAAGGAAGTTTATATTAATGATAGATAATAAATGATTGAAATACTTGTTAGATCAACCTAACTTGAATGCTAGGCAAGCTAGGTGGCTAGCTTTTCTAAGTGAATACGATTTTGAAATTCAACATATTAAAGGAAAGGAGAATAAGGTTGCTGATGCATTAAGTAGAAATGCAAAGCTGAATTTTACAGTAGCCATCAACACTTATACAACAGACTTGGAAAAACAACTTGAAGCTGAAATAGAATAAGATGAAAATTACCAAAAATTACAACCAAAAGTAAAAGAGAATTTAATAGAAAGTCTAAGTACAGGGTATAGCTTGAATGAAAAATGATTATTACTATATAAAGATAGATTATACGTACCTAATGTACCTAAGATTAAGCTTTCAATTTTAAATGAAATTCATAAAACTCCTTATTCAGGGCATCCAGGTTATTAGAAAACTATAAACCTGCTAAGAAAGGATTATTTTTGGCCAAAAATGAAAAATGAATTAGCAGAATATATTGCTAGATGCTTTGAATGTCAGCAAGTAAAAAATAAACATCAACATCCAGCTGGGCTACTTCAGCCATTGCCTATTCCTAGCTAGAAATCGGAGATAATTAGCCTTGATTTTATCAAGGGATTACCTAGAAATCAGAACTTAAATGACTCAATCATGGTAGTGGTTGACAAATTGAGTAAAGAAGCCCAATTTATACCTGTAAAAACTACTTATAAAGCTGCAAATATTGTTGATATTTTCTTAAAACAATTTTTTCGGTTGCATGGAATACCGAAGGTGATAATTTCAAACCGAGGCCCTAAATTTACAGGTAATTTTTGGAAATCGTTGTTTAAAGGATTAAATACTGCATTAAACTTTAGTACCTCTTTTCATCTTCAAACTAATGGACAGACTGAAAGAGTAAATCATGTATTGGAGGATCTACTCAGAATGTACGTAAAGGAGCAACCAGGTAAATGAGAATATTATTTACACATGGTAGAATTTTCTTACAATAATCATTATCAAGCTTCAGTTAGGTATAGTCCTTTCGAAATTCTGTATGGAAGGAAATGCAATACTCCCATCTGTTGGAGTAATCCAGTGGACAGGTTAGTATTAGGACTTGAATTATTGAAGGAGATGGAGTTAATTGTAAAACAGGTACATGTTAATTTCAAAATTGTGCAAGATCGATAGAAAAGCCAAGTAGACCTTAAACGAACTTCAAAGGAGTTCTAGGTAGGCGAACATGTTTGTATTAAGGTGAGACCCAAAAAGAGTTCTCTGAGGCTAGTTAACTGTGCTAAGCTAGCACCTCGATATTGTGGTCCTTTTGAAATACTGTCCAGGATAGGACAGGTAGCATATCAGTTAGCTCTACCACCAAATCTAAGAGTTCACAATGTTTTTCATATTTTTATATTAAAAAAATATGTACATGATGCTACTCATGTTATTAATTGGAATGATGTGCAGGTGGAACCTGAAGAAGATTTTCTGGTGGAACCAGATTGTATCCTTGAAAGGAGGGATATCTCGCTTCAGAATCGCACCATTGGTCAGGTGAAGGTGCAATGGAAGCACCTTAGTCCAGAAGAAGCCACCTAGGAATTGGAAAGTCATAAGTGGGATGCATATCCAATTCTATTTCATGGGAACTCTGAGGACAAGGAATAAATAACATCGAGGACGATGTTATAAATTAAGGGGGTGTGTATGTCACATGCCCCAATTTGCAAAAACAATTGAATGTTGTTGAGGAACATTGTGTTATATTTTATGCTAAGTTTGTAATTGATGACCAAGTGGGGTCAAGAATAATTAATGTAATTCAAAATATTTTATTTATAAATAAATAAATGATGAGACAACAACTTAGGGAAGCTGTTAAAAGAGTGTTAACTGGTCACTTGGTGGAGGAGACTAGGTGGAGAGTATACTGACAAATGGCAGCATCCTCAAACTACTTCCAACTATTGCAGGTGGCAACTTTCCTATATTTGTGTTCATGATTCCCCAGGAAAGTGGAATTGGAGCAGGTGGTTCATTAAGTGAAAACTGACCCAGAAGACCTAGGCATTTCTATAAAATTTCCCATTGAAAACAATTGAGGCTACTCATTCTGAGAAGTGATCATTCAAGGTGAATGAAGTGCACATGAGAAATTTGATGGAGGGGATTACTGAAGTGAGTTTGAGGGGTTAACTGCTGAGACTGAACTTATGTAGCTATTAGGTTGAAGTTCTTACTGCTGTGAGCAGGTTTGGATTACTAAGGTAATTTGACCAGTCAGGTGACATAAGGTCTTAAGGATACATCCTTCACCCAGTACTCTACCATGAGGACCAGGAAACATGTTCAGGGGTCCTGAGGAAGTGCAGAATAAGCTTTGTCTAGGAGTTGGTTGGGATGAACAACCTCCTTAAGCTGTTGTCACCTCATCATTGACATGTTTCTAATTGTTTAAGGCTATTATATTTATTTATTGTCTTCAGTAAAATGTTTACTAGTTTTCAAATATAGGCATGTTAGTATTTTATTAGGGTTTATGAAGAAAAGAGTAATTGTGTATTGATGGAATTAGTAATTTGCAGATTATGTTAGAAATAGTAGTATATATGCTAAATGAGAAATAAATAGAAATAGATTACCATACTGTATTTTTCCACGCCTGGTATAGGCAGTACTCTAGTACAGCTAGGTGATTAAGTAGATATGATGATTCTTATTTAACTCTGAATGAAAAATGTAACTAAATTCTTCTATAGTTTGCATATGATTCATTCTTTAGAAGCAATAGTAAACACTCTATCTATTGAATGTATCTACTTCATACAACAACTGAATATATGTATATAAAGATATTTAGTAATCATACTAACCATAAAAATATTATTAATACTATTATTCATTATAAACACAATAGGTAAAGTTAAACAAATAAACATAAGAGTAGTAAACAAACTATCACTTAGGGTTTAGAACTAGGTAGTACTCGATAATTTCTTATAATAACTTGTTCCAAGATAATATTTGTTTATGTATTAAAACAGATGTTTTTACTGTAACCTCAAGGTAATTACCCAGGATTATGAAGGATAGGTTCCATCCTATTGACAAACTTGCAGTATTTTACCCTAATTTTCCCTTTATAAAAATTTTAACAGCTCTAAAATCATGGAAGAAAAAATACTAAAACAAAATTAAAAATTTATCATGTAAACTTTATTCCATTACAGAACTGTAGGGTAGTTTAAATATTAACTCTTCTGAGCAAACAAAAAAAAACTGAGTATTAATATTACTCTTTAAAATAGTAAAGTTTCCCATAAAACCTTGCACTGTAAATCGTTATAATTACATAATGATTAATTAAAATAATACTATAACAATTTGATTCAAATAGGAAGTAATGGCTTATGGCCTTTAGAATTAAAAATTGAGGCTCAAGCTTGTTAAAAAACTGAACTATACAAAATAATATATATCGAACAGTAACTATTCATTAATGACAGGTAAAAACCCTGAATCACTTTACAAGTCTTTATTGATTAACAGAGGCTTTCTTCACCTTAAAAATTCATTTTAAAAAATTGAAAATTAACCAGACAGAGGTCAACAACCTCGTTATGGCTTAGAGATGATCTCTATCAGGAAAGTAAAAGAATTTTACATTGTCCAGGCTGTAAAGGCACTGTCATAAAAACTATATTATCACGACTACAATAACCTTGAACTTCCCTGCACAAAGTACTCTCTAGGGTTTCGAACTTATACAAAAAAAACAAGCAAGCAGGAAAGAACAAGCTAGGATGTAAACTAAGGTCGTGCCTTAATCAACTGCAAAGATTCTATTTTCCAACCACCACATCTTTTTGCAGGAAGAAAACCCTCATTTGCAACTGGGGCTTACTGGAAGTATGCTCAGATGGAACGTTGAAGGAGCAAGCTCGTTCCAACCTACATAATCGGGAGGAGGACCTGCAAGGATTATAAAACCATTTATTTTTACAAATCTTATTAAAAAATTTTAAACCTTTTTTTAAAAACTAACTGAAAATGAAACCGATCGTTACCTGTTAAGCTTCTTGTTCTGAATGAAGCTGAGGAAACCAACCATCTAAGGTCATTTGACACCTTGTTGAAATTCAAGGAGACAGTGAGTCACAACTTCGAAGGAAAACGAGAAATCAACCCAACCAGAATGAAGGAGCACTCCTGTGCAAGCTTTGTCCACTAATTTTAGTCTTAAGACAAACACAGTCCTCGAATGCTTAAGAAAAACCAATTTCTAGACTCGCAGTATGATACAATAACTATTAAAGACCAAGAACCCCCTCACGACCTCTCTCAAAACAGCTCATAGCTTTTGTTTCTGAAGCAGTCTACCAAGCATGGAGGTGTTTACAGGTTTTCAATGGCCGCGAGCTCACAACTCAGCCAACTAGGCCGAGGAACCCTCGCTCTGCAAAAACAAATGAGTATGGTTTTAAGTTATAGGTCAACACCCTTTCATTTATAGAACCATCCCACGTGTCCTTTGAAATATGTCTCCAGCGTGGGTAGAGTTCAATAGTCATCGCTACAAACACAATGATTTCTAATGAAACCTTTGATCATTAAAAACTTTGGATTTTACATGATTACCAATAATATGATAATACCATGGAGTATCAATACTTAGTGGATCAACTATAGGATATAATATGAATATTTTTATTCTAGAGTTTCTTGTTAATAAATCAAGATAGATAGTTATGTTATTAACTAGGTTTGGTGGAAATTGTGAGAAAACATGTTTTTACTTATAACCAGAAGGAGAGCTATTGATTCTTGGAACTTAGCCTTTGAGTTGTTTTTGAAAGAATTTTTGGTTAGCTAAAGACCAAAACGATATAAGAAATCCCAATAAAATTCTAGCAACTTAATGATGAGTTTATAGATAAAAGTATAAGTAATTTGGACGTTCATTGAGAGAAGGATGTTTATAGAGTCCTATAATGAAGGTAGTTGCGAAAGACACCAAACAGTATGGAGTTAGTTAAGCCCCAAGCTGTGAACCATATTCCCTCTATGCAAACTTTAAATTGCCATTACTCTAAACAAAAATACAAGTGTTCTTTAGAATTTTAAATTATAAATATTCAATCTATTGGAGGAACATTGGATAGTATTTGTTCTTGCAATGTTTTAACCCATGTTTATGTAGTTGTGTAAACGTCATTATGGAGTTGGTTATAAATACAAATTATGGATATGTAACTACACAAATAAGATCAACGTTACCTCCTGGAGTCAAGCGATCTTAAATATTCTAAGACTAGCATCTAATTCATGCCAGGGAAGTATCTTCTCAACCTGAATTTAAATAATACTCTACTGGATCATACGCTTACCTGCTAAACCTGTAAGGAATCAACAATCCAACTGTGTCAGCTGAAAGCTAAGTAAGCCCCGATCACACGCAAGAATTCTTTCCCTACTTGACAAAAGACAAACATCAGTATATCTAGCAGCAGCAAAATACAAGTTCTCTTCTACTTCTAAAAGAATTACAACTGCTAAGTCATTAACAGCACTAACACAAGTTTTTAAGATTACACCTTTAGTTTACAGGTTTTTATAAAGAAGCAACCCCTTGTTCTTTTATAAACTGTTTCATTTTCTACTAACCATTAGCAGGTACTTAGCGATGACTTTAGACATTTTGTGTCACTTGAAAAATTTTAAATTTTTACGAATTTTTGGGTTATTACAATTTCCATAGAGTAGGGTTCTTTCGGGATAGCTACAAATATGAGAATGATGAGCAAGGATTTTTGGATGCTTCCCTCCTGTGGGAGCAATCCATCTTCTGTGTGTTGTAATACCTTTTTATCCTTTGTTTAATACAAAATCCCTTAACCGTTTTTGTCAAAAAGAAGTGAGAGAAATACACTTAGTATATGGCATGGGTCCTTTATGACCATTGTCCAGTTCAGAGAAAGAGCTACCAAGTTAATCATTCCAATAGTTAGAGAAATATCCTTAGTATAAGGGATAGGTCCTCTATGACCAGCGTCTAGTTCAGAGAAATAGTTGAGAGAAACTCATGTAAATAGGCCCAAGCATTCGTGTTCTTCCATGAACAAGAGATTGCTCATTCTCACAGCTTCCACTAGCCTCCTTCCCAATGTTAGCAACGATTACTCATTCACATTGACAACACCTCCGAACATCGTGGAAACACCTATTGGATATTACATGATGTTTATTTGTCAACATGGGCATTCCCAATGTTTCTCAATGGGTTCAATTCGAGGCAGCTTAATCGATCTCAAGTGGAAGGTTGTTGTTGTTTCACTTGTGTGTATAAGTGGAAGGTCATTGTTTTATGACTTCTGTGTATGATCGTTATGAGTGTAGAATAAGGAGGCTAACTCTGTCATTGGAAAATTAGGAACTAAAAAACGACACTGTAAAATTTGTAAAAGGATGTTTCAAAACTAATACGTAGATGTGTTGTTATTTTTTAATCAATTTAAGGTTATATGTGCTGCAAGTAATAATTTTTGTATGATGATAGTTATTAACATTCACCGCTACTAATTTTGGTTTTTTCTTAAAAGGTGAAATGAGTAACTTGGTTTTGAGACCATTTAAAAAAGAAATGAGTCTTTTGCTTTTAAGATCAATTTTATTTCTATTCTAAAAAAACATGAAAAAGACATTCCTAAATCACCATAGTTAATAATTTATTAATAAAATTTAATTTAAAAAAATGGTTACTAAAATTTTGTGAATATAGATTTTCAAAACTTCAAAACATTCTTGAATGAAACCACTTAAAAAGGAAATGGGTTGTTTCTTTAAGGAGACCACCCAAAAAGAAAACGAGTCACTTGCTTTTAAGATCAATTTTTTTTAATGTCCAAAAGTTTTAGAAGAAACATTCATAAATCACCATAATTAATTATTTATTAATAAAATTTAGTAGAAAAATGCTGTTAAACTTTATATGAATAATGATTTTCAAAACATTCTCGAATAATAAATCATATTATTACTACTTTAAAGAAATTTTGTATAAAGTTATTCAATTAAAATTAATTTAATAAATAAAAAACATCACATTATCAATGCAATGAATTATCTATTCTTACTTGATAAATAATTACTAAATAATATTGTTCAAGACATTCTTGAACTATGAACAAGATTGTTACTAATTTTATATAGTTTTGTACAAAATTATCAAATTAGAAATAATTTAAAAAATAAAAAAACGTCACCATACTAATATAATGAATTATCTATTCTCATTTTACAAAAATGCTTGTAATAAATACAAATACAAAACATGTTCATGGTCTTCACATTGCAATTACTTTTTTTTTTTCAAAAAATTGTTTAATTATTTTAATTATTTTATTGTTATTTATTTAATTATAGAATTCAGTAACTCTATATTATATTTAGTGTTTATATTATGCTAAACTCCTTCCTCTCTTACATATGGATTTTACATATGGCATTCTGGGAGTTGAACCAACAGGCAAATCTCTCTCTAAAAAATCTCTTTTAGCAGAAGAAGGATACATCTTTAGTGAGCTCTGGCTGGATGGGCAAATTTCCTTGGTAGATCGTTTGTTGATTTTCCATTTCTAGTTTCCATTTTTTCCTTTTTGGCTTTTTGCTCCTCATATGCAAGTGTATTGGCCTATCATTTGTCATTTTGGGACTATCTCTGGGTGTCATATCGAGATCCTTTAGATATATGTATTCCGGTTTTGTGGTGAATATTGGTCTTATATTTGTTGGACTAGGCTAGTGTGTTGCTGAACTTTGAAATGCATTCCTGTCTCTCTATTTATATTTAATTTAATTACATTTTGTTGTAATTCTTATATATTATTTTAATATAATGATATAGGTATTTTTCTTTATGAAATAAAAAAAAAAACATTAAAATTTGATTTGTAAAAAAACCATACCATTTTGCTTATTTGCTTATATTAATTTTAATTTGATAAATTAGAAATTTAAAGATAAGTTTATCTTTATAAAATAGAAATGCAATCATATCAATTGCTTACACATTCAACTTCAACAACTTCCAAATTTCACACTAATTACTTAATAATATTCAAAATAAAATATTATTTTATAATTAAATATGTATGCAATTCTACTCAATGCCCTTGGCTTTTAAAATTGCCATCCATGGTTTTTATTACGATTTACAAAGAAATTATTAAGCTAATGATATAGTTTATTTTTTTAACTAAAACAGTTATATATTTTATTATTATTATTATGTGAAAATAGAACCTGGCATGAATTGGCCAGAAAATGAACCAATCAACCATTTACAAAAAAACCAGTAGCAATAGATCTAGAAGAAAAGAATTACAAAGCTCATTAAGCTTGAGGATCAATCCAAAGGAAGGACTACTTTCTAAAATACTCTCAAGGGAGCAGCTGAAATGAACTTGGTTCTCCATTGATACTGAGATTTCCAAGAGGAAGATGGCATGCTTTATTCGCCATCAGATCAGCGAGATTATTTAACTCCCGAAAAATATGGTAAGAGGACACACTTTCAAAATCATTCAAAGTATTCCGGATAAGCTGCAAAGTTTTTTTTTTTTTTCAATGTGGTTCACGCGCTGGCTTGACCGACGGGCTACATCCACGGAATAATTTCAAGAGGGCCCACCCGAAGGGGCCTCACTCTCGGCACACTTCATGCCTAACCCCAAGAGCGTCGAGGAGAATGGATCCCGCGACCTCACTTGCCGAGAGGCCTAACTACGGTTGCTCGACCGATTGAGCTAACTCTTGGGGCTATAAGCTGCAAAGTTTTATTCAAGGAAGGGTTGGAAAAATGTTCTTCAGAGTTTATCATTTTGATCAGGATCTCAGAGTCCCCAAAAATTTGAATAGACTGAAATCACTTTTTTTTTCCAATCTGACAGGCTTTTAGAAGACCATAGATCTCGGCCTGATTATTGGAGCTAACTCCAAGACCCCAATTGAAGGAGGTTTGACTTGAACAATTTGGAGGAAAACCATCTCACCGGCACCAGAAATTCCAGGGTTACCTTTGGACGCGGCATCGAAGAAAATAGTGGCAATGCCTGGACTCTTCAACCACATAAGGAAATCAACAGCAGGAAGCCTAATTTTCCAGGGTGAAGGAGAAATTGGTTTAAGAAGAGAAGAATTTTTCCCAATCGTAGAAGGAGTAATTCCCAGCCATTCGATAAAATCTGAAGACAACTTGGAATTTTTTTTCGATATGCTGACAGACTCCAGAATTAGTCTTTTCACTTTACTTGCTATGTCTGTGGGAGAAGGAGAAGTTCCATTAAAAATGCAGTAATTTCGTACCAACCAAGTTATCCACCAGATCGTTTTGGGAATTAGTCGCCAGAGATTTTTGCATTCTAAATTTGTCCCCTTCATGGTAGCGATTCGATCATGCTAGGAAATATACGTAGGAACGATGGCTGGTTGAGAAGGAGCAGCCATCGTCAAACCATTAAGAACAAAATTCCAAATTGCCTGGTTAAAAACGCAATTGAGAAATAAATGCTTCGTTGTTTCTGCTGCCGATAAACAAAAACTACATCTAAAAGCACCATGAAATCCACGTTTGGAGAGGTTATCACTTGTTAGAGCCTTATTGTGTAAAAGAAGCCATGTAAATAAATTAACCTTTGGAAGACTATATGAATACCAGACGAACTTCCAAATAGCTGGAGATAAAAACAAAGACTGAGAAGGTTGTAAGGCCGAGAACCCAAGAGAAGCTGAATAATGCCTAGTAGGCCCCCAACCCCAATTATCCTTAGATAATCGATGGACAGGTGCTAGACATGAGAGAGATGAGAGCAACAATTTCTGTTGCTGGTGAAGTGGCTGAGGGAGCTCCGGAAAAATCCATCCAACCCAGGTTCCATTATCATCCCAAATGCAGATATTGGCAATCCTGAGCAGGCCCTTATTTATTAACCAAGATTGTATCTCCCTTAACTAAATTAAAGTTGAGAGAGGAGGATTGCCGAGAATACTATCTTCCCATAGTAAGATTTTCATCCCATTACCACGGATTCTATAAATCTGATGATGTATATGATCAATGCTTCTTCTGCACAAATTCCATATTGCAGTGTCAGGGAGAGTATTAGCGGATTGTAAATTCCTTATTGAGCATGCCTTGAGATATTTCTTCCAAAGAATCTTACTGACTGGATGTTTTTTTTTTGCAATCATTTGCCAAATAATTTTTCCGCCCAGAGCTAGATTAGCCAGTCCGGGATCTCTAATTTGCAACCCACCTTCCGACATAGGTTTTTTAATAGCTTCCCAGCCAACCAAATGCAGCTTATTATGGTTACCTTTGCTACCGTTCCAGAGAAAATACCTAAGAAGTTTGGATATCTGAGCAATGATGGATTTGGGCGCTAGAAGCAAAGAGGATTGGAATAAAGGTGGAATAAAGGAAGAGTTGAGAGAACCGCCTTTATAAGCACTAGCTTACTAGCCATCATTAACCAATATCCTCCCCATGAGACTATCTTGGCTTTTATTTTACTGATAACTTCCATCCAAAGCAAGGGAGGGTAGGTTCCCAAGGTTAACAGGAGTCCCAATTAATTGATCTTATCCCATTTTTCAAATCCAGGAAAACCCAATGTACCAACAATTCTCTGCATTGATTGTTGATCAACATTGCATTAAAAAAAACACTCTTTCTTTTATTGATCAAAGCTCCTGAACTTTGGCAGAAATTCTGAAGAACTTAATTAAAAGCTCGAGCTATAATAACCGAAGCCCCTCCTAGAAGTAAAGAGTCATCAACGAAAAGGGCATGGTTGATGGAGTCAACACCTCTTGCCACCTTTATGCCTAGAATAATACTTGAAACCATATCAGTAGATATTTTCCTACTTAAAGATTCAACCATCAAAATATAAAGAAATGGAGACAAGGGGCAGCCTTGGCGAAGTCCTCTAGTGGCTTGGAAGAAATCTGTTGGTCTCCCATTAACCAGAGGCACTATCTAAGGCTTGTCTATGCAGGCTTTAATCAATCTAACAAATTCACCACTAAAACCAAAAGAATGGAGAACTTGATAGAGGAAATTCAGATTTACTCTGTGAAAGGCGTTTTTCATGTCAAGTTTGATGATCATTCCTTTCTCCTTTCTTTGGTAGATGGAATTCACAACTTCTTGAACTTGAATCACATTATCAATAAGGTATCTTCCTTTGACAAATCCCCCCTAGAGAGGAGAGATTAACATCCCTATCAAAGGCTTGATTTTGTTTGCTAGGAGTTTGGCTAGAATTTTATACGAGGCATTGCAAAGTGAAATTGGTCTAAATCTATCTAAGGTTTCGAGATTTGTCTCCTTAGGGATAAGAGCCAGGAAGGTGGAGTTAGTTCCTCCTCCTACTTTAGATTTCTTGAGAAAAGAAGAGATCATTATGATAAGATCTGATTTGATAATATGCCAACACGCTCTATAAAAGTGGATGGAGAAGCCATCCGGACCAGGGGCTTTTCCTGGTTCCATGGTCCATATTACATCAACAATTTATTTTTCTGAGAAAGATTTCAATAAACCTGCATTAATATCATCAGATATTAAAGAAGGGATAAAAGATAATAACTCAGCACTCACAGCCGTGTTAGAGACACCTTCTTCTATGTACAATGATTGGAAATGGGATAGAGCAACCTGCTGGATTTTCAAATGTCCTTTGATAGCCTCTCCATCACTAGAATTGATTTATGAAATGTGATTGTGAGAGATTCGAGCTCTACAGTAATTATGAAAAAAAGCTGAATTTTTATCACAAGCAAGCAGCCATAGACTGTGAGATTTTAACTGCAATTGTTCTTCTTCCTATCGAAAAGAGAGGAAAGTAGAATTTTGAGCAGAATACTCTTTTACCAGCAATGTTTTAGTTATTGTCGTTTCCTCCATATTGAATTGAATCTCTTCTAAAACCCGTACATACTCTTTCCTATGATTGTAAGGAGTCGTGACAGGTTTTTTAATCCAATATTTCAATGCGATTTTGAGATGTTTAAGCTTTCGTTCCCATACACAACTGGAAGAGACGTCTACAAAATAAGACTAGGCCCCAATCACAGTTTCCTAAAAACCATCCCTGTCGATCCATAAAGGACTGAGCTTGAATGGGATAGGACCTATATTTTCCTCCTCTTCGATGAGCAAAGCGATTGGATGATGGTTAGAGGTTAATTTAGGAAGAATTTTAGAATAGAATAGAAAATTACCAGCCAAAAATGAAATTTGTACCAAAAATCTGTCTAGACGAGCTAGAATGCTGGCAACCCCTGTTCTATTATTTGACCATGTAAATCGCCCTTTCTTGGGTTTGAAATCAAGCAGATCCCAGGCATGAATCAAATTCTCTACGAGCTCATGAAAATGGTCCTTACCAATAACTCCTCCTTTTTTCTCCACTGGATCAAGAATTGTTAAGATCTCCGACCACAATAATATTGTTTGGAGAGTGGGTTTCAATAAAATGTGACAGAGTAGTCCAGCAGTCCTTCTTTTCGATAATATTTACAGGTATATAAAGGTTAAAAGGAGCCAAGGAGGTCTTGCTAGGGATATACTGAAGATCTGTAAATATCCAATGTTGGGATGCATATGACTCTTTCAACAAAAAGACATCCTCAGACCATAGAGTTGTCAATCCACCCGAAGTGCCCCTTGCATTGATAGCCTTTCCAAAATTCTTTTTCCACTTAGTTTTGCTTAATAAAAGCAGTGCATCTTCAACAATCTTAGTCTCTTGTAATAAAAGGATATCTGAAGGTTCCATTCTCAACAAATATTTCACTGCTTCTGCCTTCTTAGAATTCCCCAAGCCCCTACAATTCCATGAAGTAATCTGCATTATTTACCTGAGGCAGAAGGAGTTTGTCCTACCTTGGGGGGTCTGTTCCTCTTATTTCTGCCATAAGACATTTCTAATGTAGCCTAACTTCCCTGCATCTTTAATGGCTCGATTTCTTCTTCTTGAATCTCCTTTCGAGTTTTCCTTCCTACCTTTTTGGAAAAAAGCTCATCTTCACCTGAGGATCTTGAAGACTTTGATTTCTTTTTTAAGACATCCACATAAGAGAGAGGAGAGTTAACTCCTACAGGAGAGTTAGAGGTTCTTGCATGGATAAGCCTTCCGTTGGAGTTTCTATCATAATTGAGCTTGGCATTGGAATCTCTTGAATTACAGGTTCAGAATTTTCCAGAGAGACTAGGTGTATTTCTCCCTCTTCAATCTAGTCTACTGAGGCCTGCACTTTACCTTCTTCCAGGACATCTTTAGCTGAACTTATGAGGAGAAAGGGATTAAAGGAGGCAGAATCCTGTCCGGAAACTTGACTGATTTTCTCTTTTCCTTTTTCGGCATTACCTCCTCTACCTTTTGAATTATTAACCTGTTTGCTGGTTGGTTTCTGCACTTGAGTCCATTGTTTAACCTTTTCATTTTCCATTTGTACCTCTATTTTTTCCTTACAATTACGAGCAAAATGGCCATAGCCATGGAAATGTCTGCATTTAAAAGGGATCTGCTCGTAATCGAGCTCCTGAACATAATACCATTCAACAACATTTAGCTTAATTGCCTCCAGAATCCCTATCTCTAAGTCAACTTCCACGCA
This sequence comes from Pseudotsuga menziesii, assembly GCA_001517045.1. NCBI lineage: Eukaryota > Viridiplantae > Streptophyta > Pinopsida > Pinales > Pinaceae > Pseudotsuga > Pseudotsuga menziesii. The sequence goes on along the minus strand of LPNX010636497.1, from coordinate 7,014 downwards.
GATTCGAGCACATGAATATTGATCTTTCAACTTTGCCCTATCAATGTACTTTCCAAGTGTGTTTCCAATAGATTCTAACGATTTTGAATTCCAGCAATGAAGGGGAAGATGAGGAATCCTTACCCAAACTGGGACTGCTGAAGGGACATCCTGAGTGGGATCGAAGTCCAAAGTCCATTTATTTAGATAAAGGCCCCGAGGACCCATAAAATATGGCCCATTGCGAAATATGAGGTCTCAGTCTTTGGCGGAATCAAACACAAAGACGAAGAACCCTCTGCCGACAAAGTGATTTCAAATACCTTCTGAGACCAAAGGCCTCCAATTTCTCTGACCCCGTCCTTCTATGGCCTTCAGGGAGGGTCAAAGTCCTGTAAATCGCTCGACGAGCCCTCTCTTCGCAAGATTCAGTGCAGTCCGATGAGGACGATATACTGGTAGATCAATAGATGGGATTTCAGTTTTCTTAACGAAGGTCTGAGTCATTGGGGGTCCCTTCCTCTTCCCACTGGAGGAAATACGGCTCTTAAATGCTTTAAGGTCTGGGGGAAGTGAAGGTGGGGGGGGGGGGTTCTCCAGGATCCACAACTCAGACAAAGTATGGAAGCTGTGACAAGATGGAAATCCCAGCCAAAAATTAATGGGCTATTCCTAGACAAGATAAAAAAATACAAACCAGAGCTTCTTGAAGTAGAAAGTCCTCGAGCACTGAGCTTACAATCCGATCAAGAAGCTGAGCTAAGAGACAGACAGATTATGATAGACACGTTTCCTTGATCAATCTCTAGCAGAAGAAAACTCGTCTCTGCTAGAAAACTTGCACAACAACAGCCTTCAAAGGAGCAGAAGATCTCACCAGGAGCAAACCTGACAGCACCAAATCTAGTTTCTGAGAGACGTCGCTGAACAGAGAATCACAGGAATGCCTGCTAGAAATGAAACAATTGCAAAAAAAGAGGGCCAAGGACTTCTGGGAGCCAAAAAATTCAAATGATCTCATGGAAATCGTGGCAGACTCCAACCAGAACAAATCGATTTGGTAGCAAGCGATCCACAATACTTGGCTAGAGCCAATTCGAACCAGTAATGAAGCTTTCTCGAAGCAAACCTGAAATTTTTTTTAAATGCGATCTTGGAGCGAAAAGTTATATTAATTTTGAAGAATCCCTTACTAATGGTATAGTTTATTATTATGTATAAAAAACAACATTTTAAATTAAGTTACAAAGTTTTGGGTAAAATTTAAATTAACAAACTATTATGATCATTATCATTTGTGAATTTATTTACGAGTGCAAGTAAACATTTGTTGCTAGTTAGTTACATTATGATTTATACATAACTTTGAAATTTTCATTAATTAGCCTCTCTTAGAGAAATAATTTCACTTTCTTTATCTAATAGATTATAGACAACAAAAACTAGTACTACTACTACTATTATCATCATTTGTGATAATCACGCATGAGATTATGAAGGGCTATGTAGACCTTAAGTAGCTCTTGAGATTATGAATGACCCACATCCATGATGTACATCCTAATCAGTACATCACTTACTACTCAATTGTTGAGTGCATAATGTTTATCAAAAATAGTTCAAGAGATTCTGAAGGGCTATTTAAGCCTTAAATCGTTCATGAGGCTATGAATGCTCGCATATATTGTTAGGTGCATCATGTATACCAAAAATTGTTGATAAGACTAATGAAGGGCTATGTAACCCTTACACCACTCACGGAGCTACAAATGACCATGAATGTTGTTGGGTGCTAATTTACTTTACATTTTCTCTTACATAAGAGGTAGGTACTAAGCAACTGTTTTGCTTATTCCACTTGTTATGTATAAAAAACTACATTTTTTAATTAAGTTACAAAGTTTTAGGTAAAATTAAATAGAAAACTATTATTCTCATTATCATTTGTGAACCTATTTATGCGTGCACGCAAACACTTGTTGTCAATTAGTTGCATTATGATCCATACACAACTTTGAAATTTCATTACTTAACCTCTCTTAGAGTTAAACGATTTCACTCTCTTTATCAAATAGATTATAGACAACAAAAACTTAGATGAAATTAAATAACAAACTACTACTACTATTATTATTATCATCATTTGTGAACTTATTCATACAAGTACTTAAACCCATGTTGAACTACAATATGATGAGACATACACAAGTTTTAAATTTTCACTATGTAACATATTTCAGAGTTAAATTATTTCACCCTCTTTATCAAATAGATTATAGGCCTTGCAATATTTGATGAGAGTTAACTTCAATTTTGAATTATAATAATACTAGATAAAAATACTGTTAATAATTATTTTTATTAAACAATTTGCTCAAAAACTATTTTTTATTAAATGTGTTATTTTTAATAAACAAGGATAATATAATAATTAGAGTGAGGGCCAACATTCCCAATTCTATGCAGGATTAAGCAACCTCATGAAAGTAATAGTAAATATAAGAAAAAGGAAAAAAATAACCTCTTTTCAATTGCAAAATCTCATGGATAAATGGATAATTGAGAATGTTGAACATGAATTGGTATATGGTTTCCATGATATTGTTGATGTTGGGGTCTAGCATTTCTCGGAACTATATTCGGAGGACTATAGAGCCCCCATTGGATCCATGTTTGAGGTCGTTGCACATCTACCTTATTTTGTATCCGAGGGTCAAAATCTATCTCTTAATGAACCTATTAGCAGAGACAACCTCATTATGGCTACCAAGGATATGCATACCGATAAGAGCACTGGCCCAGATAGATGGCCAATGGAATTCTACTCTGGTATGTTTGAAGTTATTGGTGAATATTTATTATATGTGGTTGAAGAATCAAGGAGGAAGGGAAGAATCTTGGCTGCTTTTAATTCAACTTTCTTAACATTGATTCTGAAATTTGATCATGTTAAGAGGATGGAACAACTTCGACCTATCTCATTATGCAATTGTGTTTATAAGATCATAGAGATGATCTTTGCTAGTATAATTAGGGGCATCCTATTTAAATATGTCTCTCCTAAAACAATTGCTTTCCTTGAAGGCCGCTAAATACATGATGCCATTGGCATAGCACATGAATTCCTGCACTCATTTAAGATTAAAAGGTTACTGGCAGTTTTGATTAAAGCTGGTCTTTCTAAAGCTTATGATAGAGTCAAGTGGACTTTTCTCAAAGTGGCCTTCACTCAGATAGGGTTTGACCTATCCATGCTGAATTGGATTCTATCTTGTGTGCAATCAGTTAGTTTTGTAGTCCTTATCAATGGTTCAACATCCATATTTTTTCAGCCCGGGCAGGGTGCTCAAGAAAGGCTGTCGGTTTGCACCCCTATTATTCTTTCTTATTATGGAAGGACTGAGCAGATTGATCACTCAAGCCAGAATCAATGGCATACTTAGGGGTTTTCACTTTGGTAATTCTATATATATAACTCACTTACTTTTTGTTGATGGTATATGTCATGTCACGAATTAAATAATTTCCAAATAAGACTATTTGCAAATAATGTTTCACCAACCTACTAGTTCCCTAGGTTGAGATGGAGACATAAATTTTGTAATAAGGGGCTATGGGACCCAAAAGGACTTTAGTTTACCATATTCACATTTAATTGGGTCGCATAAATGATAAATTCTAAGAAAATAAGGTGTAAAGAGTTCATGAAGCCTTTGGTGACTAGATTCCCTGAACACTTGGCATGATATTCATCCAAATTCGAACACATGGCTAATGTAACATTATTGTATGGTAATGTGGTGTCAAATATCATATAATGATCCAACGAAGTCGAATTGTTAAAGGAGGGTAACTCCCATGGAAGAGGAAGAGACTAGAAGACAAGGTATGCCAGTTGGAAGGAGATTCTATGCACTCTATGACAACAAATGATGGAAGAGTCTATGACAAGTATGAAAAATTCAGACCTGATTGCTGACATATGAAAAATATGACATGTCAAGGCTAAAAATAGCCATCAAGAGGTCGAATTTGGGAGTTATAGGCAGCCATTCGAATTGGAGCATGAAGAGGAAGATAAGTGTCATGAGAGTTACTAAACCACTAAGCTGAGTTGGAGGAAGCTCATGGAGGGAAATTCGACCATAGGAGGCCTCATGAAGTTAATAAAAGGATTTCATGAGGAAGGAGAATAGGTTTTTATCATTTTTTAATTGGCCTTTGGCATTTTTGGAGAGCTTTTGCTTGTCCATTGCACGGTGAGTGCACACTTACCCTGCTAGTGAATCAATTTTGAGGGAGTTGGATTCATTTCCAAGTTGGTTGATGGAGAGGCCATTCATACCTCTAATGGGAGATTAATGGAGGAGTTTTAATTTTAGTTTGAAGGTCCTAGAATCAAATTCTCATCTATCTCCCCATTCTCTCATTCCTTCTTCTCCATTTCCCCACACTCCCAATTGATGGCGCACTTGTTGGAGTGATTCTTGCGCCTTGCTGAGGATGGTTGATGCCAAAGATTTGATTTATCATGTATGGCTCTGTAATATCATCTCCATATCATCTGTAAGTCGAAATATCAGAAATACATGTATGAATGGCTCGCATTCCCCATGCTCTTGAATAACTAATTTTCATGGATTTGGCTTCAATATTGAAGTAGCTTTATATCATATTTGTATGAGGACATTTATATGAGTTTTATGATGATGGGAAATCAATATATGATGTATGGATCCATATATTATGTCCACATGCTCTATAAGATTAAATATCAAAGATACATGAACACAAATCTTGGATACTCATGCCCTTGTATCACTAGTCTTCATGGATTTGGCTTCAATCTTGAAGTAGTTTTATACCGGATTTGTATGAGGGATATTATATGAGTTGGATGATGTTGGGAAATACATATATTATGTATTAATATATAATTTAATTTCCATATCCTATGTGGGT
>LPNX010636490.1:10296-23594 GCA_001517045.1 Pseudotsuga menziesii | reverse complement strand
GAAGATATATGCTAGTGCCTATCGTCACTCGTCTAGAACCTGGTATCGCTATGGGACCACTAACTCTAGACCTAGAAGGTATATAAGATGTAGCTTCCACCGATGGGATGGAAGGTGTAATGTGACTAGTACTCCCAAACCTCTCCGCAAGGTAAGGCATGGGAATGCCCCCAGGTATAGTGTTAGGATCAAAGTCGGATTCAACATGAAATTTCAAATCGTGCATAGGAAAACCAGTGGTAACATAACCACCATAGCTGGTGCTAGGAGGGTCAAAGTGCGTCTCGGCATCATCCGGCATTCCATACCGGTATTGGGTCAATGGGGAATCTGGCCTAGTGTGAGTAGGTCTATCATGTAAAGATCCTATCTGGGAAATAACGGGACCGATCTCAGCTAGTTCAGGTGAGGGACCATATGTAGGAGTAAGTTCCCCATCGTCAATACGAATAGGAGGAGGTGGGTCAGGAATAGTCTCTGAATGATCCTCCATGGTGTGTGAATCAATGTGTGATACAGTCCACCTGGACCGTCTAGGCCCCTCTCCCAAAGGAGGAGGAGAAGTGGAAGGCGGAAGTCCTGCTAACCGACGAGAACGACGTGGAACCGCACCCGACTCCACAATGACTCAACAAAAATCAAAGACTCTCTATTTACGTCAACCTTAGGCCGAAGGCGGAAGTCCTGCTAACCGACGAGAACGACGTGGAACCGCACCCGACTCCACAATGACTCAACAAAAATCAAAGACTCTATTTACGTCAACCTTAGGCCAACTAGCGTGCACAGAGCAATCACTATCAAATCTAAAGCCAAAAGCAAGCAAACAAGGGCTGGATAAGTGAGCTCCCGAATGTGGCCGGTATGTCTCTCCTAGGAGAGGCTTGAGAGGCCCTTGTCACCACAAGCGGAGGTTCAAAACCAATTATTGTGGCCCTCAGCCTCAATGCGGAAAGCGACCGTGTTGTCCGACCCCAACCTGGTCGGGACACATGCAGAATAACCTCTACACATACCCCCTCGATATCCTAGGTAAGGTCACTAAGGTCACCTCGATATAATCAACGCTCAGGCGGACAGTCGCAGGAGGGATTGACCGTATGGGCAGGGTAGCAAAGCCCGAAACTCCCGAAAGAGCCCCCAAATACGAATACAATCCTGGCTATTTCACCGGTGCTACACAGTTCTCGACCAGGGGTTATCCCAATCAACAACCGCTCACACTACNACACATACCCCCTCGATATCCTAGGTAAGGTCACTAAGGTCACCTCGATATAATCAACGCTCAGGCGGACAGTCGCAGGAGGGATTGACCGTATGGGCAGGGTAGAAAAGCCCAAAACTCCCGAAAGAGCCCCCAAATACGAATACAATCCTGGCTATTTCGCCGGTGCTACACAGTTCTCGACCAGGGGTTATCCCAATCAACAACCGCTCACACTGCCTAGTGCTTGACTCCCTTTTGAGAGGAGCTTCCTAAGAACACTGTTTATATAAACGATTTCACACACTCCCTGGACAGACACCTAGTTGTTGTAGTTTAGTGATCTTGGAGAATTAACTTTCAATGAACTATTCCAAGATCCTAAAACCTAAGCTTGTTGGTGCACCCTATAAAAGAAAATAGTGTAATTCATTTTATTTAGCGTTGATTTTAGTTTGCCTTTATTTACTCAAAAATAGGATATGGTCGTGCAACTAATGGTGTTATGACGCAACAAGAAGTAAAATGCACACCTAACAATCATTGCAAATGCATTGTGCCCATGAAAACAGGGTATGCGTACTACGTGAATGCACAATTTCTTCTTCAAATGCTGAATGCAAATTTCCCTATATGAATTCCTAACCATTACTCCAAAGCAAATCTAGATCTAATGCAAGTACAATGCAAAATGCATAATGCAATGCATGATGATAAGCAAATATTTTTTGTATTTTTTGAAAATAAAGAGATACAAAAAGCAAAAGAATGATTCTAACCACCCCAGACTCTGCAAGCACACATAAACAGCATTCCAGCAAAGAAATAAGGAAAAAGGACTCTAATGCACTAATCTCAAACAAAAAATCAAAGATGCCATGACAAGAACTTTCCTAAAAGAAAAAATTTAGGCTAAAAAAAACGTTTCTGGTAAAAAACAGAGGTATTAACAGACTCAGGCAGCGCCAAAGGAGACTCAACGACTAACAGCATTCACCCAGCAATCCACTATCTTCCACAAAAGGAAAAAACCAGGGTATACGTGACTGTGCGCAGTGAACCCGCGTGTATACGCGGAAATCCCAAAGGAAACCGCGTGTATACGCAACTGTAAGTAACAAACCCGTGTACAGGAAGAAAAAGATGCACAAATTCCAGGAAAACAGACAGGTTGAGACTAAATTCACACCAATCAGGCTCTACCAGGCATACATGCCCCCATACCCGACACAGAAACAAGAGAGAGAGAGCAATTCAAATACATTGAATGCCAAAAGATCAACCCCCAAAGGACAATTACTAGGAACTCCCCAGTGGAGTCACCAATTCTGTTACGGAGAGAAATTCCTATGGCTTGGGGTACCACAATAGACAGCTAGACTCCAGAAATAAATCTCTCCCAATATGCAATAGAAATAAAAACATCTAACACTAAAGGATCAAACCTCGTACCTTATTTCGGATGGTTGAAGTAGATCCCTGTTGAGCTTTCAAATCTTCAGCTTGAATTGTTATAGCACGTCCTCAACAACAAGTAAACAATACAAGCATACTATATTTCATGGTTTTAGATCTATTCTAGCATATATAATCAATAATGTATAAGCATTTGACATATTCCAATGGATGCAACATTCATTCAAATACACATTACTAGACAAAAAAAGATATTTCTATTAATATGAATCAGAGATTACAAGTGACAACCTCTGACGGCACGTCTGCGAACCGAAGAAACTGAATCCCCCACTTGGGCCTCCACCACCTCAATCCTCCATCACTTCGACAACAAGCTTACAAGCAAAGGGAAATCTTGGGAAGAACACAACAGTGCTCCAAAGGGACAAAGGGATGCAGACTCAAGTATAATTCTGGCAACAATGGACTATAGTTTCGATACTCTCAATTCTCTCTTATGCTTTCAATGTCTCAAGGGTTCCTTATATAGCTTTTCAAATGGATACTGAAAGGTCGAATCCGTGCGATCTCAAGGCATATGGAAATCCAGGAGTCATATGAATCGGATCCAAGACAAGGAACGCTCCAAATGATTTTGGATTATGTACACATCCCGACGTACGCGACTATCGAGGGAATATCCGTGTATGTACGCGGTTATCGGGGAAAATGCCGCGTATATTAGTTTTCTAATGTTTTTAGGGATCGTCAATGATACATCAAAAGACAACAAATGGTCCATAGGGGCTAATGAGTCTGCAGCGGGACAGGGGAAGGCCATACAATGTGTGATTCACCTAGTGTGTTGAAATCCTCTATAACANATACATCAAAAGACAACAAATGGTCCATAGGGGCTAATGAGTCTGCAGCGGGACAGGGGAAGGCCATACAATGTGTGATTCACCTAGTGTGTTGAAATCCGCTATAACAGCTGCATAAATTGAGGAAGTAAATTTGTTTAAGAAATCTTGATGTTATTGCAAACATACTTGTTTGGTTGATTGAAGAAAATAATATTTTGAAAGAGAAGTCAAGTACACATTTGAAAAGAGAAAAACACAGTACAATAAGAAGGTAGTTTGATGTTCTTCTGCAAGATGAGTCTTGCACCTTGAGGTTTGGATACCTCAAACCATCTTAGTTGGGGCTAAGAAAATTAGATTGGGACATGTTGTTAGAGTTGGTGGTATTTGATCAGTTAGAGTTGATGTAATCACAATGATTGAAGTCTTTCATTGTACTTCATACAAAATTATCAACAAAAGTTTCTATAATGATCTTGTGATGTGTCTCTGGTTATGATATATGTTGATCGCATGCTTATGTGAACATATGACATTGGTTTATTAGTTTTTGAATGATTATATACTTATTAGTGTTATGCACATACTGAACTCTAGGATATGTTTTTGGGATTAAAATTTGCTAGAGTTTCTACCACATTTATTCACCACACCCCCCACCCTCTTAGTGTGCCATTTTGTCCAAAAATTGGTATCAAATAGGAATTCACCACAATCCTTACCAGCTTGAATGAGATACGTGGAAAGATACATAACAATCCTTACATTTAATATTAAAATAATTGCTCATAATACTTAGATACATAGCATTGTCGTCGTCTTTTAGAACGCTTTGTCCTTAAAGCAAGGGTAAGGACGGATATTGTTGACAAAACTGTTCTATCTCCCATGATGCATCTTCATCTGGGAAATTCTTCGATCTAATGAGATAATCCTTGAGTATTCAAGAACGAATCCTTCTTTCTCTGGTTGAAATGATTTCCTCTAGTTCCCAAATGATCCTTCCTTCATCATCTAGCATAGGAAGTATTTTATGTACTNTTCTTCGATCTAATGAGATAATCCTTGAGTATTCAAGAACGAATCCTTCTTTCTCTGGTTGAAATGATTGCCTCTAGTTCCCAAATGATCCTTCCTTCATCATCTAGCATAGGAAGTATTTTCTGTACTGTTTGATGTTTCCCCGACATTTTTTTGAGAGATGATACATGGAAGAAATTATGGATATGAATTTTATTAGGTAATTGTAATTTATACACAACTTGACTAATCTTCTTGGTAATCTGGTATGGGCCATAGAGCTTTGAAGCCAACTTTTTTTTTCCTCCCCTTTTAAGGGATACCTATTTATAGGGTTGTAGTCTTACAAACACCCAGTATCCTACTTCTAGTTTTCTTTCCGTTCTGCGTTGGTCTGCTTGTTGCCTCATACGTTTTTGTTCCATGGNGTATGGGCCATAGAGCTTTGAAGCCAACTTGTTTTTTCCTCCCCTTTTAAGGGATACCTATTTATAGGGTTGTAGTCTTACAAACACCCAGTATCCTACTTCTAGTTTTCTTTCCGTTCTGCGTTGGTCTGCTTGTTGCCTCATACGTTTTTGTTCCATTGCTAAGTTAACCTTGAGTAAGTCAATCGTTTTTTGAGAATTTTCTAGTTGGTTTCTTACTTCTGGCACATTAGTGTCTTTCAGAACTAAATCCTTCCAATTTGGAGGTTCATACCCATATAAGGATTGAAAGGGGGTCATTTTTGTGGAGGTTTGGTACGTTGCATTGTACCACCATTCTACTAAATGTAAACATTGAGACCAATGGTTTTGCTTATCTATTATGAAACAACGTAGATATGATTCTAAGATTTATTGACGACTTCAGTCTGACCATCTATATGGGGGTGGTAAGATGAACTCATATTGAGTGATGTACCTACTTGTTTGAAAAATTCTCTCCAAAATGTTCCATTAAATTTTGCATCTCTGTCGCTGACAATGACTTTTGGGAAGCCATGCAATTTGTAGAAATTTTTTCAAAATACCTCTGCAATTTGTTTNTTTGAAAAATTCTCTCCAAAATGTTCCATTAAATTTTGCATCTCTGTCGCTGACAATGACTTTTGGGAAGCCATGCAATTTGTAGACATTTTTTCAAAATACCTCTACAATTTGTTTTGCCATGTCTATTTTTTTATTCCCGCGAAGTGAGCAAATTTTGTTAATTGATCAACCACTACAAGGATCTTGTCCTTTCCTTCTAATAGAGGTAACCCATCGATGAAATCCATTGATATCTCTTCCCATTTCTGGTTTGGAATGTGTAGGGGTTGGATTAACCCTAGGGTTAAAACATTTTCGCTTTTGGTTCTGTGGCATTTGTTGCATTCTGCCACATTTTGTTGGATATATTTTTGCATTAGCCTCCATAAAAATGACCTTCTTCCATTATAATAATATTTGAAGAATCGTACATGTCCTACAGCTAGTGAATCGTGGGATTCCTTTATTTCTTTAACCTTGAATTTAGAGTTTCAGTTTAAATAAATCGTCCCCTTATACCAAAGGATATCTTTTTTCCATTCAAACATGGGGTCACGGTTGGAATTGTTAATTATAGTGCTTGTTTATGGTTCCTTCACGTATTCACTTTGTATTTCATCTAGCCACTCTAGAGTTGTGACTGAGATGGAGTAAGAGGTAATATCCTCATCTTTTCTGGAGAGAGCATCTGCGACTACATTTTCCTTCCCCTTTTTGTGGATTATTTCCACGTCGAGAGCGGTGATTTTTTCTATCAACCTCTATTGTTCTATTGACAATGTTTTCTATTGAAGTAGGTATTGAAGACTATTACGGTCTGTGCGGATCATGAATTTTCTCCCTAGGAGGTATTGTTGCCATTTTACCAATGCTTTCATAATTAACAACATTTCCTTATCGTATGTAGACTTCAAATTGTTCTCGATTGTTTAATTTTCTTCTTTCAAAAGCTATTAGGTGTTCATCTTGCATTAGTAATGCTCCCAAACCATAACCTAAAGCGTCAAATTATATTNCTTCAAATTGTTCTCGATTGTTTAATTTTCTTCTTTCAAAAGCTATTAGGTGTTCATCTTGCATTAGTAATGCTCCCAAACCATAACCTAAAGCGTCAAATTCTATTACAAATGGTTTGGGGAATTTTTGGGTAGCTAGTATAGGTGTGGAGGACATAATTCCTTCAAAGGATTCAAAATGTTTTTCTGCTTCTACATTCCACTGGAAGGAATTCTTATTTAAAAGGTTGGATAAGGGTGCGGTTATGTGCGCATAAATCCGAATGAATATTCGGTAGTATCCAGTTAGCCCAAGGAATCCCCTTAACTTGGAGATGTTAGTAGGTTTTGGACAGTCTGTGATTGATTTGATTTTTTTTGGATCTACCTTGACTCCCTCTTTAGTTATNTTAGCCCAAGGAATCCCCTTAACTTGGAGATGTTAGTAGGTTTTGGACAGTCTGTGATTGATTTGATTTTTTTTGGATCTACCTTGACTCCCTCTTTAGATATTATGTGACCAAGATAGCTCACGTTTTCCTTACCGAACATGCATTTGGACATCTTAACGTAGAAATGTTTTTCTTTCAAAATAGAGAGCACTTATTCTAGATGTATGAGATGGTTGTTCCATGTCTTACTGTATATAAGGATGTCATCAAAGAAAACTACTACAAACTTCCTTAGAAATGGATAAAAAATGTTATTCATGGTTTCATTAGAGGAAATTTCAATTTAAAATGGGCATTCCCAAAATAATACAAATTCCATGTCATCATGTGTTAACCAATCAAAATGATTTAAAATTCAAAAAGAGAGCACCTCTTAAACAATTTTTTAATAGAAATTTGGGGATAGGTATCATAAAAAAACTACCCTTTTTGTTCANTGTGTTAACCAATCAAAATGATTTAAAATTCAAAAAGAGAGCACCTCTTAAACAATTTTTTAATAGAAATTTGGGGATAGGTATCATAAAAAAACTACCTTTTTTGTTCATATTTTCAACATATCTCCCTGTGCTTTTACTCAAATTTTGATCGGGAGAGCACATTGGATGCGGTATCAAATTCTGCATCCAATGAGTACCCACTCGACATAATTTTGATGGGCCCTGCTACCCCAAGAATAAGAAAGTCTTGTTCTTACTTTTAGCTACATCGTTTTGTTGTGGTGTAGAAGGTACTGTGAATTGTTGAATGATCCCATTATTCTTGTAGTAGTTATCAAAAGCTCCTGAGGTATATTATCCACCTTGATCAGATCTATGTATCTTTATGCATTTACCTATCTTCTTTTCCACCATAGTTTTGAATTCTTTAAAGTATTCAAATAAATCACTCTTTTTCCTTATAAAACAAACCCAAGTAAATCGTGATTTGTCATCAACAAAAATCATAAAATACCTTGTACCACAAATTGATATGGTTTGCATGGGACCATAGACATCAATATGTATCAATTCAAGGATCTCTCTTTGTTTCTTCTCTGTATGGACTGGAAATTCTTCCCTATGTTCCTTACCTAGTGCACAAGCTTCACATTCTATATGGTAATGTTTCAAAATTGGAATCCCTTCAACCATTAGTTTCTTTTGAAGTATCACTAAGTCATTTTGGTTAAGATGCCTATACCTGCAATGCCATATCTCTTTAGTTGTCATAGTAGTAGATGTCAAAGCATGATGATTGGACTTTGTGAAATCAAACTTATATAGTGTTCCAATTCTTGTCCCTATGGCTATTATTTTATAATGATTCTAAATATCCTTCACAAGACAATGATACTACATAAATTCTACTTTCATATTTTTATCAGTTATTGTGGAAACATAAATCAAATTATTTTTGATGCCTGGAACATACAACACATCATGAATCTCTCTATTTTGTCCTTTAGGTAAAGTCGCACATATTATTCCATAACCCTGAATCTTATGAGATCTGTTATCTCCTCAAGACATGGGATGAGGCTCCTGAATCTATGAACCATGCATTTTCATCGTCAGTTTCTGTAGACAATGCAACTTCAGAAATAAACAACTTTAAATTCTTAAAACCTTTAGTGAAAGAGGTGTCAGCTTTCACATAATTTCCATTATGTTTTCTGTGCATCTGTTTGGACTCATTAGCTTTCCTCTTATAATAGTCTTTATCATGATCACCAGGTTTTCCATAGTAAAAACAACCATCATTTCTCTTATCATGTGAACCATATTTTGAGTGAGTCATACCTCTTTTTCTTGGCTGAAACTTGCCTATGTTGTTTCTATCCCATGGCTTTCCCTTGTATGGTTTTTGTTTCTTTGTCCATCAATGCTAATTCTGGAGTATGAGAGTCCATCTCAAACACCTTCAATCGGTGTTCCTCTTGTAGAAGAATCCCCATTAACTCAATAAATGTAGGTGGCATTGCTCTACCTCCTGAACTTGAAATAAAGACATGATAATATGTGATTAGAAATTTTAATGCAATAGTTACCATGTCAGAATTTGAAACCTTATCACCAATTGCACTTAATTGATGACATAAATCTTTAATCTGGGAAACATAGTTGGCTATATTCTCATTTGCTTCAATTTTTATAGACAATAACTTAGTCTTCAGAAACATAATCCTATTTAAGTTTGTAGTTTCATACAAACCTTTCGATATGTCCCAGGTATCCTTGGAAGTTTTACAATCTCTAATGTACAAGATTATGTTGTCCTTGACAAACATCTGCAATAGCACTTTTGCCTTTGTTTCTCATTTCTACCAATATACAACAGCCCTTGCAGGTTTGGTCTCATCTCCTTTACTATAGTACAGACATTCCATGCTTCAAAAATAGTCAAGACTTTAAATTTCCAGTCAATTTAATTGTCACCGTCAAGCTTGGAAGCTTCATTCAAGTAATTGTCTGCAAAGAAATTATTTGACATTGCTGCTAAAAACTTAAAATAACTCAGAAAATACCTTTTCTTGGGTGAAAAGATGTTCTCTTGCTAGTGATGGCGGAAGGAATCCCCAACTGCATATAAGAGCAAGATTATTAATCTCCAAACCACAATTACCAGCTGACTAGTACTGGTTTCACAAAGTACACACTATACTACAGAAAAAAACTCACTCAATAAACACACACAGAATCCTACAAACCAGGATCCGATTAACAACAGAAAGGAGGGAAATACAGAAATGGTTTCAAATGTTTCTAATTTAAGTAAATCTTCATTAATATCTAACAGAAACCCATTGTAAATATCCAATTCACAAGTGGTAGTTATTTAAATCTTGTATGTTGAGCGGGTAGTTATTGTATGAACAGAAATACATGTATATTTCAGGGAACTAAGTAGAGACGTGATCTTATTGGTTTTTGAAATTTTTTAAGTGGTGCCAAGTTTGTGTTTATTTCATATTTCATGGGGATGAAATGGAAACGTAGAATGGATAATGCACTCAGCTGATAAAATGGCCAATGAAAGCTGCTATAAAAATAGCAAGTCAATTTCACCAAGGGACACAACATAACCCATTTATTATAATCCACAATAGGCCTAAAAACCTGTACGACTTGTCAAATTCAATTGTAAAGCTGCTATAAAAATAGCAAGTCAATTTCACCAAGGGACACAACATAACCCATTTATTATAATCCACAATAGGCCTAAAAACCTGTAAGACTTGTCAAATTCAATTGTTAGCAGTTGGGATAATGCAATAGCGTTTAGAAATTCACTCTACGTCATAAAGACCCTTTTAATTGATGGACATCCTACCTTCTCATACCCCTAATCAATCCATCAACCTACATTGTACTACAAGCCAATGAATGTTCTTTAATTTGAAGCCTTCAATACCTTGAAAGGCCAAGATATTTTATAGGTCATGCAGGGAATGAGGCCAAATAATGAAATGGTGGAATCGTCCAATACATTACAAGCACCATGAAGTTCTACTTAATAGATATCATCATATGAAGAGAATATTTATATAAAATCATACTTTCACTTGCTTCATGCCTCTTCCCTACCTCTAGTATAATGGGAGCATACATTAGACAAGGCCATGAGTCCAAACTGCAAGTAGATAATTTCAGTTCAGTAAACTACACGAACAACAAGGAGAAAGCCACATACGATAGAAGCAACAATACACATTAAGCAATAGTACACATTAGAAAACCAAAGTAGAACCCAAAATCCATATCCCTCCACTTGGATTTAGTACTGATGATGAGTTTCCATTGGTTGGGATGTTTTCCATGAATTCAGAGATATGGTCTTGCGAGAGGCAAAATGGAATACTTGGCTCCTGTATATAGCCCGAAGATGACATAACAGGCCAATGTTGAGAGCCAATATTTGTTTTCTNCCATGAATTCAGAGATATGGTCTTGCGAGAGGCAAAATGGAATACTTGGCTCCTGTATATAGCCCGAAGATGACATAACAGGCCAATGTTGAGAGCCAATCTTTGTTTTCTTTTTGTTGGTTTGATTGCATTTAACAATTGTAATCTTAATGCAAAAACAGGTTCACTAGGATGGTAGTCAATGTAGAGAGATAGCCATGGGTTTTGACCCAAGGTGGGGATGGACACAACCAACTTGCCCAACAACTAGGGAAAGTGAGAGTAGAAAAAATTGAGTGAATAAATTTCATCCATTCATAAGNCCATGGGTTTTGACCCAAGGTGGGGATGGACACAACCAACTTGCCCAACAACTAGGGAAAGTGAGAGTAGAAAAAATTGAGTGAATAAATTTCATCCATGCATAAGATTTCAATATGATGTTTTAGCATTTCTTGATTTTTTGAAAATGAAGTGTTGTATCCTTTATTCTTATGAATGGGTGTTGAGAGAACACCATTCACTTCCGAAAGCAACATGAGAAAAATTGCAGCCAGTTTATGTTTAAAAGAATTATTTGAGGAGAGGATTAATATAGGATACATTTAATCCAAAAGATATCACAAGGAACCATTTAATTTCAATTTCAAATGAAAGACTGATTCCCTTATATTAATACTTGTCAAGATTTATCAATTCTATATATCACAAATGAATTTGAATTTCATCCTTTAGACTATCACTTCTTAATAGATAAAAACTTTATTGAATTTAAATTAAATATATATTAGCTATGGCAACACCTTTACTCCATTTTTTATCACATGAAAGATCTTAAAGTCACAAGACACTCTAGTGATAGATGTGGAGATGAAAACATTTCTTCAATGTTTGGTTCTATAGAAACAAATGTCTTTCCGGATATAGATTGTACTACTCATACTTGTTGAAATGCAGAAGGAATACAATCCCTTATTAGTCATGGTCCCGATACCATGTTCAAAGATGGTTTGGGCATCGATGTTGAGCATATGTCATCTATAACTCTACATTCAATTCAAACAAGGGGACTTGGTTCTTTCCCTTAGAGTAATTTTTCGTGGTGCTTGTTAAGGTGTAAATATTTGTTGACTATTTAGAAGCACCCTTGTAGCAAAATGAAATTTTACAAAATACTTGTTCTGAAGAACTGTGTAAATATCAATTACCATTTTATAATTTTGGTTGATTGGTATAAGTTTTAATGGAGAGTTAGATATATTTGGAGGGGAAACTACCAATTATGCTTTGATGAGCATACAATATCAACGATAGATGTTGAATTCTATGCCTATTTATATGAGTTAGATTTTCACCATTAGAAATGAATATTATGTAAGAAGTGTGTTTTATATGTAGTGTGATTAGGTAGATAATGTGAGATTTAGACTGTGGTGTTTGTTAGTCAAATTTAAATGTGCCAACTACCTCTCTCAAACTTGAATGGGAATAAATATACGGTAATATCCTGAATTTTGGACCTACCATTTATGGACATGAGCCTGTTAATCATAATGATTATATTGATGTTTAATTTTTATACTGGGTCAAAAACCCCACTGCATATGAACATGATAATTTACTTTGTATATTTGGCATAAGCCAATTGTTGATGATATATGTATATATATGTTGGTTGTGTTGGGCATGGACCCTGAAGCACATGATTGATGAAATTATTTATGTTGGGCGTGGAACCTGAAGCACATGATTGATGAAATTTTGTGNTATGTTGGTTGTGTTGGGCATGGACCCTGAAGCACATGATTGATGAAATTATTTATGTTGGGCGTGGAACCTGAAGCACATGATTGATGAAATGTTTTGTGTTGGGCATGGACCCTGAAGAACATGATCGATGAGATGTTTTGTGTTGAGAGAGAGGCTCTAGAGCACATGATTACTTACATTTTTGTTGAGCATAAATCTCTAGAACAAATGAACATATAATTGGAAATGTTGGGCATAAAATATGGAGCATTCCATGTTGATGTTGAGCATAAGCTCTGGAGCATCGGATCCTTGGCCATTGTATCCCTAGGTGTGGCGTACAAGTACATCGTAGAATTTAGTGTTGAGTGAGAGGTCTGGAATTGTACTGTGTTTGTAACTCCCTATTATAAGCGTTGAGTATGGGCTCTGGTGAGAGCCCATAATTAAATAACTTGCGAGTGAAAACAACTCGAGAAAAATATTGATCTCATCATACTTATTTATAAGTGATTAAATGAAATTTCGAATTTATGTATTCTCATCAAGAACTGAAGAGCTACCACATTATATGAGGGAAACGCAACATGCAAATATGTATAGAGCTTCCTACCCTAGTAGACCTAAACCATATATCTACTTGACCTTCATGAAAAAGTGTCATTAAGTCTAGCGATCATAATACATGATGCCCAAAGACAAATGTTAACAA
>LPNX010636476.1:0-204938 GCA_001517045.1 Pseudotsuga menziesii | reverse complement strand
TACGTATACGTATACGTATACGTATACGTATATATATATATATATATATATATAGCTCTTGAGGCAGACATTGCAGAAAATTACATAAGTTAATTAAATTATTCACCAATCATCTAGAATCCATTCTCTCTATATTTCATTAAGCAGAGGAGATACTATTCTCATCCACATAATTCCAAAATAATGGCTTCCCTTACCTTATTAACAAGGGAATCCTAAATCATTTGATTTAATAACTACATAGATATATATGCCTTGCCATTGACTCCTATTATATCCTTAAATATATAATATTTTTAAAAATAACCCACCTAATAACATATTAGCTAGGCCCTATCCCAACCAATCCACTAAACAGCTATTGATGACCCATCTAATTAATTCAAATCCTAAAATGTATTTACTTTATAGCTAATTAATAAAATTGTTCCCACTTAATAAGCACCAATTTCATAACTCAACTTTAGTATTTAACCAACTAGAACCTTGAGTTAAATTCAAAATTTAACTAATTTAAAACTTTATCTTAAATTCAATGCTTAAATAAACTACAACTTTTAGTTAGATTCAATATTTTACTAAGCTTAAAACTTATATTTAAGTTGAACATGACTGTAATGCCCCATATTTTGACTAGCCATAGCTACTGCACTTTATTTGCTTATTTTCATTTTTTGGACTTAGCCCGACTCAGTGAGCTTTATTTATGACATGATGGAATTAGAATATGTTGTTACTATGTTTATTATGGCACTATGATTATGGCGTTACTATGATTATGATGTCACCATGATTATTATGTTGCTATGTTTATGTGGTTACAATGTTGTGATTATCATGGGATTCCTTTCCTTTACGATGAGAGTATATGTTTAAAAGTTTTCATCGATAAAATGTGAAATATATGATGTGGTACATGGATGCCATTTTACAATGTGATCAATTGAATTATTATATGTTGTTTGTAATTGTGATGAATTAAATTGTTACATTAAATAATGATGAGGATGATGATGTGGATCAATTGATTATTAAGTGGAATTACTTGTTATAAATGTGTACTTTGTGAAATGCTAACCCATAGGACACTAGGGCAATGTGATTGTCGAATACTTGATATGGTATGTGGAATAAGAACTTGTTACACAGTCAACCTTAGCAAACAAAAGGGATGATACAATGACACATTCTAATAATCCTGATAGCAACAGAGTATGAATTCATAGGGTATAGACCCAGTATGTTGAGAGGGATGGATGTATTTCCCACCCTATGTTACTATGATACTTAGGGTCATAGGATGGTCGTGCTAAGACACCCTCCCCATGTTGTTGTGATGACGATGGTCAGATTCCTAGTAGGAGAGGCTAGGTCTATTATATAGCCAACGCTACCACTCTCAGGTTTTTTGTGTGGTCAGGTCGATGAAGCCGACATCCACTTCTTTACTAGTAGAGGAAAGATAGGGAGGATGCGGACTTAAGTTAGGATGGGAGGATGTGTTAGTTAGTATTGTTGAGGTTTGGGTATTTCTTGATATCGAGTTGGTGGTAGTAGGTACCCATCTTGTTTTGACTGGTTAAGTTAATAAGAACGTAAATATAAGGATATGAAATCATAAAAAGGGATTAACTGTTAAATAAATGAGAATGCCAAAGTAATTATATTATATATAGGTGATTTATATTTCTACATGGGGGATTACTATTATTAGTTAGAATATATGCACAGGCGGGATTGTTGGGCACCCTATATGCAAGTTAATTAAAGCCAACAACAGAGTGTTCAATATAAATTGTCAAACCAGGGAAGTCTTTTATTTCAAAGATAATGTGTATTGTATATGCTTAAACACTAAGTAGATGATACTGTAAATGAATTATCCTACCTTCCTGCTCAGCCTAACTCATCCCATGATCAACTTAATCTAATTTACCTTTTTAAGAATTCAAAATCACAAATACCGTATTGAAATCCTTAATCTAGAAATAAGAGATTCAGAAAATAAACATCTAGATTTACTTTTGAAGAAAGTTAAATCCTAAATTACCAGGCCATCTGAAGATCCATCATAACTATCTCAATCCAACTTGATCTAGAATTCAAGATATGCAGGAATTGAACTTCAAAAATTATAACTACAAATGGACTTAATTAACAAAACTCAAGAAAGACATCAATTGAAAGAAACTAAGGATGAGATCGGCTGTTACACTTATCACACAATTGCATAAAGGAAATTAGTCTACACAGTCGACTGTCACACCACTCTGCTGCAGCTCACAGGGAATGCAATTACTGGTCAATTGAAGGTACACACAATAAATCATTATTGTTGCAGCTGTTAGAGAAGAATGAATCTACTGTAACATCCACACCACACAACAGAGGAAATAAATACCTAATTAACTTGACAATCTATGTAGGAAGGTGGGCCCAGCCATCGAACATAGATGCAAGAAATTAACACACATTAAACTTTGAGATCAGAAGAATCCTGCTCCTTGTATTAAATGATAAAACTGAAGCTACGTTCTCTATCACAGCTTATACAATAAAATCAATTAATTTCCAATCCCTGACTTAGAATAGTTTCCAGTATTTATACATTCACAATCATAACTTCTACCCATTGATATCGAGCATCCATGAAGATATTTGATCTTCAGGCTGCCCCAATTACAATACGTTGTTACAGTTGTGGGAAAGATAGAAGTAGAAAATATAGGAAGGTTGTTACTCGAGCCAACAATGATATAACATGATCAATCTAGAAGATGCTCAGTCAGTTGCAGCTACCCTCGAGCAGCGACGCATTGTTGCATCCGATTCTATTGCAACCACACTTGTACAACATGCATGAAATAGTAACCTTTGACTGCATCCTTTGTGCAGGGATAGAATAGGTGGTGATCATCTCAGCAATGAATGTTCATCTCTCTCTTGATTCGTTCAACCTGCTATACCTATATCCTTTACATCTTGAATTATCTTTATAAAATCACCATATGTTAGCATAATCCAAGATATAGATTCCTAATTACAACAATCATAAGTGTTAATAAGATAAGACAATAATTAACCGTACCTGTATGAATTGAGGGATCAAGTGAAGGAAAACGTTTGTTTGGTGTATATAATGGAGTAAGATAAGGAAAAAATAGATAGGTAAATGTGGTCAAAAAGGGGTCAGCCCAACATCTCCCCCCAACTGTCCTGTTGCATGTCCCTATGCAACAACCTCCATTAGTCTGAATCTGAATTTGGAATTGTACTTCGTTCATGGAGAGAGAAAAATTATATGGGATTTTAGGTGTTCCCTGTTTTTCCAAAAATACATTATAGACAACCCAATATCTCCAACACTTCTTCTCTTTTGCCTTTGTTAATGAGAAGTCTTCCCTGTATGGTTTTGCTGGCCACCAGATGAGAGGGAATTTAATTTAAGTCCTAGCCAATTAAATCCACATTCCTTCATGCATCCCACATATCCCTCAACCCTGGAAAGTGCATGCCTAAAGTTTCTGTAAGAGTAGGGATCTCTAATTCTCATGGTTGAAGAGGAAGCTTTCCATCTATGATGGCTACCTTCCAAAGCCAATTTCTTATGCTTGGAAATCTGGCTGACACAAGTAGAGATAACCTTTTCTTGAAGTTCCATCATCTGGTGAGTTTGGATGGGACATGTGAGTCTATGCTGCTGATGAGAAAGGAGAAGACGAGGAAGTTGAGGTTCACCTCGAACCCAAAGGTTAGAGTGGGACTCATTAAGAGAAAAAGTTTGGAAGGATCTTTCCCACTGAACATGATTGCTAACAAAGGAAGCAAAATCCCTTAGCTAAAGATCACCTAAGAAAGGGGTAGGATTCAAATAGCAGTCTAAGGGACAAGCCATATCATGTAAATAGAGCTCACAAAGCAAGTTCTTCTCAATAAAATCACTTGCGAGAAATGTTTCCAGAAATTTAGCTGAGGTAGCTATTTCATAAGGTCTCCCTTCTTTTACAGCCTTCAATTTAAACCAAATGAACTGTTCAAATAAAAACAGAGGGTAAGAGGAGGATGGTGCTTTGGTACCTAACAGTTCCTGGGAGAGAGTATACAGCTGGTATTTTTCCACCTGCATGGATTTGAACTTTTTCATCTCCTTCAGATCCTTCTGTATCTCTTCCCAATGAAGCTTTTGGAACATTAGTTCTTCTGACCATCTTTCCTTCAATTGCCTGATGGTCTTCCTATGTTCAGCAAGGGGAACCATCCCTTCTTGATACCTCTCCACCTGACTCTTCCACTTCCTTACTTCTATTCTTAGGATTGAGAGCTCTTTTGTCAGCCTATGGATCCCTTAATCTTCAGCATGATCTTCATTATCAGAATCCAGATTGACAAAATTTTGTGAAAGTTGAGTCCATACCTTTCCATCTAATGCTCCAGTTTGAAAATTCTGCACTGCCTACATGAGTACTTCTATAATAACTTCTGGGGATGTTGGTTCTTGTGTAACAACATCCTCTCCTTGGAATTCTCCTATAGAAACTTCAACTTGTATAGGTGCCTCTGAAACAACTTCTGGGGATACTGGTTCTTGTGTAACAACATCCCCTCCTCGGAGTTCTCCTACAACAACCTCAGTAGCCAATTGTGAAGGTGTTGGCTCTTGTGTGACAACCTCTTCCTGGATTTCAATCTCCACATCTTCCTTGATAGGGAGATGTAGGGCTACTGGTTCTTTTGTATAATATTCCTACCCTTCTATTTATTCATGCTGCTGGGGTTATTCTTGAGTTACTTCCATGTCCTCATCAATATGAAGTTGTTCTTCGAAACTTTCAGAGTCCCCCGAGGACTGTAATTGTATCTGTTCATCCTCTCCTAGATCCAAATCAGGAATTATGTCCACCTCGGGATTGATTTCTTCTTGTTGCATGAGAATCTTAGCAGAAATTTCTGGGGATGTTGGATCTTGTGTGACAACATCTTGGTTAACTTCATCATTATCTTGCTGTTGAGGTTCCATCTCTATTAATTATGTGCCCTGATACTGTTCAGGAGTCACATCATAGACTTCTTCGTTAAAATCAGGAATATTTTCAGTCTCTGGTTCATCTGCCCCAATTTGGGTGGCAACTTCAACAAGAATGTTCAGGGATGCTGGTTCTTTTGTATCAACACCCTGTTTATCTACTACTTCCATTTGATGAGGTTGCTCTTAGGGAGCTTCACTATCCTTCCACTCAGATTGTCCAAGGAGTACTTTTGTTTCTTCTTCTAGATGTGACTGTACTTGTTCATTTTCCCCCTTTTCTGTACCAGGGACCATTTCTATTTTCATTTCTTCTGCATCCCTCACTTCCACCTTAGGTGCTTCTTGTCCTTGTTATTCCATAGCTGTTGGTATGGGTTGTTGTGTCACAAAGGCATGAACTATGCATGAATTTGTAGCCTCACCGGTTAAATATTTCCCCACACACAGGGCAGACCACTCTCTCTTCCTCCTTACCATCCTCAGCAGGAGGTGATCCTTCTAATCGGTCTGCAGCTTCAACCAGTGTGTACAACTTCCTTTCTACCTACTTTCTACATGCTTCCTTCTAGTTTTCTAGTTCTTTCCAAAGTGTCTATACTTCTTCTTTCAGTAGACCATTTTCATGTAAAAGTCCCTCAATTTGAGGTTCCTCTGTAGCCAGCTCCTATGGGGCATCATTTGCTTTGGGTCTCAGAATGGGGAATTCAATCTGTGCTTCTAGGGTTTCCCATATTTCTCGTGATGCTTCAGCTGCTGTAACTGACCTGGTTCTTTTTCTTCTTATCGATAGTGATGCCCACACCTCCTCTTTTGACCTCCTTATTTTCTTTCATAGTGCAGGAATCTCCAGATTTGCAGCTGATGTGGAAGGGATGTCTTCTATCTCAACGTCCTCCTTTTCTTTTTCAATCAGAGTTCCCCCCCATTCACGGGAATATTCAATGTTCAATACCTCTACATTCTCTCCTATTATCGTGGCTCTAACATCCTCGGCTTCAGTTGTCGCAGCATCCAATGCTGCTCCAACTTTAGCCTCTGCTGTTAGAGCTTCCATATTATTTAATCTTTCCACAGGGTTTTCTCTTGCATTTTCCTCCAATTCCTCTACTTGGTCATCTGACTGATCATCCAATCCAGTCTCATCTCCCCCCCCAAACTAAATTAGAGGGACTCCGGTCCTCCTGTTGCTCCTCATCTCCCCCCAACTGTACATTTTCATTCTCCTCTTGGATTTGAACAGTCCCCAAGAGTACAGGTACTTCTACTTCTGCCTCTATTGGAACGCCAGGAAAAAGGGCGGGTTCCTGGTTTATTTGAGTTTGAACTGTGAATTTCTCCCAGGTTCAGTTCCTTTGAGCTAAGGCCCTTAATATTATTAATTTGATTAGGCCATGATGGGTAAGGGAGGAGTTTGGATGCTTGGTTGTTTTGACAAATCCCTCCATATGGTGTAGGTCTTTAAATAGATAAAATGGAATATTCACTAAGGCACTGTGGCGTAGATGAGATAGTAGAGGAAGTTCAGAATAATAAATAGTCTGATACCTACCTTCACAGGTGATATAAATTTTGGGGAAGAATTCTACTTGATCCCATGGTCGAGGCAATGATTGTAATGCTATCCCTCGCCTTGATTGATGAATTTGTTCCCCCTCTGTCAGAAAATCCTGGACTGCGGTAGCATTGGGGGTTCTTCGACCAAACCAGGCTCTTTCCACCTGAGGAAGGATGGTGACTTCAGCCACTATTGCTTCATAGACTTCTATATGTAACCCCCTAACCTCTAAGTGGGATTCTGTAAGATTTATAGCGAATTGTAGAGCTGTCTCTCGATGGAACCCATTCAGGCATTGGAATAATTTAGTCCAACCTGCAGCTTCAAAAATAATGAAAACTTCAGCATTTCTTCTCAGTTCTCTCATATTTGGAGGTTCATGCCGAGCTGGGATACCCATGTTCATTTTCCTTCTGAATTCTTTAGTAGCCCAACAGATTGCAGGTTTCAACAATGGAGGTTAAAGTATAGAGTATGCGTGAACAGCTGAGAGTGTAGTTGGGTAAATTCGGAAAGTTAAGAGCAGGGAAATGTTGGAAAAATTTATCCCAAATTAGGAAAGGTGGCAGTTATAGGATAAACTTAAATGGCCATTAAGTCATACGAGTGGACAGTTATCGGTATGCGAGTGTAATAATGGGTGCAAAAATGAAGACATGATTAATTCTGTCAAATCTAGTTAACGCTTAATCAATTAGATAATCAGAACCATACCTTCATAAATATGTTATGAACCGTGAACCTTGAGGATAATAAAACGTGTGAAGTGCAGCCATTTAAATTTGAACATTATTGCAAGCGTGCTGTCATGATCTTTTCTCCTGGCGGACCAAAACCATCTTATCAATCCTGCTGGAAACATAATGAATGCTATGAAGTAAGTCGGAATTGCCGGCAGTGGGAATTCTGGCCAGTTCTGGAGGAGCCGTGAACCAAAATTGTAAAACGTTCTACCAATATTGGGGGAGTCACAACCGTGAGCCATAGAAAAATCATCCAGTTTGGCAGAGTCATAGCTGTGAACCATAGAAAAATCAGCTAGTTTGGTGGAGTCGCGGCCGCTGAAAAGGTAAGAGTGCACAAATTCAAACATAGTTGCAGCTGCTAGAAAAGTTAAGAATGGACAAAATTCAAATGGAGTTGCAGTCGCCGGAAAAGGTAAGAATGGAAAAAATTTAAATGGAGTCGCAGCTGCGTGGGATGGAAAAAGGAATTAGGTTATAGTGTTTCAGCTGCAGATAAACGAAAAAATAGGCAAGGTTTTCGGTGTTGCAACTATGAGGAATGGGAAAAAGGGAGTTATTTTACGGTGTTGCAGCTACAAGTAGACGAAAAAATAGGCAAATTTTTACAGTGTTGTAGCTGCACAGAATGGGAAAAACTTGGCCCTATCAACCCTCATTCCATGCAGAGATCCTACATCTTGCAAAAAAAATTTACGGTGTTGCAAAACTCCTTAGTGTCTTTATACAAAGTAGGCCACCATAATCCTGCAGCTAGGATTTTTGAGTAGTCGGATTTCCTGCGAAATGACCTTCTACGACACCTGAATGTGCTTCTCTGATAATGGCCTCTTTTTCGTGTGGCATAACGCATCTGCACAAGACTTCATCTGGACCTAGCTTATATAAATGTCCTGCAATCAAAGTGAAGTCTGCT
The DNA here is from genome assembly GCA_001517045.1 of Pseudotsuga menziesii. Lineage (NCBI taxonomy): Eukaryota > Viridiplantae > Streptophyta > Pinopsida > Pinales > Pinaceae > Pseudotsuga > Pseudotsuga menziesii. The sequence continues at coordinate 196,698 of LPNX010636476.1, read as the reverse complement.
GCTTTAACAACTAACTGTTTCTTCTTCTGTTTAGTAAACTCAACAGGTTCCCACCCTGTAGTGAGAAAGTGAATAATATCAGCGTATTACTCATCTGCGATCTGGATAGAAAACAATTGCGCATCTGGAAAATTCTCCTCTAAATTACTTGGTTCTTTGCCTGAATCTATCCACGACAGATGATCAGGTCCGGCATTTAATTTTCCTGGTTTTACAATAGTTTCAAAATCATACTCCTGAAATAAGAGTAACCATCTACAGATCCTTCCTCCTAATACTAGTTTATTGACCAAGTACTTTAAAACAGAGTGGTCAGTGAACATCTTGAATGGGGCACCCAACAGGTAGTGCCTGAAATTCTGTAGAGCATACACCATAGCTAATCCTTCTCTTTTTGTAGTGGTGTAGTTCTTTTCCGCGGTAGATAGCTTTCTGCTTGAGTACGCGATAGGGTGATCGATACCCGCTTCTCCTGGCTGGGTTAAGACGATCCCCAGTGCGATGCCAGATGCATCCACATGTACATGAAATGGCGTATTCCAATCTGGGAATACTAATATGGGTGCTGTAACCATCTTCTCTTTAAGTGTGTCTAAGCTTTGCTGGCATTCCTCATTCCATAGGAATTTCACTTCTTTCTTTAACAACTTTTCCATAGGTGCTGTGATCTTTACATAACCTTTGATGAATTTTCTATAGTACCCGGTATGGCCGAGCACTGTCCTCAATTGCTTGATTGAGTTGGGTGCTAGAAGATTAACAATGATGGCAATCTTTTCAGGATCTACCATCAAGCCTTGTCTGCAAACAATATGACCCAACAAAATACCAAATGGTGCACATAATATACATTTCTTCAAGTTAAGAGAAATCTAATATTGCCTACATTTCTCTAACATGAGCCTCAAATATCCTATATGCTTGTCGATTAATCCAAATACAGTCCAATCATCAAAATAGACTTCTAATAATTTATGGATGTATTCCTTGAATACAGCAACTACTACTCTACAAAAGATAGCTGGTGCATTTTTAAGACCAAAGGGCATTACCATGTACTGGAATGAGCCCCATTCTGTCGCAAAAGTGGTCTTATGTTGATCCTCTGAATGGATCCTGATCTGGTGATATCCTGAAAAGCCATCAATGAAGGAGTAGACCTCCTGTCCTCCCACATTGTCTAAAACTTCATCAGTGAAAGGTGTCGAAAATGGGTCATGAAGTGATGCGTCGTTGAGTTTGCGCAGGTCGACACAAATCCTGATTTCTCCTTTGGTTTTCTTTTCCTGCACGACCATGGGACTAACCCATTCGCTCTCTTCTACAGGTTCAATGATGCCTGCTGCTAGCATCTTATCAATTTCATCCTTAACTTTTTATTTATAGCGATGATTCAATATGTATGGATGCTGCTTAACTGGCCTAGCATCCTCTTTCAATGGTATGCGCATGACTCCCAAATCTCATACTATTCCCTTCATCTCTATGAACTTAGTGGGGAATAGGTCCTAATAGTCATGTAAGAGATCTGCGATGTGTCCTACTGTTTCATCATCCCAATAGTCTCCAATAGAGGCAAAATTTGGTTCAGTTTCTGTGCCAATATTGATCTTTTTAATCTTGATAGGTTTTGTGATAGCAGGAATTTCTAGTCTCGGTCCATCAACGTCGCGAGTCCCTTCTGACTTGGGAATTTTGACACTGTGAGGATTCTCGTCCTCATCATCTGGCTCTGCTGCGAAGTTGTAACATTCTAGCGCATGTTCTAACTGTCTGGCCCACTCAGGATGAGCAGGCACTGATAGGGTACAGTCGTAAAATATCTTAGTCTTTATTACATCTAGGGCCTGACCAATGCTTGGGTACTCAGATTCAAAAGTTAAAGTGAGTAGGAAGTTGTCTATCATAAGTGGCCATGTGATGGTTCCTCTACGCAATTCTGTCTACGTGTACCAATTCCTTGGCACTGTGTCTAAAGTGTGAATGAATAGGTGAACCCATTAATCCCCTGGAATTGCTGACCAACTCTGTTCGCAAATCTGAATATGTGACCTGGGGTCACTCTCTCATGTGTATTTCTGCTGTAAAGGCTCCTTGTCATTAGAAAATATGATTGCCATCAGTCTCTTAAGATCATCCCATGATGCGATATGTTCTTTATGTGTGTGCCACCATCTTGCAGGTGTGGCTTTTACTGTAAGGTCCATAGTTGTCATCCTTTGCTCCTGAGGAATTTCTTGTTCAAACTACTGTAAAAAGTCATTGACATCTGCTAAGCCATGAAACGGTGGAATGTCAATACTCTCTGCGCCGATCCATCGCAGTGACTTAGTCATAAATGCGCATCTGTGAGCTGAGACTTCGTAAAGTCTGTTCTGCCAATTTTCTAAACCAACCTCTGAATTTGAGGCGCATGAGTTGTCGCATCACCAACTGATATTTCCTTATGTGGTAGGGTTGATGTAATCACTCTGATTAGCAGTCATCTGATAAAGGATTTCCATGTTGCACACCTCCTCCTCTACCCTGATAGGTTCAATGTAGCGAGGACCCTGGAAAGGATCCAACGGTGCGATGACCCAGATATGACTATCCTCAAAGGTCATTTGTCTTTTATTTAAGTCGATAACAGCCATGTTATCTATTTCCCAATCAATACCTAGTAAAGCAGGGTACGGTCTACTATCGCCAATGATTTCTATGACTTCAAAGTCTGCAAAGCTGCGAACTCCATCAATATCAACTGGTACCTGCGGTAATCGACCCAGTGGTGATACCCGCTGCTGATTGGCTAAACGCAGATGGATAGGAGATCTGGATAACTTAGGGCTACCCATTTGTTCCCATGTCTGCTTAGTCAGAACATTTACCTATGATCCTAAATCTAGGATTACCTCATCCATTTCAAATTCTCCAAATTGCGCTGTGAGTCTCATCTCTCTTCCTGTTCTTGTATGTCCCATAATATTATGAATAGCATGCTACGCACTGTTCATGGAAGAAGATGGATGACACTGATCTATGATGCACTGAATCTCTCCAATAGCTTTCTCATTTCATTCAAGTTTCAAGTAGCTCCGCAGGAAGGATTGTACACTTCTTGTCGATTCATCCTCTTCGCACCTTCCCGATGTGGTAGCCTGCGATATCTGCACAGGACTAACGCCACAAGGTGTTTGCTGTGGTACGTCTCTACAAGACAGTACCTGCGATCCCGATGCTGTAGGTTCAGTAAAGAAAGTTTTTGCTTGTTGAAACATTTCTTTGTTCTTCTGTAGGTCGAGTGGTGTTGATTTATTACTTGCTTTGCACACCCACTCTAGACCTGTATTCTTTGTGTCATCCTGTGATGTGATACTAGTAGAAGCACCGCTGTGAGTCACTATATTGACTTTGGGTTCTGGTTCTTTCTGCTCAGTAGCAATAAGCTGAATTTTCTGGTTTACTACTAGCTTAGGGTCCCTAATATTGGCTATCAAGATCGAACACTGTTCTATAATATGCTCATAGGACTTGCAATAATTACATGTCGTAATAGGGTTTTGATAGTCCCTAGAATAATGTCCTACAATTCCACAATTGTAACAAGTGATCGGTCCACGGCCACGGCCAAAGCCTCCTCCATGACCTCGTCCTCTGTATCCTCCACCACAGCAATCATGAGCCGGTTCATGCTATAGTCCTGCTGCTGGACCTGTTGTTTCTGACTGGACTTTGTACAAGTCATGCTTTCTCTCAATCATGAGATCATAAGCTTGGAAATTATGTTCATCATGACCTACCAACTTGTAGAAGTTACAATATAAGTTCTTAGGGGTTTGTACATACTTCTGAAGTAAAGGGCATTCCTGTGGTCTATGCCCTCTTGTTTTGCAGAGTTCACACCATGGCCCATGGGTCTGTATTAAGGGGTTTGGAGCCCCACTTGCTAAATATTCAACAAATACTGGATAGTTATCTTTAGTATGGCCTTGTACTTTACACTTTATACACCATAGTTCTTGTGCAACTTATTTCCCTTTCTTAATATCATGTAGCTGTAACGTGAGATTGGATAACTGGTTCTGCAGGTTTGTCATACCTGTACTAGTCTCAGCTAGAGGTGAAGCCTCTAGTTTCATTGCCATCTCTAACACTTCATCCTGCGAATGGAGTCTCTGTTGCATTAATGGAAGTTTGATGTACAGATGCAGTGCTGTGATGAACCATTCCTTATGCTGCTCTGGCGCAAAATCAAAGCTAACCTGGTCTATAAGAGCTTTGAATTTATGATCAAAGTCCCATACTGACTTTATAGGTAGTTGTTTGATGTCTTTAAGCTCTATGATACACTGTGACTCAGACTTAGGTTTCTTAAATTCTTTAATCATGGCAGTCCTGACTTGTACGAGCGTTCTGGCCGGTGCTGTTGTATACTTCATATACCATGTTAAGGCTCTGTCTCTAAGTGTAGTGACCAATTGGACAAGTTTAATATTATCATCCTGGATCCCTTTAATGGTCCATACAGCTTCACATAAGAACCAATTCTGTTTCGGGTCTTCTGCCCTTGTACCCTTGAAGGTAGGTAACTTCATGTCATCCCCCATTCTGTTTCTACGTGGTGGATTCTGGTTTGTTGTAGTACTACCACTCGGCGGTGTAGTTGTAGGTGATGTAGCGGTAGTGTGTACTGTATGTGAACTACTAGATGGAGTTCCTACGGGATTATTCTGAGTCCTGATTGTTTTTTGTGGGGTATAAGGGTGGTAAGGGATACCCCCTACTGGTCTTGCTGTGTCTCCTTGGCTCTGTTCTCTAGTATGGTCTGAACTGTCTTCTACGAAGGAAGATCTGAAATCTACTTTATATTTCTTACCACTATGTGTACATCCAATTTCATCAAAATCGCTCTCAAACTCTTGTGACATTACACTTACTGAACTTATTCATCTGAGACTATATCCATTACTCCTTTTTCATGTAATAACATCTTAATGGACAAGTTTAATGAGCTTAGGTACTTACCGCGATATCCTTTGAAGAAGTGCCTCTCTGCTTCACTGAAACTCTTTGTTTGATCGACTGCGAACTCTGTAATGAAGCCTTCCAGCAAACTCGCAAGCCAGAAGTCTACGGTCCATGAAATGGGATTGTCAATGCTCTTCACGGTTTGGATCAGCTTCGGTGTCCAGAGTATGTTTCTTTTCTTCTTGAATATGTTCTTATCAGTCAACTTTGATAACCAGTCGTACAGCTCATTTGCATAGGTCGCAAAAAATATCTCATGCAGATCTGTGAAGATATGTTTTTGTAACCAGTCCTCTATACTGAGCCTAGGACTCTTGTTTTTTGTCACAGTAAATTCTCTTTCCTTCAACCCAACCCACTGGTTGAGTTCTTCTTTAGTAGGATGCCAACAGAACATTAGCTCTTCAAGTTGTTCAAAGCCGAAAACGGAACCATTTGTTGGTTCTGACTGGGCAGACCCAGGTTTACTTTACTGTACCAACAAAACCCCTAGCTCACTAGCCCTTTCGGCGATAGACCGCAGAGTGGCCTGAAGTCTCACCCGAAGTGATCTTAAATGGGGTGGCTGAAGACTCAGGTGTCTTCAACCGGGTTCTATAGCATCCTAGGGTCTCGTGACTCTTCTTAGCCAACAGGATCTCTCTACGAGGACGATCTCTCCTTCTAGCTGGCACTGATAGGGAGAGGACTCTTATCACATCGCATCTTCTCTGGCGATGCACAGACTTACTCTTCTGATGAGCTCCTTCCCTGTGATATCTCACACCGCAGCTCCCCAGACTATGCGATATCGCCTTTCTACTCTATAATATGCCCTATAATGAAGCTCAATATGTGTGTCACTCTCAAGGTCTTGCGACCTCCCTCCTGGTCTAATGACTCTGCTAGTCTTCACAAGGGTGTTAAACCACTCACTTAAACTCTACCGTTTAACACTCTAACATCAACTATACTGAACTCGCGGAACTCATATACCGGAGTCACTTTACGCTGTAACTATCAACTATCATGAATCAAGCATTGGTAAACTCATACACAGGATACTTGATACATTTAACTTGCTTTAACCTTCTATGCGCTATAACTGAAGCATAACATAAATACATTCATCAACTGATAAGCAACATTCATGTAACAGATAACAGATAGCAAACATGTAAAACACAATCACATGAACAGTTGCACAACACACGGGTTTTACGTGGTTCACTTCCAGGGGGGAAGCTACATCCACGGGAGCTGGTTTTTATCTTATAGCTTGAGAGAGTAAACACAGTTCCGCTGCAACCTATTATGCAGCCTGAGATCTTCTGGGAAACTCCGCACACACAACCGGGAGCCCTTCTCTCTTAGATCTCTTCTTCTCCTTATATTTCCTTCTTACAATATACTCTTCCTCTCTCTCTCTCAATCCCTGTGGATTGTTACATTCATGCTCAAGGAGCCAGCTACTGGTTACAGTAAGATAACTACATAATTAACAACAGAACCAGAGCTCGACTCAAAGAACAACTATCTTTCTCTCTACTGTCTAACTGTCTAACTAACTGACCAACTGTCTAACCTTTTACAATAAAAAATACATGCTTATATAGGCGGCCCGAAGGTCTCGCTCTGTTACAACACTGTGGGATTTTCCCAACAGTAACCCAAAAACCCTAACTGTGACAGTTGGCACATCTGTACTATGGGCTGCCGCTTATCATCACACCACAGCTTCCTACAGTATTCCACGCTTCCTAGCGCTGATCGTGGGTATAGGCACCGCTTCCTGTACAGTCCTCTTCTGTCCTTTGTCTTCAATACCTTGGCCCACTGCTCCTTTTCCTTTATGAGGGTAGCTGAGCCCTCCTATCTTCACCGCTGCCTTAAGTGCAGTGGTTGAGCTCTCTCTTCTCGGCCACTCGGGTACTGTTTCCTTTGACTTCTTCTTCTGATATATTAGCTTTTCCTGTAGCTACAGGGCCCTGCTCCAACATGCCCATATGTCAAAAGGTTCAACCACCAATTGTGATTGAAGAGGCGTTTTATCCAATCTGTTAGGTTGGCCCATCCTCTGGCAGCTGTCACAAGACTAGACATATTTTTTTGCATCCCTGAAAAGTGTCGGCCGATATTATCCCATTCTCAGCACCTTATGACCTGTCCTCCTATCTGCAAAATGTCGCCCACATGGTTCGTCATGGCAGGCCTTCAGAATATGGAATATTTCATCTTCTCTTACACATCTTCTGATCTCAAGATCAGGACCCATGTAGAAGAGATGACCACCTATCCAAAAACACCTGGCACTTTGTTGAATGATTTTCCTCTTCTCTCTTTTTGACAAATGTGCCAAAAGCTTCCTTGTAGCTAAGTATTTAGCGACATCTACATACCAAGGAGAATAAGCTGAAACTGCAAATAAGTGTTCATTTGGAAAAGAGTCGTCAACAGGAAGATTATCATCACTGTTAGTAAAACGAGATAAGAAATCAGCGAAAATGTTTTTCTTTTCTAGGTCTGTCTATAATAGTGATATCAAATTCCTGTAATAATAACAACCATCTAGTTACCCGAGCATTTGTAACAGGTTTATTCATTAGATACTTGATGTCTGATTGGTCGGTGTGCACAAAGGTGGGATATCCAGTGATGTAGTGTTTAAATTTGTTAATGGAGTAAACAATGGCTAAAAATTCCTTCTTGGTATCAGTATATATAATTAAGTTCAGTAGGGGCCAAGTTTTTGCTAATGTAATAGACTACATAAGGTGCTTGACCATCATGGTGTCCTAAAACTACTCCAATGGTAGTGTCAGAGGCATCTGAAGAAATGTGAAAAGGCATGGCCCAATTGGGCCCCCTTAGGATGGGAGTTGTAGACAGCTTCTCCTTAAGTTTAACAAATGTTTTCTGGCATGCCTCATTCCAAATAAATTGTACATCCTTCATTAACAAAGAAAACAAAGGAGAGGCAAGTTTGGAAAACTTTTCTATAAATGTTCTGTAATAACCAACATGCCCTAAGAAACTACGTACCTCTTTCTGAGTTCCAGGAGTGGGTATATTTTAAATTACCTTGATTTTAGAGGGATCTACCTGGATTCCATTAGAAGAGATAAAATTCCCCAACACTACCCCTTCACTCATCATCATATGGCACTTTTTAGTTCTCAAAGATCGCTGGATTTGCTTGCAGCGTGTTAAAACCTTTTCCAAAATTTTCAATGCTTCTTCAAAGTCCTTTCCATAAGGAGTAAAATCATCCATGAAAATTTCCATACTATCATTAACCAATTCTGAAAAGATGCCAATCACAGCTCTCTGAAATGTGGCTGGTGCATTGCATAAGCCAAAGGGAAGCACCCTGTATGCAAAAGTTCCCCAGGGATAGGTGAAGGTAGTTTTATCTTGGTCTTCAGGAGCAATCTGGATTTGATTGTACCCGCTAAAACCATCCAGGAAGGAGAAAAAATTATTCCCAGATAAGGTGTCAAGTACCTAATCGATGAAAGGCAGGGGAAAGTGATATTTCTGTGTTACCTTGTTCAGTTCTCAATTGTCCACACAAACTCTCCATTTACCATTCTTCTTGGGTACTATCACGAGTGGAGACACCCACTCGCTGTCTGAGATGGGATATATAAATCCTACTTCCAAGAGTTTTTGAATTTCTTCCTTCAATATGTCCCTAAGATTGGGGTTCATTCTTCATTGAGGCTGGCACACAGGCTGGGAGTCACTTTTGATATAAATATGGTGGGTGAACAGATTAGAAGTGATGCCCTTCATGTCTATGTACTCCCAGGAAAATGCCCCCTTATGTTTTTTTAAGAGAGTGATTAGGCGTTCCTGTTCATCTGAAGCAAGATTGGGATTGATATTCAGGGTTTTTCCAGACTCTATCTCAACAGGAACACTTTTCGAATTTTCAACACTGGAACTATGTGAGTATCACTGAATAATGTCTCCTCTGTGATATTTTCTTGTTCTTCTTCACCTAGAGTAGCATTCAGGATCTGATAAATTTGTTTATTGACAGAAGTGGGTTCACTGATGAAACTATTAATAGCATCGTCTTCAGTTTCATCTTTAAAAGTCAAGGCCTTCCCTATCGTTAACAATGGTTGAATTCCCTCCTCTTCCTCTAGATCCATACATAACGGAGTTTCAACTTCTAGACTCGGCCGAGATGGAGGATAGAGAGTGGGGTTCTTTATCTCAGTTTTATCTGATATGGTCATAGACCCAAACCGAAAGCTAATGCAAGTATCAACTATAGCTAACCAGGGCCTTCCCAGGATCAGTGGGTGTCCTCCTAGCTGTGACTTGGGTTGTAAAACAAAGAATTCAGTCAGATATTCCCATGAATAAACTGAGATAACGAGGTCATCCAATATTCCTTCAGGTTTAATAGTGGATCTATATGCAAGTTCTAAAACGGTAGGAGTTGGCCTGAGATTAGTGAGCCCGATTTTCCTTATAGTTTGAATGGTCATGATGTTAATTGCTGCGCCTAAATATACCCATACGTTGGGTATCTACGTACTCCCAATCTACATAGTGACAGTGGGATTCCCAGGATCATCGTATTTGGCCAAGAGGGTTTTTCCCATTATCAATTCAGATAATTTCCCTATGAAATGAATAGTGGGAGGATCCCTGGGTTTTCTTCTTGGTTTCCTTGTACACAGATCCTGAACGATTCTGGCATAGATAGGAACATCGTGAAGGGGTTGAAGGAGCGTAATTTTGACATAGAGGTTTTTTAACTCTCCTAAGAGGTTAAATTGAGGCTGTCCCATTGCCTTCGGTAGTATTAATCTTTTATGGTATGGTGGTTCCCTAACCAATTGAGGCCGTGTGTCGATAGATGTATTTTCTTGTGTTTTAGCCGGTGTCTTGGTAGGATTTTCAATGTCCTCAATAATGGGGATCACTGTATTGGATAAATACTGTTGGTTCATCCTTTCTTTAGGCATAGAGGATGGAACATCCTCAATGACCAAAGGCTCCACTACCCTCCCTGATCGTAAGAGGATGTCATTACAGGGAACTGAAGTAATGGAGTAAGCAGGCATGTTTGGAGTCTCAAATTGATGGACTGCTTTATTATTTGGTTTGGGGTTAGGTTGAGCAGGAAGCTATGGTCGTATAGGCACATTGGGGACAACATTATTCTGGAGTTGCAGCTGCGATTGCTAATACTGCTGATAAGGATGAGGATATTGTTCAGGAGGATATGGTTGATGAGGAAATGTTTGATGTGGATATTGTTGAGGAGGTTGGTTATGGGGAAACTGGTTCCCTAGATGGAAGTTCCTCCATCTAGGAGACCAATAATTTTGTTGGTTTGGTGGTTGTGTCCAAGATTTCCAGGAGTTAAAATTTTGCATCGAAGGTTGAGAAAGATACCATTGATGGTTGGAATAAGATGAAGGGAATTGTGTATTCATGTGATGCATATTATTACAATTATTCATGCTATTTGAAAATGGAAATGAGTTTGGAGTCATACCTTGGTTTCGAGGTTGCCATGTCTTTTTTTGTGCAATAAAGTAGGCTGGTTCCACATCTAGAGTTGATGCATGTAGAATTGCCTTCACTTGAGGTAGTGAAGGGAATTCTTTTGTGTCATGGTTCATATCACAAAGCTGACACACTTCTACTTTGTCGAGTGGGAACTCCTTCAGAGGATGGTTCTTCCTACATTGAGGTAAGAATACACCAAGTGTGAGATATTCTACTACTTGTTTCTGCTTTGCCCTTAGGACATCTATTTCCGAGTAGATGGATATCATCATTTCTGTCTTGAAATTTTTGAGGAGATTGCCTATTTCTTCCCGGGTGAATCCTCCATTAGATGAATTCTGTGTTCTGTCGAAGACATATCGTTCTAATTTATCCCATTTGTCCCATTTGTTATTCCTGGAAGATCCCCTGGAATACCTTTTGCATAGTTCAACAATCTTTTCAAAGGACTCCTTTGAGATATCCTGCTTTCCTAACAAGTTCAACATGTCTAGGCAATCATCCCTAATCCCACAAAGTAGGATTATCTTGAGCACATATAACCCCATATTAGTCTATTCAACTCTTTGCACATTGTATAAAATCCTTTCAACAAAATATTCCATGCTTTCATCGTCCCTTTGTACCAAATTAAACAGTTCTTCTCTCTTATCATTGGTATTGCAGTACCCCTGATATTTCTCTAGGAACACCTGTTTCATCCGGTCCCAGGTGGTGACAGTTCCCCCACCCAAGCTCATGGACCAACGTAACACATTGTCCTTCAGAGTAGCAGGAAAAGGTTTCATCTTCTATTCATTAGTGATGTAATCATAGCTACGACAGAGGATGTCAAATTCAAAAAGAAATTCATTCGAATGCTCTGCTGCTTTTCCATAAAAATGAGGCAACACTGATGGAGATATATTTTTAATGGGGGCTATCCCCTACGGCTATTGAATTGGGAACTGGAGTGTGGCAACTGTCCCTTCAGGTGGGGAATTACCCTCCTGATGTTGATTTGCCCCCATTGCTTCTTCGTGATCTTTTGGATCATGTCTCTTGTTCATGTCTTCTTCTGCTTTATCCTCTTCGTGCTTCCACTGATCGTTAAATTTTTTATGGAACTGTGTCCACTCCTCTTTTGTCACAACCTTCCCGTCAATGTAATATATCAAATATCCATTAGTTGATATCATAGTACTAACTCTGTCTTCCTCCACAAGGACACCTGAGGGTGTCGTAGCTTCTCTTGTGTTCTCTACTATGGAAGCTAATGCTTCCACCCTGGGAATAATTGGGCTTCTTCTAATAGAGGACCCCTGATGGCGAGCTCCGGTAGAGGAATTGGTTCTATCAATCAAATTATCAATGGATTTCCTTCTTCCCAAGGCTAGATTTCATCCACGAACTCTACCACCTGCAATGTTAGTATTCTGGGGAGTTCTTGGGGTTGTGGGAATGTCACACTGTACCCTTTTATATTCATGCAACCCAAAACATGAAAACTGAAAAAGTTGAAGAAAGATGAACAGATGTAACTACTGAATACAACTACTATGGTGTCTAATAATTACCTTTCCCTAGAAACGACGCCAAAATGTTGGGCACCCTATATGCAAGTTAATTAAAGCCAACATACAGAGTGTTCAATATAAATTGTCAACCCAGGGAAGTCTTTTATTTCAAAGATAATGTGCACTGTATATGTTTAAACACCAAGTAGTTGATATTGTAAATGAATTATCCTACCTTCCTGCTCAGCCCAACTCATCCCATGATCAACTTAATCTAATTTACCTTCTTAAGAATGCAAAATCACAAATACCTTTTTACAATCCTTAATCTAGAAATAAGAGATTCAGAAAATAAACATCTAGATTTACTTTTGTAGAAAGTTAAATCCTAAATTACCAGGCCATCTGAAGATCCATTATAACTATCTCAATCCAACTTGATCTAGAATTCAGAAATGCAGGAATTGAACTTCAACAATTATAACTACAGATGGACTTAATTAACAAAACTCAAGAAAGACATCAATTGAAAGAAAATAAGGATGAGATCGGCTGTTACAGCTATCACACAATTGCATAAAGGAAATTAGTCTACACAGTCGACTATCACACCACTCTGTTGTAGCTCACAGGGAATGCAATTACTGGTCAATTGAAGGGACACACAATAAATCATTACTGTTGCAGCTGTTAGAAAAGAATGAATCTACTGTAACATCCACACCACACAATAGAGGAAATAAATACCTAATTAACTCGTCAATCTCTGTAGGAGGGCGGGCCTAGCTTTCGAACAGAGAGGCAAAAAATTAACACACGTTAAACGTCGAGATTAGAATAATCCTGCTCCTTGTATTAAATGATAAAAATGAAGCTACAGTCTCTGTCACAGCTTATACAATAAAATCAATTAATTTCCAACCCCTGGGTCAGAATAGTTTCCAATATTTATACATTCACAATCATAACTTCTACACGTTGATATTGGGCAGCCATGAAGATCTATGATCTTCAGGCTACCCCAATTACGATATGTTGTTACAGCTGTGGGAAAGATAGAAGTAGAAAATATAGGAAGGCTATCACTCGAGCTAGCAATGATATAACATGATCAATCTATAAGATGCTCTGTCGGTTGCAGCTACCCTCAAGCAGCGGCATGTTGTTGCATCTGAGTCTGTTGCAGCCACCCTTGTACAACTTGCGTGGAATAGTAACCTTTGACTGCGTCCTTTGTGCAGTGATAGAATAGGTGGCGATCATCCCAGGAATGAATGTTCATCTCTCTCTTGACTCATTCAGCCTACTACACCTGTATCCTTTACATCTCGAATTATCTTTATAAAATCACCATATGTTAGCATAATCCAAGATATAGAATCCTGATTACAACAATCATAAGTATTAATAAGATAAGACAATAATTAACCATACATGTATGAATTGAGGGATCAAGTGAAGGAAAACATCTATTTGGTGTATATAATGGAGTAAGATAAGGAAAAAAGAGATAGGTAAATGTGGTAAAAAAAGGGGTCATTTCCGGGCCCAACAGGGATGGTCTCTATTTATATCTGATCTGTGCATACGTTGACCACGCATGCACACATTGTACATGTATAGTAGTATCAGTGTACAGCATACTTTCCATTCTTAAATAGTGGTATGAAATGTCGTAGAAGGATACATTAATCAAATTAAGTGATGAATGGTTAAGTTGTCATTATGTAAAATAAGCGCATTAGTTGTGTACGTAAACACCATAACAAACAATTAAGATAAATGGGGTCAATGTGAAGTGGCGTAGATAAAACATTAACGCTGGAGAATTGTATTGTTTAATTGTTAATCATGATTAATCAACCCATTAAGGGTACTTTGTTTATTAATACAAAGATACTATGATTATACTTAGATATTTACCAATTAAACAAATAAATGTTGTTATTATTATTCACCATTAATGATAATAATAATACTAATACTAATACTAATAATAATAATAATAATAATAATAATAATAATTATTATTATTATTATTCAATTAATATTAATCATAATAGTATATCCATTACCAAGGATCGCAAGTGAATAAGTGAAATTGTTTAATTAGTAGGTTAACTAATTATAAAAGGGATTGACCGAAACTTGTTTATCAAATAAAAGGGAGATTAAAATTATCAAATATACCATAGTAGTTAAGAGTCATTAAAAGTTGTATTATTTAATTACTTCCATAAAAGACAGTGGAACTGAAATTATTATTTTTTAATTAAAACAAAACACCACTTCAATCTTTGAAGGGACAACAACAAGAATATTAAATTTATATTTAATTAACCTCATTAATATTTGAGACGGTGAGTGGATGGGTAATTAACCCACCGCCTCGCAAGAACCCAATGGAACCTTTTAGTAACCAACCAATAAATGGGCAACCGACTCACCTAATGGGTGATTTTGTTTACTGTAGTTATGGGTATCGGGGCCATATGCATGGAAATGGGAGGAAACCCAAGCCTTGGGCCCTAAATAAATCCCTTAGTCATTGAAGTTCAATAAGGACACTTCAAACTACCATGGAGGACCTATTGATGGTATCCCTACCCAGAAACTGGGGACAATCATGCCATCAATATGTTTTAAATAGTATACATGGGTCTCAAGTACTTACACATGGTTGACTACATAAACCCAAGCCTTATTCCATAAAGGAATAGTATGTCCATCCAAGGCCTAAAATGATATGTTGAATCACCTTACATGACTTACAAGCACTAGGTATGGGTCGTGTGGCCTTCGACATTGTTGGGGGAGTAAACATTGGGATTGTACTCTAAAAAAAACTTCTAAGAATCCATGACCATGAAAAACAACTCAAATGACCAGCCATGACCTCTTGAAGTTACCCTTTCCTTCAAGTGTTGACATGGATGTCGTTAGAAGGTTTTGGATAGTAGATATAAATCCATGGGTCTTGGACATTGTTAAGGTAGGAAACCTAGGCCTTGTATCATAAATAAAACTTCTTAGAATATATATTTTAAGAATGAAATTTGATCCACCATACATGACCGCATGAGCATATCCTAGACATAGTTGTGGGGGAAATACTAAGCTGTTCTCGAGCACAATGTATACATCATGGAGCCTCAACATAGTTGATAAATGATACCTTGGACTTAGGCCCTGAAAGATGCTTTTGTGTTTCCACAGATAAAAATAATTCTTCAAAACAACATAAATGATCTCGCAATCCTTATCCTCATAGTGGATGTGTTAGTACCATTAGGAATAATTTAGAGCTAGATGAGTTTCGAGCCTTAGAGAAAGGTTAGTCAATAAAACTCAATAATTAAGTCTAAAAAGCATCTTCTATGTCTTAAGCACAATGAACAAGCACCATGGACAAGCGCCTTGAACCTCCAATAATCTGACCTCATTATCCACAACCATTCACAAATTTTAGTCTAAGCGTCATCCTTTCACCACACTAAACCGCTTTGGAGGGGCCAATAATTACCATTATCTTTTCTTTATAGATGGGGTTTCTCCCAAAAACTATCCACTAACTTGATGATTTACTCTTTTTTACTCTCGTACCAATCTAGTTAAGAAAAAACACATATGTGTTATATCACATATGCGATATGAATCACATATGCGGTATATCGCATATGCGATATTAATAACACTAAAATGCATATGCGTTATAATGCTATGCGTTATAACACATATGCATGTTTTTAAAATTTAAAAACTCGACGGGAATAAGGTTTGGCATTATGTTTAGAAATAGCTTCAGACTACCGAACCTATTGGCTAGGACAAATAAACCAGGGCTATTTCCTGTCTTTTAGAACTCTATCAATATGCTCAATTTCGATGGCGTGTTTTGCTTTGACAAACACAATATTTTTTTATAAAAATTTAGAATATTGTAGAGTATGATCTTGTGATTTTGAATATGTAAGTTTTTCCTTCAAATGTATGTTTTAATTATTTATTATTATTTTTGTAAATGGCACATGTTAGATTTCGAAAAAAGACACATCGAATTTTTTTTATATAACTTTTGATTGCCTTCACCATTTCCCAAGAAAACTATATGGTGCATTATTAAAAAAAATTGAATGGGGGTTGTGTTCTCTCTAGGGAGACGCCATTTCCAAACACCATACCAATTAATTAATATATATTAAAACGATTTGAATGGGGATTGTGATCCCTCTAGGGAGATGCCCTTTCCAAACAGGCAATCTGATTCATTAAAGTACATCAAACCTTCACAAAATGAGGCTTTAAAAAAAAATCTACATATATACTAATATTCGAACAAACCAATAGCATATATATATATATATATATATATCTTGAGGCAGAATTTCCAAAAAATTACATAAGCTAATTAAATTATTCACCAATCATCTAGAATCCGTTCTCTCTATATTTCATTAAGCAGAGGAGATACTATTCTCATCCACATAATTCCAAAATAATGGCTTCCCTTACCTTATTTACAAGGGAATCCTAAATCATTTCATTTAATAACTACATAGATATATATACCTTGCCATTGACTCCTATTATATCCTGAAATATATAATATTTTTAAAAATAACCCACCTAATAACATATTAGCTAGGCCCTATCCCAACCAATCCACTAAACATCTATTGATGACCCCTCTGATTAATTCAAATCCTAAAATGTATTTACTTTATAGCTAATTAATAAAATTGTTCCCACTTAATACGCACCAATTTCATAACTCAACTTTAGTATTTAACCAACTAGAACCTTGAGTTAAATTCAAAATTTAACTAATTTAAAACTTTATCTTAAATTCAATGCTTAAATAAACTACAACTTTTAGTTAGATTCAACATTTTACTAAGCTTAAAACTTATATTTAAGTTGAACATAACTGTAATGCCCCATATTTTGACTAGCCATACGTACTGCACTTTATTTGCTTATTTTTGTTTTTTGGACTCAACTCGACTCAGTGAGCTTTATTTATGACATGATGGAATTAGAATATGCTGTTACTATGTTTATTATGGCACTATGATTATGGCGTTACTATGATTATGATGTCACCGTGATTATTATGTTGCTATGTTTATGTGGTTACAATGTTGTGATTATCATGGGATTCCTTTCCTTTACGATGAGAGTATATGTTTAAAAGTTTTCATTGATAAAATGTGAAATATATGATGTGGCACATGGATGCCATTTTACAATGTGATCAATTGAATTATTATATGTTGTTTGTAACTGTGATGAATTAAATTGTTACATTAAATAATGATGAGGATGATGATGTGAATCAATTGATTATCAAGTGGAATTACTTGTTATAAATGTGTACTTTGTGAAATGCTAACCCACAGGACACTGGGGCAATGTGATAGTCGAATACTTGATATGGTATGTGGATTAAGAACTTGTTATGCAGTCAACCTTAGAAAACAAAAGTGATGATACAATGACACATTCTAATAATCCTGATAGCAACAGAGTATGAATTCATAGGGTATAGACCCAGTATGTTGAGAGGGATGGATGTATTTCCCACCCTATGTTACTATGATACTTAGGGTCATAGGATGGTCATGCTAAGACACCCTCTCCATGTTGTTGTGATGACGATGGTCAAATTCCTAATAGGATAGGCTAGGTCTATTATATAGCCAATGCTACCACTCTCAGGTTCTTTGTGTGGTCAGGTCGGTGAAGCCGACATCCACTTCTTTACTAGTAGAGGAAAGATAGGGAGGATGTGGACTTAAGTTAGGATGGGAGGATGTTTTAGTTAGTATTGTTGAGGGTTGGGTATTTCTTGATACCGAGTTGGTGGTAGTAGGTACCGATCTTGTTTTGACTGGTTAAGTTAATAAGAACGTAAAGATAAGGATATGAAATCATAAAAGGGATTAACTGTTAAATAAATGAGAATGTCAAAGTAATTATATTATATATAGGTGACTTATCTTTCTACATGGGGGATTACTATTATTAGTTAGAATATATGCATAGGCGGGATTGTTGGGAACCCTATATGCAAGTTTATTATGGCCAACATATAGAGTGTTCAATTTAAATTGTCAACCTAGGGAAGTATTTTATTTCAAAGATAATGTGCACTGTATATGCTTAAACACTAAGTAGTTGATATTGTCCTTCTTGCTCAGCCCAACTCATCCCATGATCAACTTAATCTAATTTACCTTCTTAAGAATGCAAAATCACAAATACCTTTTTGCAATACTTAATCTAGAAATAAGAGATTCAGAAAATAAACATCTAGATTTACTTTTGTAGAAAGTTAAATCCTAAATTACCAGGCCATCTGAAGATCCATTATAAATATCTCAATCCAACTTGATCTAGAATTCAGAAATGCAGGAATTGAACTTCAAAAATTATAACTACAAATGGACTTAATCAACAAAACTCAAGAAAGAAATCAATTGAAAGAAACTAAGGATGAGATCGGCTGTTACACTTGTCACACAATTTCATAATGGAAATTAGTCTACACAGTCGACTGTCACACCATTCTGCTACAGCTCATAGGGAATGCAATTACTGGTCAATTGAAGGTACACACAATAAATAATTATTGTTGCAGCTGTTAGGAAAGAATGAATCTACTGTAACATCCACACCACACAATAGAGGAAATAAATACCTAATTATCTCGACAATCTATGTAGGAAGGCGGGACTAGCCATTGAACAAAGATGCAGGAAATTAACACACATTAAACGTTGAGATCAGAAGAATCATGCTCATTGTATTACAGGATAAAACTGAAGCTACATTCTCTGTCATAGCTTATACAATAAAATCAATTAATTTCCAACCCCTGGCTCAGAATAGTTTCCAATATTTATACATTCACAATCGTAACTTCTACCCGCTGAAATCGGGCAGCCATGAAGATATTTGATCTTCAGGATGGCCCAATTACGATACGATGTTACAAATGTGGGCAAGATAGAAGCAGAAAATATAGGAAGTTTGTTACTCGAGCCAACAATGATATAACACCATCAATCTAGAAGATGCTCCACCAGTTTCAGCTACCCTCGAGAAGCGACGCGTTGTTGCATCCGAGTCTGTTGCAGCCACCCTTGTACAACTTGCATGGAATAGTAACCTTTGACTGCGTCGTTTGTGTAGGGATAGAATAGGTGGCGATCATCTCAGTAATGAATGTTCATCTCTCTCTTGAATCGTTCAACCTGCTACATCTATATCCTTTACATCTTGAATTATCTTTATAAAATGACCATATGTTAGCATAATCCAAGATATAGAGTCCTGATTACAACAATCATAAGTATTAATAAGATAAGACAATAATTAACCGTACTTGTATGAATTGAGGGATCAAGTGAAGGAAAACATCTATTTTGTGTATATAATGGAGTAACATAAGGCAAAAATAGATAGGTAAATGTGGTAAAAAAGGGGTCATTTCTGGGCCCAACATCTCCCCCCAATTGTCCTATTGCATGTCCCTATGCAACAACCTCCATTAGTCTGAATCTGAATTTGGCATTGTACTTCATTCATGGAGAGAGGAAAAGTTATATGGGAGTTCAGGTGTTCCCTGTTTTTCCAAAAAGGCTATTATAGACAATGCAATATCTCCAACACTTCTTCTCTTATGCCTTTGTTAATGAGAAGTCTTCCCTGTATGGTTTTGCTGGCCACCAGATGAGAGGGAATTTGAATTTGATTCCTATCCAATTAACTCCACATTCCTTCATGCATCCCACATATCCCTCGAACCTGGAAAGTGCATGTTTAAAGTTCCTATAATGGTAGGGATCTCTAATTCTCAAGGTTGAAGACGAAGCTTGCCATCTATGCTGGATACCTTCCAAAGCCAATTGCTGATGCATGGAAATATAGCTGACACAAGTAGAGATAACCTTTTCTTGAAGTTCTATCATCTGGTGAGTTTGGACGAGACATGTGAGTCTACGCTGTTGATGAGAAATGAGAAGATGAGGAAGTTGAGGTTCACCTCGAACCCAAAGGTTAGAGTGGGACTCATTAAGAGAAAAAGTTTGGAAGGATCTTTCCCACTGAAAATGATTGCTAAAATAGGAAGCAAAATCCCTCAGCTGAACATCACCTAAGAAATGGGTAGGATTCGAATAGCAGTCTAAGGGACAAGCCATCTCATGTAAATAGAGCTCACAAAGCAAGTTCTGCTCAATAAAATCACTTGCGAGAAATGTTTCCAGAAATTTAGCTGAGGTAGCTATTTCATAAGGTCTCCCTTCTTTTATAGCCTTCAATTTAAACCAAATGAACTGTTCAAATAAAAAAACAGGGTAAGAGGAGGATGGTGCTTTGGTACCTAACAGTTCTTGGGAGAGAGTATACAGCTGGTCTTTTTCCACCTGCATGGATTTGACCTTTTTCAACTCCTTCTGTATCTCTTCCCAATGAAGCTTCTGGAACATTAGTTCTTCTGCCCATGTTTCCTTCAATTCCCTGATGGTCTTCCTATGTTCAGCAAGGGGAACCATCCCTTCTTGATACCTCTCCACCTGACTCTTCCACTTCCTTACTTCTATTCTTAGGATTGAGACCTCTTTTTTCAGCCTTTGGATCCCTTCATCTTCAACATGATATTCATTATCAGAATCCAGATTGAAATTTTTTTGTGAAAGTTGAGTCCATACCTTACCCTCTGATGCTCCAGTTTGAACATTCTACACTGTCTGCATGGGTACTTCTATAATAAATTCTGGGGATGCTGGTTCTTGTGTAACAACATCCTCTCCTTGGAATTCTCCTATAGCAAATTCAAATTGTATAGGTGCCTCTGAAACAAATTCTGGGGATGCTAGTTCTTGTGTAACAACATCCCCTCCTTGGAGTTCTCCCACAACAACGTCAGCAGCCAATTGTGAAGGTGTTGGCTCTTGTGTGACAACCTCTTCCTGGATTTCAATCTCCACATATTCCTTGACAGGGAGATGCAAGGCTACTAGTTCTTTTGTATCAGAGCCCTGCCCTTCTATTTCTTCATGCTGTTGGGGTTGTTCTTGAGTTACTTCCACGTCCTCAGCAATATGAAGTTGTTCTTCGAAAATTTCAGCGTCCTCTAAGGACTGTGATTGCATCTGTTTATCCTCTCCTAGATCCAAATCAGGAATTATGTCCACCTTAGGATTGATTTATTCTTGTTGCATGAGAATCTCAGTAGAAATTTCTGGGGATGTTGGATCTTGTGTGACAACATCCTGGTTAACTTCATCATTATCCTGCTGCTGAGGTTCCATCTTTATTAATTCTGTTCCTTAAGATGGTTTAGGAGTCACAGCATAGACTTCTTCGTTAAAATCAGGAATATTTTCAGTCTCTAGTTCATTTGCCCCAATTTGGGTGGCAACTTCAACAAGAATGTTCGGGGATGCTGGTTCTTGTGTATCAGCACCCAATTTATCTACTACTTCCGTTTGATGAGGTTGCTCTTGGGGAGCTTCACTGTCCTTCCACTCAGATTGTCCCAGGAGCACTTATGTTTCTTCTGTTGGTTGTGATTGTACTTGTTCATTTTCCCCCTTTTTTGTACCAGGGAACATTTCTATTTTCATTTCTTCTGCATCCTTTACTTCCACCTTAGGTGCTTCTTGTCCTTGTTCTTCCACAACTGTTGGTATGGGTTCTTGTGTCACAAAGGCATGAACTATGAATTTGTAGACTCACTGGTTAAAGATTTCCCCACACACAGGGTAGACCACTCTCTCTTCCTCCTCACCATCCTTAGGAGGAGGTGCTCCTTCTAATCGGTCTACAGCTTCAACCAGTGCGTGCAAATTCCTTTCTACCTACTTTCTACATGCTTCCTTCTAGTTTTCTAGTTCTTTCCAAAGTGTCTGTACTTCTTCTTTCAGTATACCATTTTCATGCAAAATTCCCTCAATTTGAGGTTCCTCTGCAACCATCTCCTATGGGGCATCATTTGCTTTGGGTCTCAGAATGGGGAATTCAATCTGTGCTTCTAGGGTTGCCCATATTTCCTGTGCTGCTTCAGCTGTTGTAACCAACTTGGTTCTTTTTCTTCTTATCGGTAGTGATTCCTACACCTCCTCTTTTGACCTCCTTCTTTTATTTTGTAGTGCAAGAATCTCCATATTTACAGCTGATGTGGAAGGGATGTCTTCTATCTCAGTGTCCTCCTTTTCTTATTCAATCAGAGTTCCCCCCCATTCAGGGGAATATTCAATGGTCAATACCTCTACATTCTCTTCTATTATCATGGCTCTAACATCCTCGGCTTCAGTTGTCGCAACATCCAATGCTGCTCCAGCTTCAGCCTCTGCTGTCAGAGCTTCTGCATTATTTAATCTTTCCACAAGGTTTTCTCTTGCATTTTCCTCCAATTCCTCTGCTTGGTCATCTTACTGATCATCCGATCTAGTCTCATCTCCCCCCCCCCCAACTAAATTGGAGGGACTCCAGTCCTCCTGTTGCTCCTCATCTCCCCCCAACTGTACATTTACATTCTCCTCTTGGATTTGAACAGTCCCCAAGAGTACATGTACTTCTACTTCTGCCTCTATTGGAATGCCAGGAAAAAGGGCGGGTTCCTAGTTTATTTGAGTTTGAACTGTGAATTTCTCCCAAGTTTGGTTCCTTTGAGCTAAGGCCCTTAAGATTATTAATTTGATTAGGCCATGATGGGTAAGGGAGGATTTTGGATGCTTGGTTGTTCTGACAAACCCCGCCATATGGTGTAGGTATTTAAATAGATAAAATTGAATATTCACTAAGGCCCTGTGGCGTAGATGAGACAGTAGAGGAAGTTCAGAATAATAAACAGTCTGATAGCTACCTTCACAGGTGATATACATTTTGAGGAATACTTCTACTTGATCCCATGGCCAAGGCAATGATTGTAATGCTATCCCTCACCTTGATTGACGAATTTGTTCCCCCTCTATCAAAAAATCCTGGATTGCGGCAACATTGGGGGTTCTTCGACCAAACCAGGCTCTTCCCACCTAAGGAAGGGCGGTGACTTTAGCCACTATTGCTTCAAAGACTTCTATTATGTAACCCCCTAACCTCTGAGTGGGTTTCTATAATATTTAAATCGAATTGTAGAGATGTCTCTCGATGGAACCCTTTCAGGCGTTGGAAGAATTCAGTCCAACCCACAGCTTCAAAAATAACGAAAACTTCAGCATTTCTTCTTAGTTCTCACGTATTTGGAGGTTTGTGCTGAGCTGGGATACCCATGTTCATTTTCCTTCTGAATTCTTTAGCAGCCCAATATATTGCAGGTCCCAACAATGGAGGTTAAAGCACAGAGTATGCATGAACAGCTGAGAGTGTAGTTGGGTAAATTCGGAAAGTTAAGAGCATGGAAATGTTGGGAAAATTTATCCCAAATTAGGAAAGGTGGCGGTTATAGGATAAACTTAAATGGCCATTTAAGTGGTATGAGTGGACAGTTAACGGTATGTGAGTGTAATAATGGGCACAAAAAAGGAAGGCATGATTAATTCTGTCAAATCTAGTTAACGCTTAATCAAGTAGATAATCAGAACCATACCTTCGTAAATATGTTATGAACCGTGACCCTTGAGGATAATAAAACATGTGAAGTGCATCCATTTAAATTTGAACATTATTGCAGGCATGCTGTCATGATGTTTTCTCTTGGAGGAACCAAAACCATCTTGTCAATCCTGCCAAAAACATAATGAATGTTGTGAAGTAAGTTGAAATTGCCAGCAGCGGGAATTTTAGCAAGATCTGGAGGAGCCATGAACCAAAATTGTAAAAAGTTCTTCCACTATTGGAGGAGTTTCTGTTGCGAGCCATAGAAAAATCATCTAGTTTGGCGGAGTCACAGCCGTGAACCATAGAAAAATCAGCCAGTTTGGTGGATTCGTAGCCGCCGAAAAAGGTAAGAATGCACAAAATTAAAATGTAGTCGCAGCCACCGGAAAAGGTAAGAATGGAAAAAATTCAAACGGAGTCGCAGCCACCGAAAAAGGTAAGAATGGACAAAATTTAAAGGGAGTCATAGCTGCGCAGGATGGAAAAAGGAATTAGGTTACGGTGTTGCAGCTGCAGATAAACGAAAAAATAGGCAAGGTTTTACGGTGTTACAGCTGTGCGGAACTGGAAAAAGGGATTTATTTTACGGTGTTGCAGCTGCAAATAAATGGAAAAATAGGCAAAGTTTTACTGTGTTGTAGCTGCGTAGAACGGGAAAAATGGCATTATTTTATGGTGTTACAGCTGCAGGTAGATGAAAAAATAGGCAAAGTTTTACGGTGTTGCAGCTGTGCGGAATGGGAAAAAGGGACATTTTTTCGATGTTGCACTTGCAAATAAATAGAAAAATAGGCAATTTTTATAGGAATCGCAGCTGTGACTGACTGTTCATTGTTTATTTTTCTTTAAGGATTTTTATTCTGAAGCATGAAGTTACAAAAGGATGTCCCTGGTCGTTAGGCCTGATCAAGACCATTTCTCCTCAGGTACATCCCTGCACATATTCTAAAAAAAAAATGGATCAAGCGCAAAGGAAAAATAAAAATAATAATAAAAATATCAATTTATTTATGTACAAAAATTTATGTAGGAATCAAAACAATTATCTAAATATTGAAAGGGGTAGAGAAAGACTCTTGCCCTTGTTCTAACTGGTATTTCGGATTAGCTGCAATCTGTGAAGTGAATGCGTCCTTCAAAATCGACTTATGGTACAGTCACAGCATGTGACCATTAGCAAATAATGGTGCACGATTCTCATCAATGGTAACCAGTCGGACTGTACCAATGTCAAATACTCTGACTAATAGGTATGGGCCCAACCATCTTGTGCGTAACTTACCCTTGAAGTCCCTTTTGAATCTTGAATCATATAATAATGCCCAATCTCCTTCATAGAAGACTTTCTTTTTGATGAATTGATCGTGCCAATTGGATCTCTATTGCTGAATTAATACTGTTTGATCCACAACAGCTAAAGGTTTCTCATCAAGTTCATTCAATTGATTTAATCTACTCCTCTGGGCTTCAGTTGTATCTAAGTTTACCTCCATAGCTGTCTTCAAGGTCTTTATTTCTAATTCAATGGGGAAGACAACACTTTTTCCATACACCAAGTCATAAGGAGAGAAACCTGTAGTATTGCGCTAAGTAGTATGATATGCCCACAATGCTTCTGGAAGTCTATCAGCCCAGTCTCTACAATGGCTCTTGACTATTTTGGTAAGGATAGAAAGTTCAATAAAAATTTTAGTGCTTTCCACCTGGCCATTGGCCTGGGGATGGTACGGTGAAGCTATCTGGTACTGAATATGGTACTTCTGCATCAAAGCTTCAAATTTGTGTGACACAAATTGAGGTCCTCCATCCATAACCACTTCCTTGGGTACTCCAAAATGGGTAAATATTTCACCATACAGTAAATCGATTACAGCCTGGTCATTGGATTTCACCAAAGCCACAACTTCTACCCATTTCTTCATGTAGTCGGTACAAACCAAGATGTATGATTTTTGCCTGGAATGAGGGTTGATAGGGCCAACAAAATCTAAGGCCCATCTGTCAAAAGTTTCAACCACCAATTGTGGTTGAAGAGGCATTTTATCCAATCTGTTATGTTGGCCCATCCTCTGGCAGCTGTCACAAGACTGGACATATTTTTTTGCATCCCTGAAAAGCATCGGCCAATAGTAGCCCATTCTTAGAACCTTATGACCTGTCCTCCTATCTACAAAATGTCCCCCACATGGCTCGTCATGGCAGGCCTTCAGAATATGGAAGATTTCATCTTCTCTTACACATCTTCTGATCTCAAGACTTAGGACCTGTGTAGAAGAGATGACCACCTATCCAAAAATAATTGGCACTTTGTTGAATGATTTTCCTCTTCTATCTTTTTGACAAATGTGCCGAAAGCTTCCCTGTAGCCAAGTAGTTAGCAACATCTGCATACCAAGGAGAATAAGCTAAAACTGCAAATAAGTGTTCATTTGGAAAAGAGTCCTCAACAGGCAAATTATCATCACTGTTAGTAAAACGAGATAAGAAATCAGTGAAAACATTTTCTTTTCTAGGTTTGTCTATAATAGTGATATCAAATTCCTATAATAATAACAACCATCTAGTAACCCGAGCATTTGTAACAGTTTTATGCATTAGATACTTTATGACTGAGTGGTCGGTGTGCACAAAGGTGGGATATCTAGTGATGTAGTGTCTAAATTTGTTAATGGAGTAAACAATGGCTAAAAACTCCTCTCGGTAACAATATAATTAAGTTTAGTAGGGGCCAAGTTTTTGCTAATGTAATAGACTGCATAAGGTGCTTGACCATCCTGTTGTCCTAAAACTAATCCAATGGCAGTGTTAGAGGCATATGAAGAAATGTGAAAAGGCAGGGCCCAATTGGGCCCCCTTAGGATGGGATTTGTAGACAACTTCTCCTTAAGTTTAACAAATGTTGTCCGGGATGCCTCATTCCAAATAAATTGCACATCCTTCATTAACAAAGAAAACAAAGGACAGGCAAGTTTGGAAAACTTTTCTATAAATCTTTTGTAATAACCAGCATGCCCTAAGAAACTACGTACCTCTTTCTAAGTTCCAAGAGTGGGTATATTTTCAATTACCTTGATTTTAGAGGGATCTACCTGGATGCCATTAGCAGAGATAAAATGCCCCAACACTACCCCTTCACTCATCATCATATGGAACTTTTCAGTTCTCAAAGATAGTTGGGTCTGCTTGCAGCATGTTAAAACCTTTTCCAAATTTTTTAGTGCTTCTTCAAAGTATTTCCATAAGGAGTAAAATCATCCATGAAAATTTCCATACTATCATTAACCAATTCTCAAAAGATGCCAAACATAGCTCTCTAAAATGTAGCTGGTTCATTGTATAAGCCAAAGGGAAGCACCCTGTATGCAAAAGTTCCCTAGGGATAGGTCAAGGTAGTTTGATCTTGGTCTTTAGGACCAATATGGATTTGATTGTACCCGCTAAACCCATCCAGGAAGGAGAAAAAATTATTCCCATATAAGGTGTTAAGTACCTAATCAATGAAAGGCAGGAGAAAGTGATATTTCTACATCGCCTTGTTCATCTCTCTATAGTCCACATAGACTCTCCATTTAGCATTCATCTTGGGTACTATCACGAGTGGAGACACCCACTCGCTGTCTGAGATGGGATATATAAATCCTTCTTCCAAGAGTTTTTGAATTTCTTCCTTCAATATGTCCCTAAGATTGGGGTTCATTCTTCGTTGAGGCTGGAACACAGGCTAGGAGTCACTTTTGATATAAATATAATGGTTGAACATATTAGAAGGGATGCGCTTCATGTCTGTGTACTTACAGGAAAATTCCCCCTTATGTTTTTTAAGAGAGTGATTAGGTGTTCCTATTCATCTGGAGCAAGACTGGGATTGATGTTTAGTGTTTTTCCAGACTCTATCTCGATAGGAACACTTTTCAAATTTTCAACACTGGAACTATGTGAGTATCACTGAATAATGTCTACTCTGTGAGATTTTCTTGTTCTTCTTCACCTAGAGTAGCATTCAGGATCTGATAAATTTGTTTATTGACAGAAGTGGGTTCACTTATGAAAT
Source organism: Pseudotsuga menziesii (assembly GCA_001517045.1). NCBI lineage: Eukaryota > Viridiplantae > Streptophyta > Pinopsida > Pinales > Pinaceae > Pseudotsuga > Pseudotsuga menziesii. Next base: position 169,020 of record LPNX010636476.1, on the reverse strand, counting down.
TATTAATAGCATCGTCTTTAGTTTCATCTTTAAAAGTCAAGGCCTTCCCTATCGTTAATAATGGCTGAACGCCCTCCTCTTCCTCTAGCTCCATACATAACAGAGTTTTAGCTTCTAGAATAGGCCGAGATGGAGGATAGAGAGTGAGGTTCTTTATCTCGATTCCATTTGATATGGTCATAGATCCAGACCGACAGCTGATGCAAGCATCAATTGTAGCTAACCAGGGCCTTCCCAGGATTAGTGGGTGTCCTCCTAGCCGCAACTTGTGTTGTAAAACAAAGAAGTCAGTTAGATATTCCCATGAATCAACTGAGATAATGAGGTTGTCCAAGATTCCTTCGGGTTTAATAGTGGATCTATCTGCAAGTTCTAAAAAGGTAGGAGTTGGCCTGAGATTAGTGAGCCCGATTTTCCTTACAGTTTCAATGGTCATGACGTTAATGGCTGTGCCTATATCTACGAGTACCTTAGGTATCTACATACTCCCAATTTGCACAGTGACACTGGGATTCCCAGGATCATCGTATTTTTCCAAGAGGGATTTTCCCATTATTAATTCAGATAATTTCCCTATGACATGAACAGTGGGAGGATCCCTAGGTTTTCTTCCTGGTTTCCTTGTACACAGATCCTGAATGGTTCTGGCATAGAGAGGAACATCGTGAAGGGCTTGAAGGAGTGGAATTTTGACATAGAGGTTTTTTAACTCTTCTAAGAGGTTAAATTGAGGTTGTCCCACTGCCTTTGGTAGTATTAATCTTTCAGGGTATGGTGGTTCCCTAACCAATTGTGTAGGATGTGTGTCGATAGATGTTTTTTCTTGTGTTTCAGCCGGTGTCTTGGTAGGATTTTCAGCATCCTCAATAATGGGGATCACTGTATTGGATAAATACTGTTGGTTCATCCTTTCTTCAGGCACAGAGGATGGAACATTCTCAATGACCAAAGGATCCACTACCCTCCCTGATCGTAAGAGGATGTCATTACAGGGAACTATATTAATGGAGTAAGCGAGCATGTTGGTAATCTCAAATTGATGGAATACTTTATTATTTGGGTTGGGGTTAGGTTGAGCAGGAAGCTACGGTTGCATAGGCACATCGGGGACAACATTATTCTGGAGTTACAGCTGCGATTGCTGATACTGCTGATAAGGCTGAGGATATTGTTCAGGAGGATACAGTTGATGAGGAAATGTTTGATGTGGACATTGTTGAGGAGGTTGGTTATGGGGAAACCGGTTCCCTAGATGGAAGTTCCTCCATCTAGGAGACCGAGAATTATGTTGGTTTGGTGGTTGTGTCCAAGATTTGCAGGAGTTAAAATTTTGCATCGAAGGTTGAGAAGGATACCATTGATGGTTGGAATAAGATTAAGGGAATTGTGTATTCATGTGATGCATATTACTCCAATTATTCATGTTATTTGAAAATGGAAATGAGTTTCGAGTCATACCTTGATTTCGAGGCTGCCATGGCTTTTTCTGTGCAATAAAGTAGGCCGGTTCCACATCTAGAGTTGATGCCTGTAGAACTGCCTTCACTTGAGGTAGTGAAGGGCATTCTTTTGTGTCATGGTTCATATCACAAAGCTGAGAAACTTCTACTTTGTCAAGTTGGCACTCCTTTAGAGGATGGTTCTTCCTACATTTAGGGAAGAATACACCAAGTGAGATCTTCTATTGCTTGTTTCTGCTTTGCCCTTAGGACATCTATTTCCGAGGAGATGGAGATCATCATTTCTGTCTTGAAATTTTTGAGGAGATTTCCTATTTCTAACCGAGTGGATCCTCCATTAGATGAATTCTGTGTTCTGTCGAAGACATCTCGTTCTAATTTATCCCATTTGTCTCGTTTGTTATTCCTGGAATATCCCCTGGAATACATTTTGCATAGTTCAACAATATTTTCAAAGGAATCCTTTGAGATATCCCCCTTTCCTAATAGGTTCAACATGTCTAGGCAGTCATCCCTAATCCCACGAAGTAGGATTATATTGAGCACATCTAACCCCATATTAGTCTATTCAGCTCTCTGCACATTGTGTAAAAGCCTTTCAGCAAAATCTTGTAGGCTTTCATCATCCCTTTGTACAAACATTTATTCTCTCTTATCTTTGGTATTGCAATACTCCTGATATTTCTCTAGGAACACCTGTTTCATCCGATCCCAGGTGGTGATAGTTCCCCCACCCAGGCTCATGAACCAACGTAACGCATTGTCCTTCAAAGCAGCAAGAAAAAATTTCATCTTTTGTTCATTGGTGATGTAATCGTAGTTGCGACAGAGGATGTCAAATTAAAAAATAAATTCATTCGGATCCTCTGCTGCTTTTCCATAAAAACGAGGTAACACCGATGGTGATATATTTTTCATCGGGGCTATCCCCTCTGGCTGTTGAATTGGGAACTGGAGTGTAGTAATCGTCCCTTCAGGTGGGGAATTACCCTCCTGATGTTGATTTCCCCCCATTGCTTCTTCATGATCTTTTGGATTGCGTCTGTTGTTCATGTCTTCTTTTGCTTTATCCTCTTCGTGCTTCCACTGATCGTTAAATTTTTGATGGAACCGTGTCCACTCCTCTTTTGTCACAACCTTCCCATCAATGTAATATATCAAATCTTGGTTAGCTGATCTCGTAGTACTAACTCTGTCTTCCTCCACAGGGACACCTGAGGGTGTCGCAGCTTCTCCCGTGTTCTCCACTATGGAAGCTAATGCTTCCACCCTGGGAATAATTGGGCTTCTTCTAATAGAGGACCCCTGATGGCGAGCTCCGGTAGAGGAGTTGGTTCTATCAACCAAATCGTCAATGAATGTCCTTCTTCCCAAGGATGTATTTCATCCACAACCTCGACCACCTGCAATTTTAGTATTCTGGGGAGTTTTGGGGGTTGTGGGAATGTCACATTGTACCCTTCTTGTACTCATGCAACCCAAAACATGCAAACTAAAAAAAATGAAGAAAGATGAACAGGTGTAACTACTAAATACAACTACTATGGTGTCTAATAATTACCTTTCCCCGGCAACGACGCCAAAATGTTGGGCACCCTATACGCAAGTTAATTAAAGCCAACATACAGAGTGTTCAATATAAATTGTCAACCCAGGGAAGTCTTTTATTTCAAAGATAATGTGCACTATATATGATTAAACACTAAGTAGTTGATACTGTAAATGAATTATCCTACCTTCCTGCTCAGCCCAACTCATCCCATGATCAACTTAATCTAATTTACCTTCTTAAGAATGCAAAATCACAAATACCTTTTTACAATCCTTAATCTAGAAATAAGAGAATCAGAAAATAAACATCTAGATTTACTTTTGTAGAAAGTTAAATCCTAAATTACCAGGCCATCTGAAGATCCATTATAATTATCTCAATCCAACTTGATCTAGAATTCAGAAATGCAGGAATTGAACTTCAACAATTATAACTACAAATGGACTTAATTAACAAAACTCAAGAAAGACATTAATTGAGAGAAACTAAGGATAGATCGTTTGTTACAGCTATCACACAATTGCATAAAGTAAATTAGTCTACATAGTCGACTGTCACACCAATCTGTTGCAGCTCATAGGGAATGCAATTACTGGTCAATTGAAGGTACACACAATAAATCATTACTGTTGCAGCTATTAGAAAAGAATGTATCTACTGTAACTTCCACACCACACAACATAGGAAATAAATACCTAATTAACTCAGCAATATCTGTAGGAAGGAGGGCCCAGCTTTCGAATAGAGATGCCAAAAATTAACACACATTAAACGTCGAGATTAGAATAATCCTGCTCGTATTAAATGATAAAACTGAAGCTACAGTCTCTGTCACAGCTTATACAATAAAATCAATTAATTTCCAACCCCTGGCTCGGAATAGTTTCCAATATTTATACATTCACAACCATAACTTCTACATGCTGATATCAGGCATCCATTAATATCTATGATCTTCAGGCTGCCCCAATTACGATATGTTGTTACAGCTGTTGGAAAGATAGAAGTAGAAAATATAGGAAGGTTGTTACTTGATCCAATAATGATATAACAGGATCAATCTAGAAGATGCTCCGTCGGTTGTAGCTACCCTCAAGCAGCGGCGCGTTGTTGCATGTGAGTCTGTTGCAGCCACCCTTGTACACCTTGCGTGGAATAGTAACCTTTGACTGCGTCCTTTGTGCATGGATAGAATAGGTGGCGATCATCCCAGGAATGAATGTTCATCTCTCTCTTGACTCGTTCAGCTTGCTACACCTGTATCCTTTACATCTCGAATTATCTTTATAAAATCACCATATGTTAGAATAATCCAAGATGTGTCCAAGATATAGAATCCTGATAACAACAATCATAAGTATTAATAAGATAAGACAATAATTAACCATACATGTATGAATTGATGGATCAAGTGAAGGAAAACATCTGTTTGGTGTATATAATGGAGTAAGATAAGCCAAAAAGAGATAGGTAAATGTGGTCAAAAAGGGGTCATTTCTGGGCCCAACAGGGATGGTCTCTGTTTATAGTGCATATCTGATCCGTGCATACGTTGACCATGCATGTGCACATTGTACATATACAGTAGTATTAGTGTACAACATACTTTCCATTCTTAAATAGTGGTATAAAATGTCATAGAAGGATACATTAATCAAATTAAGTGATGAATGGTTAAGTTGTCATTATGTAAAATAAGCGAATTAGTTGTGTACGTAAACGCCATAACAAACAATTAAGATAAATGGGGTCAATGTGAAGTGGTGTAGATAAAAAATTAACGCTGGAGAATTATATTGTTTAATTGTTAATCATGATTAATCAACCCATTAAGGGTACTTTGTTTATTAATGCAAAGATACTATGATTATACTTAGAAACTTATCAATTAAACAAATAAATGTTGTTATTATTATTTGCCATTAATAATAATAATAATTATTACTATTATTATCATTATGAATTATTATTATTATTATTAAATCAATATTAATGATAATAGTATATCCATTACCAAGGATCGCAAGTGAATAAGTGAAATTGTTTAATTAGTAGGTTAACTAATTATAAAGGGGATTGACCAAAACTTGTTTACCAAATAAAAGGGCAATTAAAATTATCAGATATACCATAGTAGTTAAGTTAAGAGTCATTAAAAGTTGTATTATTTAATTACTTCCATAAAAGACATCGGAACTGAAATTATTATTTTTTAATTAAAACAAAACACCACTTCAATCTTTGAAGGGACAACAACAAGAATATTAAATTTATATTTAATTAACCTCATTAATATTTGAGACGGTGAGTGGATGGGTAATTAGCCCACTGCCTCGCAAGAACCCAATGGAACCTATTAATAACTAACCAATAAATGGGCAACCGTCTCACCTAACAAATTAATTAACCTAAAGAGGTTGGACTACCCAAGAGAGGAACATTATCAAAATAATATTATATTTTAATTTTAACTTGTAAGAATAAACAAGTCAAGAGATTTGAATGATCAAGGGGTATGATAAATGGGAGGAAGGTAGTGGAGTAAGCTTGAGGTCTTTTGGAGAAGGAAAAGGTATTTAGGAGAGTTTTACACGACTAGGAGGTGGTTGCTTTTGATTTTTGAGAATAGGACTGAGTGATTTTATGAGAAAGGAGGAATTAACAATGAGGGGGTTAACTCAAGGATTAGAGGAGGTGGGAAACTCAAAGGAGAGGAAAATTGCACTAGGGATTGAAGGGATTTTTTGAACTAAATAAATTTGTTATTTGGATTATCAATTTGTGGGCTCAAGGTCTAGGAAATATGTTGATTTCCTAGGGCCATCAAGACAATAGTTGGTCGACAAGGTAGACTCATCTTTTTCTGGTAACTAAGGGGACCTAAGGAGACCTACAGGAGTTGTGGGAACCAAAGGATATACTACACCCTTTAGGATATAGGTATTCCACTTAGTTATATTTACTATTGTTATTTTTCTAATTCAATTACATGTTAAGTGTTCAAATGACTAGCTATCGAAATGGAGATTCTAAGTTTACATGCATGTTTATGTTTTTGAATTCTTTTACTCCTAGATAGGGCAATATAAATATATATGTATATGTTGTTAAAAATTTCTATTTTATTCAATAGACTGTATTTGAGAAGATTACATCAAAATATTAAGAATATAGTGAATTAGTGCCTCCTGTTGAAGGACTCGAGCAATACAATAACTAGACTAAGGATTTAAGTTAACTTCTCCATTTTTTCTTTCAATTAAATTCATTACTAAGACATTTTGCATTTAATTATTATAAGACTTAAAATTTAACTCCTCTTTACCTTATTGGTGATGTTGTATATTTTTGTTATGGAAACTTGACATAAATGAATGTACACAGATTCATTAATAAATCATGATCTATACATCAATACAATTATATCCCTTTTAGCCTTGTTTATTTGGATGTTGAAACTTAAACAAATAATTTAATGGATGTAGTAATCAAAATATATATAATGCATGTAATCACATGTACAATCATGTTAGAGGGTACATATTTAATATTTAGAAAATACTTTATTTTAATCTCACGAGTGGCCTACTTAACACCATATAGGACTTGAGACATTTTGATTTAATAATAAGCACTAAAGGTTAGCTTAGGATTCACACTATGGATTTAAAAAGTAATGGGGATGCGATATTGGTCACAAAAACATTGTTATGACATCACTAATCTCTTTCAACATCATATAAAACATGAATAAATCACATAAATACAACATAACAATTGCATAGAAGGCTCAAATAGTCATAGGGTTGCAACCTAATATTTGATACCACATGTAACACATCTAACATAGGTCATGGGTAAGAATGGTTCATGTGATCTCTTAAGGTAGCGAAGGATTATTTATGATCTTAGCATAGCAGATATATTTATTCTAATGGGATTAGTCATTAGGCCAATAAATTAAAACTTCTAGGACAACCAATAAAACCTACATTGCTTTATCTTAACCAGAATTTTGCATACATTTTTATGGCCTATAATTTAAAAATAATTAACATCTTGTTGACGGCCCGGTTTGTAGGTTACTGGATAAAACTACAAGGAAATCAACAGAAGGAAACAGTACAACGAGAAAGGATTTGAATCAATCCTATGCAGAAACTATCCTATCCCCAAGTTTTTTGGGATGACTAATTCCTATGGATACAAGCCCTCCATTGGAACAAGGGTTTGTTAGATCAACTAGATATGTTCTTAAGACAGGTGAGAAAATATTCAAAGTAATTAATTCCTAGACTAACTATTTAAGAAAACTTAAATAGGGTAAAAGGTGGACTTAAGATTGGACAATTTCAAAATATAATAGGAAAAAGAAATTAATTACTCAACATACAAACATGCAAATTAAGATCAATCTCGTAAGCCAATATCCAAATAAATCTTATATAAAACATTGCAAAAACGTATTCAAATGTTACTGATATTGATCTAAAAATTATTCAAGGATATTTATAACCATCATTTGCATGTGAAATTTTAAATGTCAATTACTCATAAACGAGCTTTAAAATGAATAATCAAAGAGCATCCATAAAGCACATAAGCACATAAAAATGTAACCAAACCATAAATGATAACAAGAGCTAATAGCGGAGTTCACTCGACCCCCTGGCTACATCTCCGGGCCACTTCCAAATAGGAAGGCCGATTGATAAAGTCTTCAAATGCTTACAAAATATATATTCTGGAAATACTTTTGAGTTCTGTCAATCAGAAGTAGAAACGGCTTGAGCCATTGTGTTCCACTCGAAAAATTGAGAAAAAATGAGTATAAAATCGACCTGGTTTTCCTGAGGCCTCCTTTGGCACGCAAATCGAGAAAATATTATGCAAATAAGACAAGATAACACTGACTGTGTATGTATTCTGAATCAAGATCCATGCCCATTAATGTCCTCTATGACTTGATAATCATGCCTATACCTATTTCGAACTCTCCCCGTGGCTGAAAAAATCATGGCTTTTATAAGTCATAAAGATTGGTTTTGGGTTGCGGGTCATGGGGCTACGCACCCATCTTGAACTATAACCTCCACGCTAAGTTTTAAGTAGTTGTTTCCATTACCTACCATGATTCATCGGCTTGGCACATTGGCTAAGACATGGTAGTCAGGGGATAGAGGTCCCCAGATCAAACCCGCGGGCCTCTCCCCTTCCCAAGCTCTTTTGTGTTGTGGATTTGGTATAATAATACCACATCTCCTATGGTAGGAACGTTTGATGGTAAATATGATATGTGCTTTGACATATTGGTGCTTGACATATGGTTAAATGATAAGGTTGGCATCATGGCTTGACATATGGTTTGAATGATATAGTTTGAAACCATAATTTAAACACCAAGGGGGGCCCTCGGTGTTGGCACGAGGTTGAGGGATAGGCCCCTAACCACCCCCAGTTTTGCTGATATATTGTTTTATTAAAAAGTAGTATGGTAAACTTAATGAAGTTTTTTGGGTTCAATTCCCATAACTCCTAACCACACCTTGATTTAACCATTTTTTACCATCATAGTCGAAACTTCAACTGCTGACAACTTTTTAATCTGGAGGTTGTTTTCTATGAAATGAACACCACTAGAAAGATGTTGACAAGGTCTTTCATTTTGTAAAATTTATTTTACCTTTTGAATACTTTAATTCAGATCTAATTTGAGATGATCCACTTGGATCAAATATACAACATGTCCAAGAGGCAATACTAATTGACAAATCAGTACCAAAGATCAATAACTAATCATCAGTTGTAAAATAAGTCATGTAGATGAAACAAATACATTTGCTTAACAGACATTTAATATGTCAAATGCGTATGGAAAAATCAATATGTGAATCAACACATTAATAGATATAACCAATCATCAGCATGCCACAAGATGGAAGAATGAATAGAATTCATTAAAGACATTTAATGAAAAAACATGAAACATAAAATAAAATAAATGTAATTTATTAACTTTAAAAAAATTACAATGTACAAAAAATCACAAGATTTCCTGTTATGCAACTTGGTAGTCTGTTCTTCATCATACTCCTAGGATTAATCTCCAAAGTTCCCCCCTACTTGGGAAAACCTTTCCCTTTTAGTAATATTACAAATTTTACAAAAAGGAAAATTCCCAAGATGTGGGATTACAAAATCATATAGTTTCAATATTTTCCAAGTGCAGAACACCACTTGGCATCTAAGTCCATCAAATCGTCAAGATCCTAATACTTCACATGCTCTAGGGTACACTTCCGTTCTACATATTTGGGATGAAATCTCCCTCTTCTTGAATTTCTTCCACTCTCAAAGGTACATATGTATCCTGACCATTGCAACATTAGGTATATCGATCCACCTCGTGATCTCCTGCAAAATGAGTTGGCTTACCCCCTGAATTTTCTCCTTAGTTGCAACAAAATTTTGTTCAACTTCCTATAATTTTAGCTTAGGGGGGAGCGCCTGGTTAATTGGATCTAGAGAAGGAATCTCCAGAAAACTAAGCAAAGTTTCAACAGACGTCCACCTACGTTTTCATGCCGCCTTTCCATCTTTGATGATGGATTCCATTGCATCATAGATGCTTTCCTGGGTCTCAATTGTAACTTCGGTTTTCTTGGTCCAAATTTTATCCATCACTGGAAAATCATATGGTCTGTCTCTGATGTGTTTTTTCCAATATAATATGTTGTCAAATGCCTTGGTTTCTTCCATTCTTCGAGTATGATGGTCATCCAGGACATCAGATTATCATTCAAATGAATTGTATAATATTTCCTACATTTCATTGAAACCTACATAGAAATTGACCATAGACTGATAGAATTGATCATGAAATCTGCAAGCTAACTGCTTGAATTCTTCAGCTGTCAATCCAAAGAAAGATGTAGCAATTGAAGCTAGTTGTGACTCCTTGGGATGTTTCTCAAGGGTAGCAATTTTTTCTTCCTGTTGTTGATTGAGAACATTTGAATTTTCAAGTTGATGCTTGAGATAGTCATTCTTCTTCTATAACTAATTGAATTTATCATCATGCTCTTGTTTTAGGAGTTGGATTTGTTATTTATGGTGTGCCTCGGCTGCCACCAAATCTTGTTTGATCTTTTTTAGCTCTTATTCTTTATTCGAAAGGTCTTTATTCAGTTGTGACACCAAATCATAATTAGCTCCTGCAAATGCCCCCATGGCAGCTGCTGTTTCTAAAGCCCCTTGTTTGATGTCAGGGGAATCTCTCTTCCAAATAACTTGATTAAGGGAAAGCACTTGTTTGATTGTTCCTTCCCTTGTCCTCTTAGTTCCTTTCTTAATCATTTCTCTGTCCTTCCTGCTCCGAAAATATTTTCCTAAAGAAACAACAACATCCTCACCAAATAATTCCATTAATTCATAAGCTTAAATGGTTTCTTGTTGCAAGGTGACCAAGGGATCGGGTTGTGATTGGGAGACCAGGATTTCTACACTGATGGGTGAAATGACCATGGGAGAAGTGGAAAAAATAAATACAATGGATGAAGAAGAAGTGAGGATATGGGTATCCATTTGGGGAGAAAGAATTGTAGAAGTGGATGGGATTTCTACTTGGGAAAATTGAATATGTGAGGATGTCGAGGCAGTGTGTGATGTATGGGAGGTGAATGAAATAGGTGGAGAGGAAGGGAAAGTCAGATTGGGAAATTCTTCCAATACCAGTGGGTCTCTAGTAATATCCTCAAGAATTAGTTTTAAGTTTAAATCAGAAAAAGAAAACTCAAGAAATAAATAGTCAAAATTATTTCAGACAAATGTGTACCAAAAATTGAAGATGTCATAGAGATGAGAATATTCGTAGGGAATGTGGTAGGCCTAGCTTCTTCCTCCAGTTCACTATGAATTTCATGAATTTCAATTTCAGGTTGTGGTGGAGGTTCTACTTGTTGAACTAGAGGGATCTATAGAGGCACTTTCTCTTGAGGAGAAAGTTGAGCTGGTGGTGTTGGTTGATCTTCTCTGGGTACTTCCTGAGGCATGTGTTTTGGCTGAGCAGCTGGTGTTTCTGATACTTGTACCTGTTGAATAATAAGTTGAGTTCTATGTTTCTTGGGCTGAGGCTCAGCTGTTTCTATATGTGTCTTCAACTGATAACTGATCTTTTCAATATTTCTCTTGAGCTTTGCCCCTTTATGCAAAGTTTCCAACATCTGTGAAGGATGGGTTCTCACAGATGTCTCCATAACAGCTTTACCTTTATCTTTTGATTGAGCAAAAAGTATGGTAGAAGAGATTGTTGCTTTATCTTGGGATTCCTTTTCTATGTTTTTTCTGTGAAGGTTCTCTTATATGGCCAGTTTTACTTTTCTAAAATGGAGAGTGGTTTCCTTCAAATCCTTTTGATACTTGAAGACATGAGCCTTCACATCTGGATCAGTAATCTTTCCCAATGCTTCTTGAAAATCGATAGTCGCTCTATATATGGAATCATCAGAATGATCCTCATGAGCATACTTAAATTTAGTGTGTTCCTATACAAAGAGACTAGCTAGATAAGCCTTAGGGTCATGCATTCTTCTAGGGGCTTCCCCCAGGTTCATATTAGTAATTTCTTTACCCAACATTGTTTCATGGGTGGAAGTATGTAGAAAAAGAGGATCTAAACTTAATGGAAACTTAGGCCAAGCCTTTCTTTTATGTCGTGCCAATTTCGGAAAAACCCCATAAATGACAGTTTGAAAGGAAAATTCTTGTAATACCATGCGATTCAGAATTATCCTTGGCAGCAGATGGACTGTGTTGCTGCCCCAAATTCTAACATAGGAGAAATTCTCTCCAACATACCAATATACATGCAACACGATCAATGCTCTGGCTCTCTCAGAAAATGTAGGAGCGTCAGCCTTGAATATTTTATGATACATAGACTGAAGGAACAAGTCTCAAATCTCATACACTCATGGGACAAAATTCTCCTCCCACATATCAAAACAGTAAATGTGTATAGGAGGGGATTCCTTTTTCCAATTCCAACCTAGGGCGGGAAAGGCAGAGGTCATGCAGAACACATCCATTACATACCCTGACATATAAAATGTCATATTTTTGTTGGCCGAGGTATTCTGATATTTTTTCAATCTCCTCCTTTATATTCACAAATAGAATCGGTGCCCAATTGAAGGAGTCACCTGTAAGTAGAATATGATGGGATTTTGGAACCCATTCAGCTTTAAACAACAAGCAATTTTCTGACCCATACAGGCGGTAGAACATGGCACCAAGCAATGAGAAAGTTTCCCTGAACCAAGAAATGGGATATGAATTACTTGGTTGGGGAGCAAACGCAGCTGTATTTTCCATCCAGTATTTCACCACCTCCTCATAATTGAATCAGGAAATGGCTTCATCTAGAAATTTGGATCTCATAAGTTGTTTAGGAGGTCCAAGTGCATAAGCTCTGGAAAAAATGTCAGGGTGGAAATAGGCCACAAAGGTACCTATATGATCATGAAAAATACATTCGTTAGGGTTAGCATTATCCAATGCCCACTTGATCGAGTCGGTGTAGGGAATAAAAGGAGGTCTTGAAGCAATTAGGTGTAGCTAGGAAATTCAAATTCTTGGATATGTGGGCTAGTCGTGGGGAATTGTTGAGGGAGGGTTTTAGAAACACACCCACTAGTATCCATCAATACTCCAGCGTTGGGGTCTTTTATTTTCTGCTCTTGCAGAGCAGTTTTTGACCTTGTGTTTCCAGGTGTAGCAGAAGCCATTTTTGTTTGAAATCTAGAAACCATGGTTAAAATCTTACTACAGTCTAGAAATAACAGAATAAATGGTCGTGAAGAGCCAAACTTACTGGTGGGAAGCTTTGAAAACCAGAGAATTCGTGAGCTCAAGCAAGAAAAATCTGCAATAAAAATATCTAAGTGCAGTAAAATGCAAGTGAAAATGGTAAAAAATTCATAAATTTGAACAGACTATATAACCCAAATCTCAATGGAGAAATAGATCTAGACCATAGATCTAGCATAAACGGACGACTGAGATCAAGGTGGGAAACTAAACTGTGGGGGTAAAAATTTAGAAAATTTTGGATTTTGGTGTTTCTGCATTTCGCCTTCAGAAAGAAGAAGTTGGAAAGAGATTTATTGAACAAGAAAAATTATTGAAGTTTCACGTTACACATTCCACATAGGCGAATGACTTTTCTAAATTCCGCAACCCGCCTTAGCGGAAAGCAGAAGTCGGAAACAAAAATAAAGGTTTTATTGCAAATAAGTGATTTCCAATTTTTGCATTCTGCATAGAGAAAAGTATAAGTAAAAAAAACCTTTTATTGAACAAAAAATGACAATCCTGCGATCCACCTTAGCGGAAAGCGGAAGTCGAAAAAATGATTTCCCAAAAACCTCCAAAAAAGGATTTCTGTGATCCACCTTAGCAGAAAGCAGAAGCACAAAAATAATACTTATAAAAGAAAAAGGTGCTTACAAAATCCGCAAAACCCAAAAAAAATAAGGCTTATGAGGAAATTTTATTAAATCCAAAACAATATACTTACAGTTTAAGGATTCCCATAATAAGATCATGGCTTCAAATTCCAATTTAAATACTGATGGGGCTCCCATTTCGAACTATAAAAATGGGATTTGTTTCTTCCAGCAACAAATGATGACTCGTTGGGGGAAGCAGTTATCTTTGTACAGTTTTACATAATAAAAAAATTCAAAGAAGATATGTCAGTATGGAAAGGTATTCAGTTCATAACCAAACAATAAACTCAATAAGAATACAATCAGATCTAGTAGAGAAAAATATACAATTGACTTCTTACAAGCCCATAACCACTGATAGTGATACTCAACAAATGAAGAAGCCTTAAAAGCACTGAGGTACTCCTGCAAACAAGATGTCAATGATGAGGGAATTTTTAGATAAGCTTCTGAAAAAACCTTGAATCTATGTCATGATCTTTAAAACATCAATCACCTTGAATATTGGTTTTATTACGAATCTATACAACAATTATTTTTCTTTTTCTTTTTTTTCTTTTTTCTTCTTTATTTTTTCTCCTCTTTTTTTTGAGATGAAAACTTAGCTGTAACAAGATCATTTCCCTTATAAGGAACAATGCCACACACAGGTCTTACCTGGAAACTGAACAAGCTAGCTCTGTCAAGAGACTCCTTGTCTTTGGGATTTTACACCAAAATCAATTACTATGGAATGGTAACCACCTATTAGTAGTTTTAGTCTAGGTAAGGTCCATGAACATGGTTAGGTTGGCTTGTGATAATACCCTCTATCCTTGAATACAACAAGTTGTATATTAAATCATCAGAAAGAAATTACAAATGCAAATTGAAAGCAATTACCCTGGATTGGGAACCAACTGATGGTAATGTCACTCACTAAATATGTCTATGAACATGATAGGTTGGCTTATGATAAGACCCCCTATCTTGTAGATTACACTTATTAGGGTGATTTTATTAATTACAAGGTGATCAAGGTGAGATCAGAAGAGAACATAGATTAAAGAAGCTATTTTAGATGTGCTACCAACAATCACTGAAACATCTGGAAAGAATATGAGAGTACTACTAAACACTCAATCATCATTATGAGGATAGATAAAGATAGTGATAATTGGAAATGAATATTCAATGTGAAAAAGAGAGCATAGATTCTGGATTGCATTCATGTAAATATACTGATATGGGTATAAACCAAGTAGAAATTTATGACATATCCAAATTAAAATTCCTTAGTCAAAACGTTATAGGGATAAAACACTTTACCAAATGCCACTAGCTAATGTATGCAAACAATGTTTTGTGAAGAAAAAAAATCAGAAAGCAATCAAAGCAAACCATACAGAAAAGAAAAGAAAAGAAAAACCACACCTTATGTACACGTAAGTGAAACTTACCTCAATAAAAATACTTCTTGAGGAGCTGGACATTCGTTGGAAAGGCCTCAAAAGGACCCTCCAACGTTTGTAAGTGGACGGTTCTAGGGCCAAACATTTTTGTAACAATGAATGACCCTAACCACATATGTTGAAACTTTGTATAGTCTCATTTGTCCTTGTGGGTGTTGTCCCACTTAAACACCAGATCCCCAATATGAAATTCGTAACTGGTGGAAGACTTATCATCGAACCATCTTTTCACCAGTTGTTGGTGATGATATAACGTGTTCCTAGATTTCCCCCTCTCTTCTTCTAACTTAAGAAGAGTGTCGATTTAGTCTTGTAGATGGGAGTATTCATCATCTAGTGAACAATATTGTGCAATGTGTAGTGATGGGAGGATAAGGTTTGATGGTAAGACAAACTCGTTACCGTAAAATGAGCAGTAGGGAGAAGTTCCAATGGAAACCTTAGGAGTAATCGTGTCTGCCCATAAAGCATTAAAAATCTTTATATGCCAATCTCTGTGGTTATCAGCCACATTCTTCTTCAAGATATTGATCAAATTCTTATTTGAGGATTTTGCCAAGCCATTACCCTATGGGTAATAATTAGTAGAATAATTTACTTTTATCCCCTTTTCAAGGGAATACCAAGTAATATCAATTTAGTTGAAGTAGGAGGCACTGTCAAAAACCAAATATTCAGGTACTCCAAACCTGTTAAGGATGTTACTCTCCAAAAAGGATATGACTGAGCTGGTGTTAGCAACCTTTAGGGGGATTGCTTCTACCCACCGAGTGAAATAATCTGTTGCATTCAAAATATAATTATGTTGCAACGCAGAAGGAGGAGAAATTGGAACAACAAAATACAATCCCCATTGTTGAAATGGATACTGGACAATGACAGGTTGAAGGGGAAAGGCTAGCTTCTTCAACTTGCCAGCACATATTTGGGAAGGATCACATTTTCTGACAAGGTTATAGGAATATTTAAACAACGTGGACCAATAATATATTGCTCTTAATACCTTGTGGGTTGTAGTTTCTCCTAAGAAGTGTCCACCCGCAGGCCATGCATGCATGTCAACCAAAAGTTTACCATCTTCTAGTTTTTCAAGGCATCTGAGAAAGACACCATCATGATTTTTGTGGAACAACACATTATCAATAAACTGATAAGGTGTTGCTTTAAGTCTCAAAGTCCTACGCTTTTTGAAGTCAAGGGTTGGAAGGGCATACCAATGAGCAAGATAAAATCTAATATCGTCATACCATTTCGATGACGGAGAAGAAATAACATTAACAGTGTCAACTGACATATCTTCCTCATGAATGCATTATCGTTCCTGCTCTAGAACATTCGAATGGGCTTCCAATAAACATAAAATCTGCCATTTAACCATCTTGGCAGGTTTTATCTCCAAGTCGTACTCCTAAAGGGAATTCATCCAGTGAGCTCTTTTCTCTTCTAACTCCTTTTGGATCATCACCTTTCTTATAGCCGCGTATGGGACTATCGCCTTTGTCTTTGACTTCAACATATAGGGCCTGAAATGTTTCACATATTTGTAAATGATATAGAATTTCTTGTATTCCTGTGTAATTTAATTCATCTCCTTTAAATGTGAAACTCATGAAAGACATCGGGATTTCTACACCCTCTTCATTTTTCTTCATAAGCATAGAAGCATAAGAAACATTAGTAGAAAAAGTGTATAAAATTAAATCTTTCAAGAAAATAGGAGGCATAATGCAGGATCCTCCATTATAGCCTTCTTAATATTCTTGAATGCATCCTTTCGGATGTCAGACCACTTAAAAACAACATCTTTCTTGACCATGTCGTGAAGCGGTTTGAAAATCTGTGTAAAATTGGGAACAAATCTCCTGACAAAATTAATCTTTCCAAGGAAATATTGCATATCCTTTTTTAAACTAGGGAGACTTATTTTTGCAATTGCTTCAATCCTCTCTGGGTCAATTATTATTCCATACTTCAAAACAATAAAGCCCATAATTTTACCTTATGTGACTGCAAAGATTGATTTCTTTGGATTCAAGGAAATGCCAAACTTTATGCATCTACCAAAAAATTTCCTCAAAGCTAATAAATGATCATGTCGATTTTTTGTAAAATTAGTAATATCATCTAAATAAAAAATGACAGAGTTCTATAACAAAACTCTGAAAGCTATGCCCATAGCTCTTTGAAAAGTCACACAGACATTAATTATCCCAAAAGGCATTCTCTTGTAGGAAAAGGTGCCCTAGGGTGTTCTGAAGGAAGGCTTCAACTAGTCGGAGTTCGTAACCAGAACCTAATTGTATCTTGAAAACCCATCAAGAAGAGAAAACATTTCTGCACCAGAAACTGTTTGCAATATTTGTTCCATCAATGGAACAAGATAGTTATATTTTTTGGATGCTCTATTGAGGTTTCCAAAATCCACGCACAGTCTGATTTCACCACTTATCTTGCGAACAGGAACCAAGTTGGAAATCCATTGTGTATGTCTGATAGGGAATCATTAGAGGAAATCTAAGGTCTAAAATGGGCCCTATAANGGGGGGGGGGGGGGGCTCGTTGGATGCAGAATTAAATTATGCATAAAATGAGTACCCACACCGCATAATTTTGACAAACCCCACTACCCCAAAAACAAGAAATACCTGAAAAAAACGTGATGATGACACCAACATCGGGCTTTCATCATCACATTTTTTTAGGTATTTGTTGTTTTTGGGGTAGAGGGGTCCATAAAAAGTATGCAGTGTGGGTACTCGTTGGATGTAGAATTTAATTCCGCATCCAACAAGCCCTCCCCCTTGAAATTTGAGTAAAAGCATAGGGAGATATGTTGAAAATACTAACAAAAATAGTAGTTTTTTCTTTCTTCCTCCAAAATTAATAAATATTATTTTATTATTTTCCTTAGGAGGCCCATTTTAGACCTCAATTTTCCTCTAATGTATAATTATGGCTTTCAAGAGCTTCTCAAGCTCTTTCTTTATAGATGGTTTGAGACTTTGATGTATCTTTCTTAGCTTTTGTTGATAAGGTCTTGCATTAGGATTTAGGGGTATATTGTGTTGCATAATAGAAGAATCAAAGGTTTTAAGTTCATAGGTACATGCGAAAATGTCTTTTTATTCTTTGCATAATTTCACTAAAGATCTCTCCTCTTCAGGAGAACAAGAAAGGTCTATATTAATGAGCTGAGGGTTTTTCTCAGTGCCTAGATTAACAGTGTTATGATTTAGAGTGGAACTTTGTGTTTTTCAATTGGGATTTTTGTTGAACTTATCTTGCAAATCATAGATTCTCTCTAAATTGAGGACTGACATAGGAATCAAATTAGAAGGAAAGGTATTATCGGATAGAGACTTTTCAAGTTCGACTTCATCTATAGAAACATATTTGAAAGTATCATGAGCTATTAGGAAGTCTAATATCTAGACATCATCATTAAATATATTCCAACTAGTTACGTTATCAGGTATGGAAGGCATGCACATAAGTTATATGGAAAAGGTATCGGGAGCGAGGCCTTCAGGTGGGATGGGCCTTGATGTAGTATTTCCTAACAGGTCTACATCAAAATTTTGCAATCTTGGGAATATTTGATGTTAAAGGCTTTGAATGAGCTTGTCATGTCTCTTACTAATTTCTGATAATTCAAAATATGGGGGGATAATCAATGGATCTGATTCTTACATGTTTAACTATAATTTCTGATTCTCCATAACATTGAATAATGTCATCTCCTAGGTCTAATACTTTCTTGAGCCCTTGTACCAAGGCTTCATAATCCACAATGTTATTGGTGCACTCAAATTCTAGTATGCATGTGATCATCCATTTGGTACCTTTGAGATCAATAAGCACACAACCTAAACTGGCACCATATTTGGACTTAGATCCATCAAAACAGAGTGTCCATAATGATAAATCTAATCTAAAGTTGGTATTAACATGATATACATTATGTACAATTTCACCAGAAAATGGAATAACTTTACAATTGTCGATTTCTGACAATCTATCAATATTCTGATTTGGGGAAGTGTCAGCAGGCATATCACCAAAGTAAGAATAAAGGGTGTAGTGTTCAACGATTGTGTTCACAAAGACTGTTGGTTCATCTGGATCATTCATATCCGTGACTGCCTACTTTAGGAGAGGCTCTTTGTTGATCTTGATCTAATTAGGCCTCCCATTGTATGGCAACCACAAATGGGATCAGTCTGTAGAAAAATATCCTTTGAGTTCATCATACTAGTATCTGCTTAACCACATTCCATGTGTCTCAGGAACATAATCCACCACTATATCCACTCTCTGGTGTATGCTAGGATCAATAAGCAATGTTAAAAGGACACCGTTGAGCTCCCCTAAGAATTTGAGTCTGGACCTGTCTAATTGCACTATCTGTGTAGGACAAGACTCTCATGTTGCATTTAACTTTATACACACAGACACATGAATATCATTTGAGGATTCCCCTAAATCGATCATACAGTTGTGGACATTTCTATTGAAAATCTCAAAAGTCAACAAGAAGGGTGGGATTCTTTTCATACCACAATTTTGGGACTCGAGCTTTGTGCAAATTTCTAAGTTATGATTCTGAGCTTCTCTAGATTTATTCAATACCCTACTCTTAGGTAAACTTTCTATAATGGATGGTATATTGAGAAGTTCAAACAAAGAGATATTAGCTTTGGCCCTCTTTACGTCTACTAAATTATATTTGACTTCGGGGATTACCTTTTCTTTTATCAAGATTGTTGTACATGTTCCCTGAGAATATGTCATTGGTGGAGTGTCCTCTGATGCTAATCCTTTTCTCCTCATGTTGTAGGAATGTTGCACATCAAAAAAAACTTATTTATCTTCCTCCTCTTCTTTTTCCACCATAGGAAACTCTGAAAAACAATTAATGGTATTCATATATGGATCATGTTCATTAGTAGGAGGCATGGTTTATGTAGCTTCATGTCTAGTATCATTATGTACAGTTTGAGGAGTGGAATTCAAGGCCTTAAAGATAGAATAGATCTTGTTAGAGGTGAGTGTTTCCATAGGGTTGGGGGGAGGTTGGTTTAATGGAGGCTGGTAAGGTCTTCTAGGTGGTGGTTTCCTTTCCTGACCTTTATTGTTTCCCTAGTTATCACTACTATCTCTTTTAAGATGTATCATGTCATTGGAAATATTTTGTAGAAATTTCTTCATGTTATCCATTTCGTAAGGGTCTTTGTTTAGAGTTGTGATTTTAGGAACATGCTCTTTCCTTCTCTTGAATGTAGAAGGTTGTTCTGGTTCTTCGTTAGGATTGTCTTTAAGACCATACATATCATTTTCTACTATGACATCCTCTGTAAAGGTTGCTTGCAGAGTTGTCTTATGAGCACGTTTGACCCACATGGAAATGGTCATAGGTAAACCCTTAATATACTAGGCTATTGAGAGTTCTTTAGTAGGAAGGACTATAACATGAATCCTGTTCTTCAGACAAGAAAACTTTTGGTTGAAATCTTTAACTCCTTCTTTTGATTTTATCATGATGGAATACAATTCTATAAAAAGGTCTTCTGGGGTGCTATCATCTCCAAACTTCTGGAGAAATAGTGCCTCAAATTGTAACCAAGAATTGATAGAATATGCTTCTAAAGCAAAATTCCAAGTTGAAGCTCATCCCTTAAAAGAATAAGGAAATAATATGCATACCACATCCTCATGAATTACACTCCTCAGTTTGATAGGCTACATATAACTCTTGATATGGTCTTCTGTAGGGATCCTATCATCTATATTAAACCTGGGAAACCATTTCTCAGGGTTCTTTCGCACTTTGTGTAATTGTCCATGGATAAGGACTATGACCAAATCAAGACAAGGTCTATTAATATCGTCAGCCATTAGTATTTTAGGTGGATCTTCTGAATATTCTGAGGAAGTCTAGTTGTCTGAGGATTCTTCATATGAATATGGGGATGAAGGAGGTGGTGTAGGTGGTGGTACTCCAACAAGATGGTTTTCAGGGAGTGGATCTTCTGGGTGGTTTTCTATATTTTCTAATGATGAACTAGCTTGAGCTTCAAGGGTATCTCATTTTGGAGTGATGTTTCAAGTAGGTGAAGTAAGATTCAAAAGAGAGGGAGTTAAAATAGAAGAAGATAAAGTGTTTATGAGACTACAAACGATCTTAGTTCCTAGTTCCACCCTCGCAGCAATGTCATTAGTGATTTTCATCCACTGTTCAAAAGTGATAACTCCACTACTAGGTGGTGTGAACATATTTTCAGTGGATCTTTCTGAAATCGAGGTGGTAGGGACAGATGAGTGACCCTTTACATGATAAGCTACAGACGTAGAAGCTTGAGCGTTGCTTCTAGTGATGATGGGAGATTTATGGTGAGGAGGTTTATTAGTGTGATTTTGTGACATATTTCACAATGGACCTCCTTCTAGCACCATTTGTTGACGTCCTGGTTTGTATATTATTGGATAAAACTACAAGGCAATAAATAGAAGAAAAAATTCCTACCAGAAAGGCTTCGAATCAATCCCACGCAGAGGCAATCCTATCCCCGAGTTGTTTGGGATGACTAATTCCTATGGATACAAGGTCTCCACTAGCACAAGGGTTTGTTAGATCAACTAGATTTTTTTTTAAGATTGGTAAGAAAAGATTCACAGTAACTGATTCCTAGACTAATTATTTAAGAAAACTTAAACCAGGTGAAAAGCGGACTTAAGATTGGACAGTTGCAAAATTTAATAGGAAAAATAAATTAATTACTTGACATACAAACATGCAAATTAAGATCAATCTCATAAACCAATATTCAAATAAATATTATACAAAACATTGCAAAAACTTATTCAAATGTTACTGATATACAACATGCCCAAGAGGCAATACTAATTGACAGATCAGTACCAAAGATCAATAACTGATCATCAACTGTGAAATAGTTCATGTATATCAAACAAAGACATTTTTTTAACATACATTTAATATGTCAAATGCGTAAGGAAAAATCAATACGTGAATCAACACATTAACAGATACAACCAATAATCAGAATGCCACAAGATGGAAGAATGACTAGAAATCATTAAAGAAATTTAATGAACAACCATGAAACATAGCATAAAATAAATATAATTTATTAACTTGCAAAAAATTACAAAGTACAAAAAATCACAAGCTTTCATGTTATGCAACTTGGCAGTATGTTCTTCAGTATACTCCTAAGATTAATCTCCAAAGTTTCCCCCTTTCCCTTTAATTAATATTACAAATTTTACAAAAAAGGAAAATTCCCAAGATGTGGGATTACAAAATCATGTAGTTTCAATATTTTCCAAGGGAGAAATGCCACTTGGAATCTAAGTCCATGAAATCGTCAATATCTTGATACTTCGCATGCTCCAGGTGCACTTCCTTTCTGCATAGTTGGGATGAAATCTCCCTCTTCTTGACTATCTTCCACTCTCCAAGGTACACCTGTATCTTGACAATTGCAGAATTAGGTATCTCGATCCACCTCATGATCTCTTGCAGAGTGAGATGGTTTACCCCCTGAATCTGCTCCTTCACTGCACTAAAATTCCATTCAACTTCCTTTAATTTGAGCTTAGGGGGAAGCACCTGGTCAATCGGATCTAAAGAAGGAAGCTCCATAAAACTGAGCAAAATTTTAGTAGTCGTCCACCTATGTTTGCAGGCCACCTATCCATATTTGTTGATGGATTCCACTGCATCACAGATGATTTCCTAGGTCTCAATTGTAACTTCAATTTTCTTGGTCCGAATTTTATCCATCATTGGAAAATAATGTGGTTTGTATTTGATGTGTTTTTTCCAATCTAATATGTTGTCAAATGCCTTGGATGCTTCCATTCTTCGAGTATGATGGTTTTGCAAGACATCAGATTGTCATTCAAATGAATTGTGTAATTTTTGCATTTCATTGAAACCTGCATACAAATTGACCATAGACTGATAGAATTGATCATGAACTCTACAGGATAACTGATTGAATTCTTCAGCTGTCAATGTGGAGAAAGATGTAGCAGCCGAAGCTAGTTGTGACTCCTTGAGATGTTGCTCAATTGTAGCAATTTTTTCTTCCTGTTGCTGATTGAGAACATCTAACTTTTCAAGCGGATGCTTGAGATAGTCAATCTTATTCTCTAACTGTTTGAATTTATCATCGTGCTCTTGTTTTAGGAGTTGGATGTGTTGTTTATAGTGTGCCTCAGCTGCCACCAAATATTTTTTGATATTTTGTAGTTCTTGTTCTTTATCTGAAAGGTCCTTATACATTTGTGACACTGAATCATAATTAGCTCTTGCAAATACCCCCATGGCAGCTGTTGTGTCTAAAGCCCCTTGTTTGATGTCAGGGGAATATTTCTTCCTGATGACTTGATTAAGGGCAGCAAGTTGTTTGATTGTTCCTTCCCTTTTCCTCTTAGTTCCTTTCTTCATTATTTCTTTGTCCTCCCTGCTCCAAAAATATTTTCTTAAAGAAACAAATGCATCCTCACCAAAATCTTCCATTCCTTCAAAAGCTAAAATGGTTTCCTGTTAGGGGGTGACCAAGGGATCATGTTGTGATTGGTAGACTGGGATTTCCACACTGATGGGTGAAGTTACCATGGGAAAAGTGGGAAAAATAAATACAAGGGATGAAGAAGAAGTGAGGATAGGCGTATCAATTTGGGGAGAAAGAATTGCAGAAATGAAGGGGATTTCTACTTGGGAAAAGTGAATATGTGAGGATGTCGGGGTAGTGTGGGATGTATGGGAGGTCAATGAAATAGGTGGAGAGGGAGGGGAAGATGGAATGGGAACTTCTACAAATACCGATGGGTCTCTAGTAATATCCTCAAGAATTGGTTTTAAATTTAACTTAGAAAAAGAAGACTCAGGAAACAAAGAATCAAAAATATTTTCAGAAAACTGTGTACCAGGAATTGAAGATGCCATAGAGGTGATAATATTCAAAAGGAATGTGGAAAGTCTAGCTTCTTCCTTCAGGTCACTATGAATTTCAATTTTGGGTTATGGTGTAGGTTCTACCGGTTGAAGTGGATGGATATGCATAAGCACTTTCTCTTGAGGAGCAAGCAGACCTGGTGGTGCTTGTTGTTCTTTTTTGGGTACTTACTGAGGTATGTGTTGTGGTTGAGCAGCTGGTGCTTCTGGTACCTGTACCTGTTGAATAACAAGCCGAGTTCTCTTTTTCTTGGGCTAAGGCTCATCCTATTCCGTCTATGTTTTCAACTGAAAACTAAGATTTTCAATATTTCTCTTGAGCTCTATCTCTTTATGCAAAGTTTCCAACATCTGTGAAGGTTGGGTTCTCATAGGGGTCTCCATAAAAACTTTACTGGTATCTTTTGATTGAGAAACAAGGGCAGCGGAAGAGATTTAAACTTGATCTTGGGCTTCCTTTTCTATGTTTTGTCTGTGAAGGTTCTCTTCTATGGCCAGTTTTACTTTTCCGAAATGGAGAGTGGATTCCTTCAAATCCTTTCGATACTCGAAGACACGATCCTTCACATCTCGATCAATAATATTTCCTAATGATTCTTGAAAATCGATAGGCACTCTATTGATAGAATCATCAAGCTGATCCTCATGAGAATACTGAAACTTAGCACATTCCTATCCAAAGAGATTAGCCAGATAAGCCTTAGGGTCATGCATTCTTCAGGAGGCTTCCACCGAGTTCATATTAGTAATTTCTTTACCCAGCACAGTTGCATAGGTGGAAGTTTGTAGAACAAGAGTATCTAAACTTAATCGAAACTTAGGCCAATCCTTTATTTTATGTCGTGCCAATCTCAGAAAAAACCCCATCAATGACAGTTTGAAAGGAAAATTCTTATAATACCGTGTGATGTGGAACTATCCTTGGAAGTATATGAACTGTGTTGCCACCCCAAGTTATAATATAGGAGAAATACTCTCCAACATACCAATCATCGTGCAAAGCAATCAATGCTTTGTCTCTCTCAGAAAATTCCATAGCATCAGCCTTGAATATTTTATGATAAATAGACCCGAGGAACAAGTCACAAATCTCGTACACTTGGGGGACAAAATTGTCCTCCCACATATCCAATTAAAAAATGTGTACAAATGGAGAATCCTTTTCCAATTTCAACCTAGGGAAGGAAAGGAAGAGGTTGCGTATAACACATCCATTACATACCCTGACATATAAAATGTTGCCTTTCTGTTGGTCAGGTTCTTCTGATATTTTTCAATCTCCTCCTTTAGATTCACAAATAGAATATGCACCCAATTGAAGGACTCACTTGTAAATAGAATATGATGGGCTATCAGAACCCATTCAATTTTAAACAACAAACAATTGGTCGACCCATACAGATGACACAACATGGCAACAAGCAATGAGAAAGGTTCCCTGAACCAAGAAATGGGATAAGAATTGCTTGGTTGGGGAGAAAACTCAGTTGGATTTTCCATCCAAGAATTCACTTCCTCCTCATTATTGAATCAAGAAATGGATTCATCTAGAAATTTGGAGCCCGTAAGTTGTTTAGGAGGTCCATGTGCATAAGCTCTAGCAAAAATGTCACGGTGGAAGGAGGCCACAAAGGTACTGATATGGTCATGGAATATACATTTGCTAGGGTTAACATTATCCAATTCCCACTTAACCGGGTCGGTGTAGGGAATAAAAGGAGGTCTTGAAGAAATGAGGTGGAGCTAGGAACTCTAAATTCTTGGATATGCAGGTTGGTCATGGGGAATTGTCGAGAAATTGTCATTGTCGAAAATGGTGTAAATTATCAACTAGTCTAGATGGAGGGTTTCAGAAACATACCCACTAGTATCCGTGAATACTCCAGCACTGGGGTATTTGCTTTTCTACTCTTACAGAGCAGTTTTCGACCTTGTGTTTCTAGGTGTAGCGGATGCCATTTCTGTTCGAAATTTAGAAACCATGGTTAAAATCTTACTAAAACCTAGAAATAATAGAATAAATGGTCGTGAAGGGCCAAACTTAACGGTAGGAATCTTTGAAAACAAGAGAATTCATGACCTCAAGCGAGAAAAATCCGCAGTAAAAATCTCCAAGTGTAGTAAAATGCAAGTGAAAATGTTAAAATTTCATAAATTCGAATAGACTATATCACACAAATCTCAATGGAAAATAGATCTAGACCGTAGATCTAGCATAAATGGACAACTGAGATCAAGGCGGGAAACTAAAATGTGGTAGTAACAATTAGAAAAGTTTGGATTTTGGTGTTTCCACCTTCTACATCCTGCCTTGGGAAAGCGGAAGTCAAAAAGAGATTTATTGAATAAGAAAAATTATTGAATTTTTGTGTTCTTTATTGTGCATAGGTGGAAAGCGGAAAAATAAGAAAACAAAAAAGTGCGAAAAAATGACTTTTTCGGCTTCCGCAACCCGCCTTAGCGGAAAGTGGAAGTCAGAAACAAAAATAAAGGTTTTATTGCAAATAAGTGATTTTCGATTTCCGCATTCCACATAGTGGAAAGAGGAAATTGGAAAAACAATCTTTTATTGAACGAAAAATAACAATCTCGCGAACCTCCTTAGAGGAAAGTGGAAGTTGGAAAAATGATTTCCCAAAAACCTCCAAAAAAAGGATTTCCACAATCCACCTGAGCGAAAAGCGGAATGCGGAAACACAAAAATAATACTTATAAAAGAAAAAGGTGCTTCTAAAATCCACAAAACCAAAAAAAAGCAAGGATTATGAGGAAATTTTATTAAATCCAAAACAATATACTTACAGTTTAAGGATTCCCATAAGAATATCATGGCTTCAAAATCCAATTTAAAGACTGATGGGGATCCCATTTTGAACTATCAAAATGGGATATGTTGCTTCCAGCAACACATCTATAAAGCACATTGGGTGATCTAATATGGGGCTTCTGTACACAACCATATGGAATTTTGTATTGGTCCGAAAATCACATGTAAAAACATAAACAAAACAACCTACTAACTTTATCAATTTGATCAACAATTTTTGCACTAAAAGATTATTCACATGCAAGATATCAATTATTTACTCATGAACCAGACATAAAACCCATGGGAAAATTTGATATGTTGTAGCCATATACGACCATATGGTTTTCCATTATCATATTTCCTAAATCAGGGTAAAGTGAATATATATCAAAATTACAAATACTAGTTCAATGAATCACATACCTTCCTAGAGGTTGTCAATCCAACATCAAATTTAGTAAACCTACCATTTAATCAAGAAATAAGAGTAAAATTAGTCTCCATGATACATCTCAACACTCATACATAAAACACTAAAGAGTCATAAATACTTATCTTGATAGGCGCAACTAGCATCAACATTGCAATTTTCCTCCCAGACATAGATCTCTACTTGGTGTACATATTTTACTATCGAAAGATCACCCTCGAGATGAGGTCTTGGAATTCACACAAGTAGGTATCTTCTAACTCAATCTATAAGGATAAACTTAGGGCCACAACCCCAAGAAACAAAACATGGGAATTTATTCCACTGGGTTTTCCTCCTTTCCATCCACTTACTCCCACCCCACTATCAGGTGAAATGTTAATCCAGTAAACTCCTAGTTCCCTCACATCGCATTATTCACCATCAAGATTCATGTGTAGGATCGGTAGAAATAAAAGTAGTGGACACCACAGATCTATACCAAACTCAATAAAATCTTCATTTGAGAAACCACAACTCAATTCCTCACCACCTACTTACTCCTCCACCCCACTACCAGGTGATATTGTAATCCTTTCACCTCATAGGTCCCTTAGTACATCGCCATATTCACCATCAGGATTTATGTGTAGGATCAATATAGAGATAAGTGGTGGCCATCGGGGAAATATTCAGAGTTGATCAAACTTACTCTAAACACGACCAAAATCCATATTCTCCAAGCACACAGTTCACATGCATAGCAGTGAATACATGAGTTCCAAATCACACAAGCTTACCTAGATCTGAACAATCATGGAATGAACAACTCGCCTTACCTCAATAAATTAAGGAAATAATCCTCCATAATTATCCTCACAATATATTCATAACCTTAAGGACAAACTTGGTGCCTAAGTCTCCAAAACCCTAGAAAAACTCTCCTTGGCCTTCTCCCAAAACCTAGCAAAGCTCCCTTTCCCACTCTCCAATTTCCACAATGAATGAATGAATTCCTCTCTAGATAAATTCAAACACCCTTATACCAATTCAAATTTCCTCCAATACATTGACTCTAGATCAATGAGGAAGGAATCCTAATAATTGGGGATTCTAAAAACCACTAATTTACTGCTTATAGTTTTTAATAGAGCATATTGAATTCATTGATATTGACTCTAGAACATTGATAATGAAAATCCTAGTCACTAAAAAAATCTAATTTGTCAACATTGACTTAAACCCCCCCATAACTGGCTCTAAGTTTCCCATAAATTATTCCCCATGCATGGAGGTAACTTGAGTTCACAAGGACTGACTCCAATTCACCCTATATCACTCCAATGCATTCACGATCACCCAAATTTGACACATAAGAACTCAATTTAACTAAATATTACTCGGTTCCATCTAATTAATTGGATACAACTTACCTTTAAACAATAATTTCATTGATTAACTAAGGATAATTGACTCTAAATTACTGATGGTTACTTCCATTAATTTAAATTGACTCAAATTAGACACATTGACTCTAACAAACTGACATCACTCTAGTTCACTGGTGTAACTAGATATTAACTCAATATTATTTTACAACAACTCAATTAAACTCAATTTAACTGAATTTAACTAACATTAACGCAACATTAACTCAAATTAACTGAAATTAACTAATAGTAACTCAATTTAACTAGATAAACACTCTAATTAGAGTGGAGTTACAAGAATTAGGTGCATGATTGACTCCAGATAGTCAATTATGTGCATAAGACATGAATGAAGTGATAGTGGGACCCATTAACAACCAGATGAGGAATATTCTCACCTGTGAGGGTGCAATAGTGCATGCAAGCCATTATTTAGGTAATTTAATACCCCCATGGTCCACAATTATTAAAACTAGGAAGACTAGAGTAATGTTAGGGGAAGCCACCACTCCTAACCCCAATCCCTTCACATGTGGGATCCTAAGACCCCTGAGCAACGTTGTAGAATAATAAAAGAATAGTATTCATGGTTCATGGCATAGGAACCTAGTTCCACCATAACAACAAATAACCAAAATAACAAGTGTCCAGGGCTTACCTTCAGGATATTACATGTGACACCCAAACAGGGTGATTTTTTATGGATTGAGGTAGGGATTATGTATGTCAGATTTGTATATAGTCCTATATGTTTATATGTTGTTGACCAAGCTTGGGTCACATGATTGGTGCATATATATGTGTGTGTGTGTGTGTGTGTGTGTGTGTGTGTGTGTGTGTGTGTGTGTGTGTGTGTGTGTGTGTATGATTATGTGTATCAGACTGATTTTGGTCATGTACATGTTATATGGATGTTTCTCTTTCTACATCTGACTATGGAATAGGTGTATAAGATGGATGATGAACTCTGATTATGGAAAATAGACCCAGTGTTTGTCATTATTGAGTGGATTTAATAAAGGGTTTTGATCTTTCCAATGATACATGTTTCATATAATTATGTATGCTTAATCGTGTAATGAGAAGGATGGTAGGGAACTTGGTTGCTTGTCAGCAAGGGAGATCATATCATACATGAGCATGGAGTTCATGTAGACATTTGGGTAAAATGTGCTTAAATAAAATTAATTATGGATTTTATTGGATATTCTTATTCTATGAGGTTCTAATATGTGCAGGTCTCGGGAACAATACCTTGCCAATGAACCATCATATGGGTATGAGCTCATAAAATAGTATCTTGAAGGAAACATGGATTTTCACAATAGAATATATTGTTAATATTTCATATGCTAGACTAGATTCATTAGTGTTTCAAAACAAAATCATGGCAGCAACATATCCAGAGTAAATGATAGAAACTCAATCACAACATAAACATAGTATTATCCTCGGAAACCCTCAAGGGGAAGAAAACCAAACAAAACATCCCTTTGTATAAGATATATAAAAGACAACCCCAAAAACAGGTGTTCTCCTCCTTTTGTTCGGTCTCTCTCTCTCTCTCTCCTATGCACTACTCAAGTGAGTGAGTATGTGTTCAAATAAGAACCACAACTCCTCTATTTATACACAATGAGTCAACTAACATTTACCCTAGACAAGTCGACCCCATTAAACTGTCTGGGTCGACTTCACCTAGGAAGACTCAAAATAGTATATTATATTATTTATTAGGGTGCTAGATCCCGACACAAATGGAGTCTTTACCTCATGACTCTATGATGACAAAATACAATAGTAACACCCCGCCGGAGGAATAGTAACATCTCCCTTGGGTTACATCAGTAAAATACTATTACGAAGAGTAATTCCTATGGCTTGGGGTACCACGACAGACAAATTGACTCCAGAAATCAATCCTTTCCAATATGCAAGAGAAATCAAATATCTAACACTGAAGGATCAAAACTTGTACCTTATTCCAGACGGTTGAAGTAGATCCCTGTTGATCTTTCCAACTCCATCTTGAATTGATAAATTGCTTCCTCAACAATCAGTAAACAAGACAAGCATGCTATATATATTGGTGTTAGATATACTCTAGCATATATAATCAACAACATATAAGCATTTGGAATCATCCATGGATAAAATATTCATTCAAACATACATTATTGGACAGGAAAAGATATTTCTATTAATATAAAATCAGATATTACAATGAATACAACCTCTGTCGGCACGTCTGTGAATCGGAGAAACTGAATCCCCCACTTGGGCCTCCACCACCTCAATCCTCCATTTCTCGATAGTAAGCTCACAAGAAAAAGGAAAGCTTGGGAAGAACACCAAAGTGCTCCAAGGAACAAAGGGATGCAGACTCAAGCATAAGTTCCGGCAACAATGGACTATAGTTTCTTTGCTCTCAATTCTCACATCTTCTTCAATGTATCCAAAGGGTTCCTTATATAGCTCTTCAATGGGGCAATGAAGGGTCGAATCCGAGCGATCTCAAGGAATATGGAAGGCTAGGAGACAAGTCAGTCATATCCATGTCAAGGAAAACTCCAAAAGAATTTGTCCTTTTGCACACATCCCGATGTACGCGGTTTTAGGGGTCAAACCCACGTATATACGCGAGAAAGGGTTTAAAAGTCGTGTATAGAAATTTAAGCATGTTTTTAGGGTTGATCTTGGAAACATCAAAGGTATAAAAAAGGTCCATGGGGTCCAAAGAGTCTGCAGAGGGACAGGGGAAGGCCATACAAGTGTGATTCACCAGGTGTGGTAAAATCAGCTATAACAGATGCCCCATAATGGGTGAGGTCAGAGGGGTCATACGATGGCCGAAATACATTATAAGTCCATCCCAGAAGTGGAGTGATGAAGAACCCAGTGGAATACCAGCCACCCAATTAGCATAGTACAATGATATAACTCTGCATATAACTTCAAATACATATAGCAGTCCCAGATACATAAGAGTACAATGGCCATGAATAGGCATGATACAAAATATGACATACGGTGGTCATCGCCACATACAATATACATAGATCAGAATCTCCATGATGAAGATATACAAAGGGTCATGATCTCCATGAAAGCTAAAGATATATAACAGATCAAGATCTCCATAATGGCTGGAAATGTCTGACATATACTGGAATCAAGTCACGAGAGCTAAAATCTCATGAACACTGACACGATCAAGGAGGTAGCATATATGAGATGCCACCAATCTGGAAGGTCTTCTACACAAACCACTACGAGTACAAGTCCTACTATGTGAATAGAGGTGTTAAGGTCGAACATAGTAGTCCATCATCTGATTACCAGTCATTGATGTATAACGTTAACAGACGCGAGATCACCCACCGATAATGATAATCGGAATCAAGGTACTAGAGTGAAAACTAACAAGTGTGAATAAATGTGTTGAGGTCGAACACTTGAGAGAATCCATCGATCAGGGGACATTGATGTATTCCCAAAGAACTATTGATGGCAAGAGAACCTGCCACTGATGACTGCAAGTTTCAAGGCACTCAAAAATGACTCTAGATTCCAATCCCAGAATAAATGATCTGAAGTCGATGGGATGAAATCCGCTGGAAGGAGGGCATTAAGGAATCCCCCATCATCCAACACGAGGTACTTAGCAAAGTTGTATAATGTGAAAGGACTCGATCATAAGGTGCACGAACCAGTAGCTATATCGAGAATGGCCGACATGCAAAGTCAAGATAACTGAGGAATGGCTGACTCAGGTTTCAACTTACTTCGAACAAGAGCATAACGATTAATGGTGACTTAATGTAGGAAGCATAGACTCGATGTACAAAACTGGGACATCTCTGTGACACAGGAGGAATCGATAGAGGCTCCATAGGGACTGGAAGCTTAACTATTTGGTGGAGATAAACTCAAATAAAAGAGTATAGCTCCTAAAGTCAAACTATAAACCCAACCAACAGATGTGATATATAGTGCTCTGTCAAAGGTGACACAACTTGACAGCTGCCAAAGATAACATCTTTCCTTGTCCGGCTTTTTGGTTTTTAAATTTTTTTTTTGGACTTTTTCAAATATTTAAAAATCTTGAAAAAGTATAAAACTTCTTTATAGTTACAGACTATGAGGAGACAAGTGTCATATGGGCAAACAAACTAGTTCCAATCAGTGGAACATACCTATGCTCAATGCAAGGATACATGTGTAGGATAGCGACACTCGAGGGAAATTCCCCTCCTGGTAAAATAGGGAATCAAGCTGCAAAGGATATAAAAGATGGCTCTGCATGGCTAGACATGAGACAAGCTCGAGCCATATGGCTGAAAATCAAAGTCAGGGAAGCCGGCGTAAGGCTCAAGAAGGCAGGCAAAGCTCATGATAATGCAATTACAACTTGACATAAGGGAGTCCTGAGGGAAATAGGCCAACAAAAGATCAAGAGGAGTATGCGGCTCTTGCGAAATGTCATGGCAATACTATACAATGAACTCCCACACCCTAAGGGACAAAATGTCAGCATGGGCACCAAATGCAAATAAGGTGCTAACTAGGGTACCCATGTAAGGTCAAGCTCTACCATTCACATCATGCCACTTCTAAAACAGCAAGAATGTTTTGTGACATAATAGAATGGGTTCGTACCTAAGGCTATAATGAAATGGTCATAAGGTCGTGCAAAATGCAAACGGGGGTGAACCTAAACTATATGCCAGTTTAAACATCATACCTGTAATGGGCATGAATGGGTCAAATTAATGGTCGAAACGGTGCTCAAAATGGTCTCCTACATCATAAATTAGTCCAAAAACGTTCCAAACTATAGAAAAGGGGGTAAAAATTTTCAAAAATTTGAAAAATTTCTATAAATAGTAAAAAATTCAAAACATTATATAACATTTGAAATTTTTACCCAATTGAGCTCAAAACTTCAACAACAAATTCCAGGAGATCCAGCCGACGGAATCCACTCCCGTTTTTTGTAGGTACTTACCCATTCCCTGCTCTTTCATTTTCATGCAAATTTGATCAATTTCCATGGTGCATTTAGGATTCTAGGCCAATCTAAGATGTGTTCCTTGGCCCACGCAGAAATCGAGGATTTTTCCACGTATAGGGCTGGATATACACAGAAAAAGACTTCAAAGTCACGTACATACGCGTCTGTTTAGCAAACAGTCACATATGCAGCCGTGTTCAATGTTTTTCAAGTGTTCTAATGGATCAAACTTAAATTTTATGTGCAGGATGGTCCTAGAATGGAGAGAACGTGAGCACAGTGATGTAGAAAGGGTAGTAAGGGAAGATCTAATGGCTCAACAAGCTTTGCGGTCATGCGGGCTCTACAAGTTTTGGTGTCTTGGTGGTATACGGGCCAAACCAAGACTGCTGCAGATGCTAGTAGACTACTAGGATCCAGACTCAGAGTCGTTCCAAATAGACAGGATGTCCGTCACCATAGAAGTGGAGGACATATACTTTATTATTGGACTTTCCCAACGGGGGGAAGTGGTGAACCTACGCTCTCGCGGGCCTAGAGGTGGCCTGACTATAGATGAGTACATAGAAGTGTACTGTTATCTGGACATGAAGAAGGTGGGGAGTCAGATCCCAACTAACTCCATACAGGTGCTAGGCCTAAAGACCATTCTACTGACACTGGGTAGGATAGCGGGGCTAGCCTCACTCCACCAGGCCTCGCGGCCATTGATGTTCTATGCCGTGGAGTGCATGAGGCCCACAGTTTATGACTAGAGTACAACATTGTTGAGCAACATGAAACAACAGCTCAACAACTGCAAGATGGGAAAGGTGTGAAACTTTGGTTTCAACAACATACTGAGCACGTTCTTCTTTGAGCGTGTTCCGAGATTGAGCCCTAGAGTTGACGTTCCTCTACACAGGGTACGAGATCCGGCCCAACAACGTTGGGCAGATGCTATGTGCAGACTGGGTGGAGGTAGGGTGTCCAACCCCTATCCAGCTGATTTCTTTCCATGGTGGCGACGACAGATAATTGCCATCGATGATTACCCCTATGCGGGGATAGACTTTCGGGGAGACCCTGACATGCCACTACCACCAGGATCGGCATATGGTGATATTGGTAACGAATCTCGACCCTCTTTTAAAATTTTTGAGTTATTTAATTTTTTTGTGTTTTCTGATTATGTGGAATCAAAAGACAAGTTTTTGGATGACAATACATAGTGACATCTACCATATGCATGTAGATGTAGGACCACAATGGCTTGAAGGCTTCCCTCGTCATAGATAGAGGGGAAGAGGAGACGACATCATGGGTGTGGATGCAGAGCGGATGCTCCAAAGCATTCATACCAACTTCGTGAGGCTGACACACAGAGTACCCATGGAGCAAGTTGAGGACTTGCCTGAGGCCATGCAGCGCCAGGTGGTGGGTGTACCACGAGCATGTGTGTAGTTATTTCGAAGGCTAGATAGATCCATGGTGACATTCATTGATCACAACCCCCCTCCTCCTCCACAGGCTTAGATACCTGGGAGTGATACATTTTGTACTACCGTGTATTTATATTTTGGTGGCTCGAGAGCCCCATTTTTGTATTATGACACTATGTATTACCACATTTTGGATGTTTATAAAAACTTTTATGATGATCGATTTATTTATTTACATGTGTAAACATTTATGTTTGTGATGAGCTTATTGTCTATGAAACAAATGCCAATCTAACACATAGTTATCATATGAGTCAGCAACTTGATTATTAATTCTTGGAACATGTATGTATGTTATAATGTCAAATTGATGTTCTAACAATCTCACACGAAAGAATATTCTTAATAATGTCGGATCCCTGACATGGTACAAACCATTAAGCTGTGACACTACTAACTCTGAATCAAGACGTATCTCAAGAGAGAGAACACCATGTGAAATGGCATCCTATAGAAGCTTGATAACAGCACTATATTCAACAACATTGTTTGAAGAGGGCCATAAAAATACACCTCCTGAAGACAATACCTGACCCGTAGGAGTATAAATCACCCAAGCAGCAGAGGCTGATTGTTGAGTGTGACGGCTTGCACCATCCATGAATCCTATGAAGGTGGAAGATTCCATTGACATCTGCCAAAAGAAATGGAAACTAATCACAAACCTGATCACCATAAGAAAAGACCTACCTATGCAAAACTGTACAATAATATACAATAGTCAGCCTTGGCTGAAAATCATGCATAGTACTTTTTAAGATAAAGCCCATTTCTAGGCTCCGCCAAGGCCGTTCTCTCATAATCCACTAACTCATAAGTGCCCTTCTCTAATACACATTTAACGACGTAAGGACCACGCCACATGGGGTTAAACTTTCCTACCCCCAAGGGTTCTTTCGGTTGATCCTACAAAAGGACCAAACCTCCCTCACTAAACCTCCTTGAATTTAGAGAATTATTGTACTAGACCTTAACGCGGTGCTTATTCACTTCTAGAGCCACCAAGGCATCTCGACGCTGCTCATCAAGTTGCCCTAAGTGGACCAAACGCTCCTCCAATGGGGAAGTGTTGGGTAAGAGCTCTATGGCTAGCTTCAAAGAAGGAACCTCACACTCAATCGGCAATACCGAATCCACTCCATGTACAAGATGTTATGGATAAAAACCCATGGCAGTCTTAACAACGGTTCTATAAGCCCACAAAGCAGGATATAACATAATGTGCCAATTCATCTTACTTTGTGCGATGGTTCATTGGAGAATGGATTTGAGTGATTTGTTCACTGCTTCAACCTATCCATTCACTTGAGGGTAGTAAGAGGAGGAATTATCTTACTTGTACCCTAACTTTGAGGCTAATTCTTCCATCATATGATTCTGAAAGTGCGTGCCATGGTCAGTGACAAGCTCCTTCGGAATACCAAACCAAGTAATAATCTGGTTGAATACGAAGTGTGCGGCTGTCTCACCATTGGATTTAACTGTAGGCATAGCCTCAGCCCATTTCGTGAAGTAGTTAACAACCACTATGATATGATGATGCCCCCCAGCCGAAGCTGGGTTGCAATCCATGAAATCAAGCCCCCACTTAGCGAAGTGATTGACGGTGATGATGGGATGTAACGGGGCAGGTCGTGAGCGCATATTCCATGCAAACACCTGGAAAGGGTGGCACTTCTTGACCACATCTACACAATTTTTAAAGATCGACAGCTAGAAATAACCCGCTCTTAATATTTTTTGGGCTGTAGAAAGCCTAGATAAATGACCACCACATGCCCCTCCATGGCAATTATTCAACACAAGCTCAGCCTCCTCATGAGTTAAACAATGACATAAAATGGAATCTACCACAGGGCGGTACAAGGTGTTATCCACTATGAGGTAATTCTTGGATACATGACGTAATCGTCGTCGTTCATCCTGTGAGAGGTGAGTAGGGGAATTCAATGTTTGTAAATATATGATAACGTCTCCATACCATGGATCCAAAGTTGAGATTAAGAAGATGTGCTCATCGAAAAACTTATCTTCACAAACCATCTCCTCCTCCTTGCTTGGGAAATCCGATATAAGATTGACAATTTCTTCAATTTTGCTGCAACAAACTCGAGATCGAATTCTTGCAAGATGACAATCCATTTATTATACTTTCCCCCAATCATCCTTCGAGTGAGGATGAATTGAAATGGATTGACATGGGCTACAACCAAGGTTTGGCGAAGGAGAATATAATGTCTCAACCGTTGAACCACATGTATGGTAGCTAAGGAAAGCTTCTCAACATGGGAATAACGAACTTCCATGTCAATAAGGTTCCGGCTCAGGTAGTATATGACATGCTGTTAGAGATCCTCATCCTCCTGGACCAAAACCATACCAATCATCTCCATGGACACGGCCACATAAAGTAGAAAGTCACTGCTATAGTCGGGTGGACTAATCATTGGGGCCAATGCTAAGGCTCGTTGAAGCGCATCAAAGGACTCCTGGGCTCGCTCATCCCAACAAAAGGTGGTGTCCTTTTTCAAATGACGCATAAATCCTCTAGTCAAATTGGCAAAGTTGACAATGAATCTCCATAAGAAGTTTGCCATGCCTTGCAAACATTGAAGATGTCTAATGTTTTTCGGGGGAGACAACTGAAGTATTGCCTCTACCTTCAAAGGGTCGACTCTTATACCCTCCTTGGAGACAATGAACCCTAATAGGCGACCAGACTTCATGCAAAAGATGCACTTGTGAGGATTTAACCTGACCAAATAATGGTGGCACCTTTCGAACACTAATCTCAAATGATAGGAATGACGCATTCTCATATGAGAATGAGCAGCAAGGTCATCCAAAAATACCTCAATAATTTATTTGAGATCATGGAAGATCAAGTTCATAGCCCACTGAAAAGTGGCTTCGATGTTCTTAAGGCCAAAAGGCATCTTCCGATATGCAAAGGTTGCCCGAGGTCAAATAAAGGCGGTCTTATGTTGGTCCTCAGGTTTAATTTGTATCTGATTGTATTCAGAAAATCCGTCCATAAAGGAAAAAAACTCGCTACTCGCACACTCATCCAAAATTTGATCGATAAATGGTGTGGGGAAATTGTCTTTAGGACAGGCATGATTTAAGTCATGGAAATCAATGCATATATGGATCGCTCCCTGTTTCTTATCCACCGAAATAGGATTTGAAACCCACTCCGTCAAGGGAATGGGATAGATAAAAACGACTTTCAACAGTTTTTCTATCTCTGCCTTAATCGCGGGTGCTTTCCTAGGATTCACTGCACGCAAGCGTTGTCGAACAGGCTTAGCATTGGGATAAGTTTTAATCTCATATTCAACAATGCGAGGGTCAATACCTAGCATTTCATCGTAAGACCAAGCAAAGATATCACAAAATTCTTTAAACAGCTCAATGTAATCTTGAATCTTGGCATGGGAACATTTTTCCCCAATATAGACATTCTCAATCTTGCCAGGATCATGAGAGATATTGATAGGAATGGTAGGAGATATATTTTTCATGTTCCCATCAGCCATCTGACTAGGAGAGCTTAATGGAACCATGCGACTACCAATTCTCTCACTAAGAACCTCCCTAAAGTCCTCACACTCCAAGCGGTTAAGCTCAGGAAGAAAATAATATCTATGATGCAATTCTTCCCAAGGTGGCTCAACCCCTGACATGGCCTCAATAATCGCTTCGTCTGAAGGAAAAAAACTATCAAGGCAATTATGTGCGTGAGAAGATTGAACTGCTCATGCAAGCAGCACATATGGGTCCTCCTCCTCCATCCGTGAAGAGGAAGGACTAGGCTCTGCAACACACCCAATATTAGCTTGATAAGGTACCATAGTTGCAGGAAACGACACGTCCATCACGATGGGCTCACTCGAAGTATTCGGTGTAGGAAGAATCCAAGGATCTTCCATATGGTTCGTGCGAAAAGACACCGATCTCACAGATGTTGAAGCCTCACTGGAACTAGACCCTATCATAAGGACAGGTGTAGAACAACTAAATCTTCCCATAAGGTATGGATACATGCCCACACCCACACTCCCAGTTGCCGGCTGAGAGTGCTCTACAATCGGGATTGAAACTCTCGAAGATGCAGTAACCAATGGATTCTTGAATGACATTTGATCAATTGTAACTATCTTCCCATTAAATGGAAAGCATACAACGTGAAATAGGGAAGAAGCTATGGCTTGCATACTGTACATCCAATTCCTACCCAACAAGAGATTATAGTTAAGGGGCACATCAACCACCTCGACCTCTATCGCGACGGTCTTCCCTCCCAAACAGACCTTAAGGGAAGGAAGGATCTTGTGCAGCCTAAATGATATCCCATTAAAACCAGTCAACATGGTACCGGATTTAGACAACTCGAGGGAACCTAAACCCTTCCAACACGATAAAGACATCATAGAAGCAGCAGCGCCATCGTCAATCATAGTGCGCTTGACGGTCATGTTAAGACATTATACATGAATCAAAAGAGACACATAGGAAGGCAAGCGAGGCTACAGTCCCAAGGTTTCAAATTTAATCATGGAGGAAGAGTTATCATCATTCACACCAAGGGTAGAAAGCAAAGCCTTCCTTTGCGAAGGACAATTCTGAAGTACTTCTAGTGCAGACATCACACAAGGAGTGTGGACCAAATCCTCAACAAAAAAATAGTTCTGGGTGGCTCGGGCATTAGGATTGTGCCCCGAACGCCTAAGGACGCCCTTAGGAATGCAAGGTGTAGCTTCAGGTTTATCCACAGGTTTTTCAATACGCAAAGGAGTCCCTGGTGGATCAGGTTCCTTTCTTGGGTCGGGTTGTGATGAACCATAGTCCTTCACACGGGTCACAACCTTCATAGCACACACCATGTTGATGCAACGATGACCACTAGCCTCTGGTGGATCTTGATCACCAGCATACTGATCATGGGTCCTCGAGTTCATGTTTTGATTGTGAGGTAAAGGATTGGTCAGTACAGCTGGGCCCTGTGCTAAGAATCTCGAGGCTTCATCGATACGAGGGCACAAGTAAGTGAGGTGATCCTCCTTACATTACTTGCAAGGAAATTTAACCTTATGTTTAGATTGCTTGTCCCCCCCAGCATTTTGGGCATTCTTTTCATTAGTATTATCATTTTCATTCCTATTCGCACCCTTACGATTGTTTTTACCCTTCTTTCTATTCCTTTTGGGTTGCTGGTTACCCTTCTGGTCCGACGATTGCACCAAAAGCACACTCACCATTTGGGTGGGTTGAGACGAAGTCTTGGCTTGTCCCGAAGTAGATTGGTTGATCGACAATTGACTGACCTATTGCACAACTGAATCCGCAGGCTTAGCACTTACACAACCAACAATGCCATCGGCATGTGGTCCAAGTTTAATTTTGGGGTCAAAACTAGAACGCGGAGCGTTGGGAATGATCTCATATAACAAACCAGATTGAGCATAAATCAAGTCCAATTCCTACACCCTAAAAATGTCTTGTTCCTCATTTTGAACTCCAGATGTAGAAACATCGTTCACTATATAAGGAAATAACGACTTAAGAAACCACTCGAGGAGAAACTCCAACGATATGAAGGCTTTAATCAACCTATTCTGTCTACGCCACTCTTGGATATGGTCTGAGATATGCATGGCTTTATCCTACCGAAATGTCGACAAGATTTCCGTACCAACGTCATAACGCACCGGTAGCTGGAAGTGGTTGAGAAAAGTCATCGCTAGGTCATCGAATAAATAAAATTCCCCCCTAGGTAACTCTATATACAATTTCACGGCAGGCCCTGTAAGGGTGCGTTGAAATAGCCTTAAACAGATCAAATCTTCATGTAAGGAATTGGAAGAGCACCATAGGTGAAATGTAGTAACATGTTCACTCAAATCCTCTCCAGGTTTTCCCTCGAACTTAGGTATGTCCGAGGGAAGCTTATTAGGGACAGCCGGCCAAGCCGGGTCATGAGATACAGGATCGTTTGTCAATCTCAACAAGTCAGGAAGATTTAGCATTGCAAGGAAAGGGATCCTAGGATGAGCAAGTCAATGCACTGCTCCTTGATACTGTTGGTTCACATAGGTATCATTAGTGTAACCACCATGGCCTTGGCCATAGTGCCCTCCTCCTGTTTGACTCATGTAGGGTGGCATGGAGGCACCATAATGTGGTGTACCTTGACTATGTGGGGCTACAAAGCCATAATTAGGAGAGTAAGTGGGTTGTTGATACCTGTACTCATGAGGTGAATAACTGCATCCATACTGTGTCCCATAATAAGGTCCATAAGACATCCCATGAGATGTATCATGAGACACTCCATAAGTAGGAATGTAGGCTCCAGAAGTAATGACATGACCTCCAGAAATAGGGATATGACCCCTCGAAACAACAGGAGGTACTTGAACTTGAGACACAACTGTGCGAGTAGCAACAGTACAGACATGACTCGTAGTGACATGCCAGCCCGAAGGACCACGTGAATGAGGTGGAGGAATGACATTCAAAGAACAAGGAACCAAGGATGAAAAGACCTGTGAAATACTATACGTGGTGTTCCCTATAGTCACTCGTCTTGGATTTGGCATCCTAATAGGATCACTAACCCTAGTTCTAGGAGGAATATGTGATGTAGATTCCACTGCCGGGATGGAAGGTGCAATATGACTCGTGGTCCCAAACCTCTCCACATGGTAAGGAATGGGAGTGCCCCTAGGCATAGTGTTAGATTCAAACTCTGATTCGACATGAGATTCCAAATCATGTGTGGGAATACCAAACATACCATAACTACCATAACTAGTGCTCACGGGTTCATAATGAGTCTCGTCGTTCAGCATTCCATACCGGCGATGCGTGAATGGGGGATCATATATAGAGTAAGTAGGTCTATCATGAAAAGTACCTATATCAAAAATTATAGGACCTAACTTAGAAATTACAAGCATATTAGGTGAAGGATCATAGGTAGGAGTAAACTCCCCATCATCCACTCGAAGTGGAGAAGAAAGCTTAGGAATACCATCTTCACGATCTCCCATCATGTGTGAATCAATGTGCGAAGTAGTCTTCCTGGATCATCTGTTTCTCTCTCCCAAAGGAGGAGGAGAGGTAGAAGGAAAAAGTCCTACTAAACGACGAGAAAGGCGAGGAGCTGCACCTGAATCCACAATGACTCAAAAATATGAAAGACTCTCTAATTACGCAAATCCTAAGCCTGCTAACGTGCACAGAGCATACACCAATAAAATCTAAAGCCAAACACAAGCAATCAAGGGTAGGATAAGTGAGATCCCAAATGAAGCAGGTATGTCTCTCCTAGGAGAGGCTTGAGACTCCCATACACAACAAGCAGAGGTACGTAACCAATTATTGTGGCCCTCAGCTTCAACGCGTAAAGCGACTATGCTGTTCGACCCCAACCTGGCCGGGAAACCTGCAGAATAACCCCTACAAAGTACCCCCTCGATATCCTAGGTAAGGCAACTAAGGTCACCTCAATATAATCAATGCTTAGGTGGACAGTCGCAGGCAGGATTGATCGTATGGGTAGGGTAGCAAAGCCCGAAACTCTCGAAAGAGCCCCCAGATATGAATACAATCCTGGAAATATCTCCGGTGCTACTCAGTTATGACTAGGGGTCATCCCAATCAATAACCGCTCACACTGCCTCGTGCTTAACTCCGTTTTGAGAGGAGGATCTTGAGAAACACCAATTATACCAAGGAATTTCACACTCTCACCTGGACAAACACATACATGTTGTTGTTTAGTGGTCTTGGAGAATTTACTCACAATGAACTATTCCAAGACCCTAAAACCTAATCTTGTTGGTGTACCCTATTAAAGAAAATAGTGTAATTCATTTTAATTAAGCATTGATTTTATTTGGCTTTAATACTCAAAAGAGGTAGATGGTCGTGCAACTAATGGTGTTACGACGCAACATGAAGCAAAATGCACACCTAACAATCAATGAAAATGCATTGTGTCCAATGAAAACAGGGTATGCTACTACGTGAAATGCAAAAAAATTCTTCAAATGATAAGTGCAATCGTTCCTATATGAAGTCCTGACTAATACTTCAAAGCAAAACCTAGTGAAAGTACCATGCAAAATGCAAAAATGCAATGCATAATGATGCAAACAAGAAAATATTTTTGGATTTTTTGAAACAAAAATGAGATACTGAAGCAAAAGAATGATTCTACTACCCCTAGACTCGGTAAGCACACTCAAACATCACTCACACAAAGTACTAAGGTAAAATAAATCTAAGGCACTAATCCCAAAACAAAAAATCGAAAATGCAATGACAAGAGCATTCTTAAAAAAGAAATTTACCCTTAAAAAAAAGTCTCTAGTCAGAAACAGAGGTGTATACAGACTCTATAAGTGTCAAAGGAGACTCAGCAATTATCAAAATTCACCCAACAATAATCAATCTTCCTCTAGAAGGCAAAACTAAGGGCATACGCGACTGTTCGAAGTAAACTCGCGTATGTACGTGGATATATCAGTGAAAACCGTGTATATACGCGACTGTGAGTTAAAAACTCGTGTACAGGAAGAAAAGTGCATAAAAACAAAGGCAAATAGACAAGCTGAGACAAACTTCACACCAATCAGACACTACCAGGAATACATGCCCCCAGAACCGACATAGAAATAGAGAAATAAGAGCAATTCAAAGTCATTGAATGCTGATAAAAACACCCAAAGGACAACTACTAGGAACTCCCCAGCAGAGTCGCCAATTCTGTTACAGAGATAAATTCCTATGGCTTGGGGTACCACAATAGACAGCTTGACTCTAGAAATCAATCCTTTCCAATATGCAAGAGAAATCAAATATCTAACACTAAAGGATCAATACTCGTACCTTATTCCGGACGGTTGAAGTAGATCCCCGTTGAGCTTTCCAACTCTAGCTTGAATTGATAAATTACTTCCTCAACAATCAGTAAACAAGACAAGCATGCTATATATATTGGTGTTATATCTACTCTAGCATATATAATCAACAACGTATAAGCATTTGGAATCATCCATGGATAAAATATTCATTCAAACATACATTATTGGACAGGAAAAGATATTTCTATTAATATAAAATTAGAGATTACAATGAATACAAC
Organism: Pseudotsuga menziesii; assembly: GCA_001517045.1. Taxonomy (NCBI): domain Eukaryota; kingdom Viridiplantae; phylum Streptophyta; class Pinopsida; order Pinales; family Pinaceae; genus Pseudotsuga; species Pseudotsuga menziesii. The sequence goes on along the minus strand of LPNX010636476.1, from coordinate 124,766 downwards.
CTCTATTGGCACGTCTGCGAATCGGAGAAACTGAATCCCCCACTTGGGCCTCCACCACCTCAATCCTCCATCTCTCGATAGCAAGCTCACAAGCAAAAGGAAATCTTGGGAAGAACACCAAATTGCTCCAAGGGACAAAGGGATGCAAACTCAAGCATAAGTTTCGGCAACAATGGAATATAGTTTCTTTGCTCTCAATTCTCACATCTTCTTCAATGTATCCAAAGGGTTCCCTATATAGCTCTTCAATGGGGCAATAAAGGGTCGAATCCGAGTGATCTCAAGGCATATGGAAGGCCAAGAGACAAGTGAGTCAGATCCATGTCAAGGAAAACTCCAAAAGAATTTGGCCTTTTGCACACATCTCGATGTACATGGTTTTAGGGGTCAAACCCGCGTATATACGCGAGAAAGGGTTTAAAATTCGCATATAGCAATTTAAACATGTTTTTAGGGATGATCTTGGAAACATCAAAGGTATAAAAAAGGTCCATGGGGTCCAAAGAGTCTGCAGAGGGATAGGGGAAGGCCATACAAGTGTGATTCACCAGGTGTGGTAAAATCAGCTATAACAAATACATTTAGTATCCATTCAAGTTACAATATTTCAACACTCCCCCTTAACGAGGAGGTTATTCTATTGACAACATCATCACAGACTATATGAGAACAACGAGACAATAATTTCAATAGTACATCAAGGTAATACATATATACATCACAAGTTCACAATCAATAATAGGAACAGTTACTCTTCAGGCTTTTGCATCACATGATCACTTGATCCTCTTGGAGCAACGCTTTTATATTTTGATCCTTCATAGTAGCACTTCGATATTCTTGATCCTTTGCAGTAATTTGATCCTTTGCGATAGCACTTCGATATTTTTAATCCTTTGCAACAACACTTCGATCTTATCTATCCTTTGCAATAACACTTCGATCCTCTTGATCCTTTGCAGCAACACTTTGATATTATCGATCCTTTGCAGTAGCACTTCGATCTTCTTGATCCTTTGCAAAAGCACTTTGATCTTCTGTAGTAGCACTTCAATCTTCTTTAACCTTGTAGTAGTACTTTGATCCTTTCAACTCTTTTTGCAGCAGTACTTCGATCCTTTTGATCCTTTGCAGTCGTACTTCGATCCTCTCGATCCTTTGTGACTGTGCTTCGATCTACTTGACCCTTTCCTATTGTACTTATATCTACTTGATCCTTTACTTCCATGCTACTTGCAATACACATGATCTATTTACGGGATGATCAATATCGATCACTTTAGGACCTGAGTCCAAGGATGATGCAATCCTCCATCAGCATTATCCATGAAATTGATCAGTTGAATTGACCACAATTAAATGTATATCTTTACCGTACCCAATTCCGACCCTATAATCTATGAGGACTCATCATATACCATCCATACCACACAGGTTAGGACCACTCCCAAGTGAGTGTTATGCTACGGTATCTACACTTACTTGTAGGCATACTCTTCCAAGCAAGAGTATTGTTTGCAAATAAGATCTCGACCGCATACAAATTTTGGCCCATCATAGAAAATCCATACCACATAGGTTAGGACCACTCCCAAGTGAGTGTTATACTATGACATCCACGAGGACTCATAATAGAGAATCCATACCACTGAGGTTAGGACCACTCCTAAGCGAGTGTTATTATATGGAATCTACATATGAATGTAGTCATACTCTCCATACAAGAGTATATTCTACAAAGCAGATCTTGACTACATACATAATGCCAATCCTCTCATCCGTGAGGACTCATCATAGAGAATCCATACCACAAAGGTGAGGACCACTCCTGAGCGAGAGTTATTCTATGGTATCCACAACTGAATGTGGGTACTCTCCATGAGAGAGTAACATCTACAGGGCCATCCTTAGCTAGTAAGGACCACTCTCATGTACAGAGAGTTATACTAGCCATGTTCAAGAGAGGATACTATCATCCATAAGTGAATGTGGGTACTCTCCATGCGATAGTAGCATATGCAAGTCCATCCTTAGATAGTAAGGACCACACTCATGAATAGAGAGAATAATGTTGTCCACAAGAGAGAATACTGTCGTCCACAAATAAATGCCATACCATCATCATCACTGTAATCCATCATCGGTGTAAGTATCATCATTACTCCCCCTTTCCTTGGAAGTTCCATATTATCAACCTTCTCCCCCTTTGTCTGAGGAGGGTTCATGTCTTCGACCTGATCTTCCTTTTTGAATAAGGTCCATATCTTCATCATCTGTAGTTCCATCACTATTCTTCCTTGTGAGGAAATTCCTTTCGAACTACACCAAGCTTGTCATGGAAATATTCAAACTTCACTTGAGATATAGGCTTGGTCAATACATCAGTCCCTTAATGATCGGTACTTACATACTGGAGCTTGATAGATCCCAGTTGTACCATATCCCTTATATCAAAATAATGGATTAATATGTGCTTCGATTTGTCATGGAACACCAGATTCTCTGTCATCTTTATACAAATATGTTTGTCACATAGAATTACTGTGGTGTCCAACTCCATGTCAAATAATCCTGAGATCAGCTTCTGAAGCCATATCGCTTCACAACAAGCAGAGCAAGCTGCAATGTACTCTACTTCAGCCATACTGAGAGAAAAACTGGACTTTTTTTTACTAAACCATGAGATCATGCCTGATCCTAGACAATAACATCCACCTAAGGTACCCTTCATGTCCACGGCACTTCCTTCCCAATCTGAATCTGTATATCCATACAATTTGTAGCCATGATCTCTCCCATAGTAAAGTCCCAAATCAATCGCACCCTTTAGGTATCTCATCACATGCTTTATAGCTATCAAGTGAACCCATCTAGGTTTAACTAGATACTGAATCAAGGTGTTCACAACAAAGCATATATCTAGTATTGTGTTCATCAGATACATTAAATACCCAATAATCTGTCTGTAGTGAGTCATATCCACTAGCTTAGATGTCTCATCAGAAAACATCTTCAAGTTGGTGTCCATGGGTGTGTCCATGGCTTTACAATCCAACATATCAAATATTTTCAAGATTTCTACTGCATACTTTCCTTGATTCAGAAATATTCCTTCGGGGCTCTGCCACACTTCCAGCCCTAGGAAATAATGCATTAATCCAAGATCCTCCATCTTGAATTATTCAACTAGATTCTTCTTGCAATCCTTGATATGTTTCTCATTTATAGTCAGAAATAGATCATCCACATACAACAATAGTATGACTGGTTCATCATCCACAATATTCATATAAATATTAGGATTAGCTTTACTCTTGGTAAATCCCATGCTTGTTAAGAAGCTATATATTCTTCCATACCAAGCTTTGGGAGCTTGCTTCAGTCCATACAGAGCCTTTTTCAACTTGCATACATAAGTCGCTATGTCTTCGACTTCAAATCCTTGTGGTTGTTTGATGTAGACCTTTTCCTCAATCACACCATTAAGGAAGGATGTCTTTACATCCATCTTGTGTAAGTCCCACTTCATCATGGAGGCAAGTTCCATGATAGTTCTAATGGAATTGTGCCTTACTACTGGAGCAAATGTCTCTCATAATCGGTCCCCTCTTTCTGAGAGAATCCTCTAGACACAAATCTTGCTTTGTACTTTTCAATACTTCCATCAACAACATGATTTATCTTGTAGATCCATTTCGAAGATAGGTGCATAGGGAGGTCTTGGTCATGAATCATGGTCTTTACTACTTCCATGATATTTCTATTCATTCTTTCTGCAACACCATTTTGTTGGGGATTATAGGGAGTGGTTATTTCCCTCTTGATTCCTGCCTCCTTATAGAATGCTTCAAATTCCTTTGAAGTGTATTCTCCACCATTATCTTATCATAGTTTCTTGATTCTCTCTTCTGAGTGGTTATCTATCAAGGCTTTGAATTCCTTGAATTTCCCAAACACTTCACTCTTACTCTTTAAGAAGTATATCCAATTCTTTCTTGAATATTCATCAATAAATGTGACATAGTAATCATATCCACTAAAGGATATGGAGGGAATAGGACCACATACATAAGAATGTATTAGTTCCAACGTACCTTTGGTCTTTTTTTACTTTTTGGAAAGGGATTCTTGATGTTATTTCCCTTTGCACATCCCTTGCAGGTTCCCTCATCTTCGATCTTCAGATATGGTAACCATGTTACCACCTTTCTCAAATAGGGAAATGATTTGTAGTTGATGTGAGAAAGCCTCTTATGCCATAGTTCACTTGAGTTGGTACTCTCATGGACAAAGGCGGTCTTTGAATGTCCTTTGAGTTTGTACAATCCTCCTTCTTCTTCTCTAATGACTATAGAATCTTCAAGTGTCTTTCCTTTGGACCACATAAGTACTTGTCCATCTATAAAAGCAACTCTATATCCTTTATTATCTAGAGCAGAGATGAAAAGTAGGTTCTTTTTAAAACCTGGTACATACAATACTTCCTTCATATTCATGGAAGTCCCAGAGTCAAGTTTGTAGCTTGATTCACCAGTACCTTTGATGGGATATTTATAGTTATATCCCAATGATACCTTCTGGGGAGAGTTATTCTATTCAAGTTTTGGCAGATTTGTCTTATTTCCTATCATGTTCTTAGAGGCACCACTATCAATAAGCCATGTATCTTCTCCAGGTGTTACAGACCTAGAGAGGGCAGAGAATAACACATATTCTTCTACATCTTCACATATAGTTTTATTCTAAGGTCTTTCTTCATACTCATCTTCAGTTAGATGAGAATTATATAATTTTTTGATGTTCTTCTTCTTTGATGATGGGATTTCTCTAGAAAGATGTCCTATCTTATGACAATTGTATAATTGATACTTTGAGTAATCCTTCTTCTTCTTCTGGAATTTCTTCTTTGAAGGCTTATGATTACTCTTCTTGAATTTTAATTTTTTTCTTCCTTTAGTATGGGTAGCTAGGGCCTTATCATATTCTCTGAGGAGAGCTTCTCTATTGGATACCCTAGCTTCTTCTTGTATGCAATCTTCCCATACTATGTAAAACTTCAAACTTTCTTTTCTGGCACACATATTCTGAATGAATGAGTCCCAAGGTCTAGTGAGACCATTGAGAGTAGTCATAGCTATTTCATCATCATAAAGGGTGTCTCCAATAGCAATTAGTTTCTCTTTGAATTGGGAGACCCTTTGAAGAAATATTGAATAGATTCTCCTTTTCTTATCTTGGTTCCCTTCAATTGAGCTCTCATATTCATCTTTCTATTGATGGTCCTTCCCTCATACATTCTGGAAAGTGCATCAAATGTTTTATTAGGTGTCTTCTTAGATGACACTTGAGGGTATTAAATTGAGCACATAGATCTATGGATCAACACACAACTCACAAAATAGATCACACAATTTACTCAGCAATTGAAGAATGAAACAGTGAAAAAATGGCTTGCAACTATGAATGCTTTCATTAATCAAAAGTAATTAGATAATTAATTACAATGAAGTACAATGGATAAATAGCCACATGCAATTCAAATCTGTGTAAGGAAATTCGAATTGGTTGGACTCTACTTGACTGAATGGTTAACTTACCTTGTCTAAATCATTATCGAAGTTCATCGAAGTTCAAAATCCAAACTCAAGTGTCTAATTAAGTGTTGACTAGTCTAACTTACTGAGGTAGGTGAGTAAAGGTGCCTCACCTGCATGTAGCCATGCAATCCTTGCACTAACTGAATAGAAATGAGTGTAGGGAACTAGAACTGAATGTAACTGACTCCTAATTTAGTTTGACTAGTCACCATTTGAACTCAACTGATGGAGGTTGGTATCGACACTCCCAATGGCTCCTAATTTGTAGGGATTGATCTAGGAGGATCCTAAACTGATGCATACAAGTGCAATCAGTGGAAGTTGGAATCAATTAGTGTTCCCCACACTTTAGTAACTAGTGCATGTGCCCCAATTAGGCCAAGTGGACCCAATTGTGCTAGTGACTAAAAATAGACTGAAAGGACTCCCAATTTAGACATGACTCTTGATTTAGACATAATGAACAAATTGGACAAGGGAGGTTTATAATACTAACACCCCCCTGAATGCTAACTTGGACAATTTGTGGTCCCTGGTAACTAAGGCCATAGGTCACCCATTACAACAAGTAAAGTAAAGTAATTGCTCAACACAAGGAGATGGGGAAAAAAACCACATGGGAAAAAAATCCCCCCTTCTAACTAAGCAGATAGAATCAGGATTCAAGTTTGAAAAACTTGAAAATGTGTTGCTACAATATCTTTGATGTAGCGCAGCAGCATGCATGATGTTTTGTGCATAGGTATCCTGAGGCCTGGCATGTAGACTTCTCCATCTTCTCCCAGAATGATGATGGAAGGAAGGAGGAATGTAACATTTGCATCTTGATAAATGAAGAGGTGTATGATCAACTCTATTCTTCTAAATGTAGTGAGACTGAGCCCTTTCCAGGTAGCATCTTACAGGAATTCTATTGCATCTCTCTGAAGGAGGTAATATTGCATGACATAGTGCAAGGGTATTTCCCTTCTGAGTGTTAGATGGATTTCTAGTCATCTTCCTAGATTCCAGTTTGGAAGTAGGGACTGGATCTCGATTTGAATCACCCTGGATCTCAATCTCATAAACTCATACACTTGGATCTGCAATACTAGTGGAAACTGAAGAAAAAAAAGTAGATGAAATGTTTTTACCTTCCCCTACAAGTGGATTCTAAGAGTGCACTGCTTCTTAAAATGGCACGAAGTGTGAGAACTCATATGCCTTGGAGGCATGATTTGCAGCACCCTTCACTATGATGTTCCCAGTAGAGATATCTGTAATCTCCATTGATTCAAGACCAAATATGACTTTCTTTGGAGAGCCAATATGAGTCATCTGGTATACATATAAGAGGTTTGCAGCTAGGGAGGGAACATAAAGCACATATTTTCACTTTCCATGTTCAATATTGATAGATCCCTTCCCTTTTGCTTGAAATTTACTGTTATTTCCCATATGAATACTAGGACCATCAAAATACTGCAAGGAAGAGAATGATTCTCTGCATGCAACCATATCATTGGAAGCTCCAGAATCAATGAGGAAGGCATCTATTGTTGAGTGGCTAGCCTTCAGTGCATGGCATGTCTCTTCATGTTCTTCAGTTTCTTATCTATGGTCAGCATTCCCTACGCTAGAAGGTACAGTAATTAGTATGTTTCTTTAGAAGAAGATACATCACATCAATTGGTCTTCTCATATAGGAGCTTTCTGGATGAAATCCCCTTCCATAGTAAGGACATAGTGTCTTTCCTTTGCAATTATTCTTGCTTCTCTTCGAACCTGAAGGCTCTTTTGACTAATCTTTCTCTACAGGAGACTCATCCTTTTTCTTCCCTTTATCATTCGCTACCTTAGGTCCTCCTGCAACCAGTGCTTGATCTCTGGAAGATCGAATGATCCCCATTTGGATCAACTTGTCATGCTCCTGAGTGAGAGAATTAATGAAGGTGTTAAGAGTAGGCATATTCCAGTTTGGAGTAGAGAGATTCACAGAATGAAATGTTGATACAAAGACTAAATATTTTGCACCAATTTTGGAGATAATGGAAAGGATAAGTTGATCATCCTCTTTATCAACCTTACATAGCTTCAATTGGAACACTATATGCTTGAATTTTGTGAAGAAGTCATTTAGTGTTTTAAAATTGGATGGATGAAGAGAAATCAACTCATTCTCCAGCTTACAGATCCTCAAATCATCCTGATTGTCAAATAAGGAAGCAAGCTTATACAAAACATACTTGGGAGTCTTCAAGCCATTGGTGTGGAAGAGAATATCTTGAGAGATTTAGAGGCACAAGCATTCGTATGTTTCATCAAGCTTGTTCCAGTACTTTTCTTTGTCAACATAATAAATTGGATCTTTCTCTGTCTCCAATGTGAGTTTGAAGCGTATTTTGAAGTGTAGATAAATATCCATGTCCTCCTTCTACTAGTGGTAGTTGAAAGGAGTGAGAAGGTCCATTGGAGGAGCTATTTAGAATGCAAAGGAGAGGATTGAGCTGCTGTAGCGAATGCAATGAAGGAGACTAAGCTGCTTGTAGAGAATGCAGGTAAGAGGACAGATAAACCTGTAAATAACACAATCAAATAGAAAAATAAGGTCAATAGTCTACAATTTTGTAATTTCCTTCACAGCCAGCATAGTTTATCAAGCAAGATTGATCAACAATTCCTTAACTTGGGGTATTAAGTGGCAAATTATCTGCTTTTGGTGCAGTACTGGAAGGAGAAATTTTGTTCAAAAATATTTTTTGATCCAAGTATGGATCTATAGTAGGAGAAGTGCCTTTTCCTGCTAAGGCTCTGACACCATATTAAATTGAGCACATAGATCTATGGATCAACACACAAATCACAAAATAGATCACATAATTTACTCAACAATTGAAGAATGAAGTAGTGCAAAAATGGCTTGCAACTGTGAATGATTTCATTAATCAAAAGTAATTAGATAATTAATTACAATGAAGTACAATGGCTAAATAACCACATGCAATTCGAATCCATGTGAGGAAATTTGAATTGGTTGGACTCTACTTAACTGAATGGTTAACTGACCTTGTCTAAATCATTATCGGAGCTCATCGGAGTTCAAAATCCAAATGCAAGTGTCTAATTTAGTGTTGACTAGTCTAACTGATTGAGGTATGTGAGTAAATTCACCTCACCTGCATGTAGCCATGCAATCCTACCGCTAATTGAATAGAACTGAGTGTAGGGAACTATAACTGAATTTAACTGATTCCTAACTGAGCTTGACTAGTCACCAACTAAACTCAACTGATGGAGGTTGGTATTGGCAGTCCAAGTGGCTCCTAGTTTGTAGGGATTGATCTAGGAGGCTCCTAAACTGACACTTGCAAGTGCAATCAGTGGCAGTTGGCCTCAATTAGTGTTACCCACACTTTAGTAACTGGTGCATGTGCCCCAATTAGGCCCATTGGACCCAATTGTGCTAGTGACTAAAAATAGAGTAAAAGGACTCCCGATTTAGACATGATTCCTGATTTAGACATAATGACCAAATTGGACAAGGGAGGATTATAATCCTAATAGAGGGATCAAGTGATCATTAATAGAATCAGCAATGATCCACATTTCCTTGATTAGGTCTTGCTCATGCTTCTCCTTAGCTTCATCTTATTTAGGTTCAGCAATCTCATCCTTGATGTAGTTCTCAAGGTCATTCTCTTTCAAAATTAGACCAATCCTATACTTCCAAGCCAGGAAGTTTTCTAGGCATTCCAATTTGTCCTCAAGCTTAGTGCTTCGGTCCATCTTGTCAAGTAGGTCACAAAAATGAAATTTATCAATATAGGAGGATGACCTTACCAGTAGATGCGCTTGAGGGAGGCGACCTGGTTGATCCAACTTCTTTCGAGAGATCCTAAATCTTCAGTCTTCAAATCCTACTTGTGAGGTTCCAGCACTACAGAAATTCTGGTTCTATTTCACTACAATTTTTTGGTTCACTGCCAAATTAGGGTTTATCTTTCCTAGATATCCAACCACCCAAAATTTTTGATCTAGGTCTCAATAGATGCACTCTAGGAGGGTACAACTTTCTATGCAATCAGATATTAAAAAAAATCCAACTTTTGCAAAAACCCTAATTTCTTCCTGATAGGGAGGAGAGATATCTTTACCTTGTGAAAGATGCTCTAATCAGGTTAGCTCTGATACCATGTTAATATTTCATATGCTAGAATAGATTCATTAGTGTTTCAAAATAAAATCATAGCAACAGCATATCCATAATCACTGATAGAAACAAAATCACAAGATAGACACAATATTTATCTTGGGAAACCCTCAAGGTGAAGAAAACCCAGCAAAACTTCCTCTGTATAATGTGTATAAAAGANCTCTCTCTCTCTCTCTCTCTCTCTCTCTCTCTCTCTCTCTCTCTCTCTCTCTCTCTCTCTCTCTCTAATGTGCTACTCAAGTGAGTGATTTTGTGTTCAAATAGGAACCATAGATCCTATATTTATACACAATGAGTCAACTAACTTTTACCCTAGACAAGTCGGCCCCACTAAACTGTCTGGGACGACTTCACCTAGGAATACTCAAAACTGTATATTATATTATTTTTTAGGGTGCTAAATACCTGACAAAAATGGAGTCTTTACCTCATGACTCTATGATGACCAAATACAATAGTAACACCTCGTTGGAGGAATAATAACATCTCCCTTGGGTTAGATCAGTAAATACATTTATAATATCCTTTGAAGTTACAATATTTGAACATATATGAGAAACCATGGAGGTCAGAGTGTGAAGTATTTAATCCATAAAGGATTAAGGTGTGGAGTCTTGGATATGTGGGATAGAACAGGGAGTAGAGTCCTAGGTATAGGAAAAAGGACACATATTCCTAACAAGTTTGGGAATAGGGGTGTGTAATCCCTATTCTCCAGCAAAAAAACACCACTTGAAGGAATCAATCAAATAGGTAGGCGAACCTATATTAATCCTTGAATTAATTTTATTTCAAGTTACCCACTTTGGAGGAGATCCTTAATATTATTATTATGATGAAAAAATAGAATTATTTAACTAAGAAAATATCTATAAATTATTTTAGAATGACACATGGGTAGGGTAACTATTAAGAAGAACGAATTAAATAAATAAGATTTAAAAATGAGAGACTACCACCTCAGTGGAGGGTGGTGAATAATAGGAATTTATTCCATTAAATTAAATAAATTTTGCATGATAAGTGGTGAGGTACCACCCCACCCAGATGTTATAAATATAGGAGAACCCCCATGGTTCGGCGGGGGGGAACCTGGAGAGTACTGAAATGATACTAGAATGGCTCTAGGATTCTTGAATTAGATTCTTAAGCTAACTTGTCTAGTTGAGTGAGAGTTCAGTGGTGTTAGAAGGAATAAATTACTCTTCCTTAGTTTCCCATATCACTTATATTTCTACACATGTTTGTGATCTCTTATATCCTGGGGGTTCCAAGGGGGGGATTCTCCCTGGAAAATTTTGGATGCAAACCAATTGGTCCTTTGGATTTGGCAAGTGGATATGCAAGAGTGAACATTTAAACTAGGAAATAAATGACTCCTATGAAGGTGTGATTATATTTTTGTTATGTGTAGTTTTGGTACATTATATGTGCCTCTTAATTGGTGTTATCTCAATTATTTCTTAATGAGTTACTAATTTTTATACTGACTCGAGTATTGGTAGCTACATTATTGGTATAATACAATATTTTGTGGGTAATCTTATTCTCTCTATTCAATTTAAATTTCGGTTATGTTTCTACCTAGATAATTTGAGAAGAAATGCTTGTGTAATGCAGTCAAATAATGAGCTATGGCATTACAAACACTTGAGATTTTGTTGTGAGAATAATGTTGTGTTGATTTATTTTCAATAATCCTATTATAAATTATTCTTAGAGATTTAATTATATTATGGAATGATTGCTTATCTCTTTGAAATTAACTTTTCGTTGCGATTCTTTCCCTCACAAAACATGGCCTTTGTGGCTTCATTCTTACTTTTCATCCACGGACAAAGAAAAATTCTTAAATGGAAAACACAATATTTTGTTGGTATGAAACTTTAATTTTAATCTCTCTTTGGTATGAAACTTCAAGTTATCAGATATTAGCTTCCTTTGTCACTCAAATTCTAACCATGCATTGTTCAAGATAATGGTAGAAATGCAAGAGTTTATATGCAGAATGTTTGATGGGTATTGCATACCAAGAAAGTTAATGGCATGCCTAGGAATTGTTTGTCTTAATGTTTCTTTTAGATAATTACTATTGGGGTCATTTTCAAACTACTTTAGTTTCCTCATATCTATGGTTGTAGGAAATACCCTGCATGTCATGTGACTGAAAAAATTATGCAAACATTCTTTGTAGTTTTTAAAGTTAGTTGTGTTTTAATAATTCCCTTTTGGTATGGTTTTGTTACGATTCAATTCAACTCAAGGGGTATCCATACCATATGGTATGGAACCCCGATTTTGATTCCAAAAAATGGTTTTCGAAACCTAAATCCTTAATATGGGAAATTTCCAGGAATTGTAGTTGTTCTTTGGGGATTGCACTACTGCCTGGGTATATAGAAAAAAAGAAATATCAATTGATATTATTTTTCAAAATAGATATGGGTAAAATACATGGACATAGCCTATATGTGTGAAAACTATTTGGCAAAACCCCTCAATGGTTGTAGATTGTGTGTGTGCAAAATGGTCGTCAAAACCCCTCAATGCATGTAGCTTGTATGTGTGCAAATAGTTTGTTGCCTATATGTGTGCAAACTATTTGGAAAAACCCCTCAATGGTTGTAGATTGTGTGTGTGCAAAATGGTTGTCAAAACCCCTCAATGCATGTAGCTTGTATGTGTGCAAATAGTTTGTTGAAACCCCTCAATGCCAATAGCTTGTAGTGTACTCTTTGTTATTCATTATGATCTGGCTTATTAGTGTGATTTCATTTGTATAAAAGTAATTAATTAGAAGAGTTATTTATGGATGGAAGAATGGTAATATTGATCATGAGTTGCTAAGCGTGAAAATGGGTCAAATGTTTTGAATAAGTGTTAAATTCAATATGTAGAAAACTATTTATTAATATATTCAAATTACTTATCATTCAAAATGTGGGATAATCCTTTGTGTTTATATCATATATGAAATCAATTTCTCAAAGGTTAAATTGGTGTTATTTAGTGGGATTGTATTTAATGAAAATGTTGTTAGCAAATACTTTTATCATATGCAAGATTGTTGCCTATATTGGGCACTTTACCAATCCAAAATATTGTATCTAATCCATGTTTTTAAAGAAAAGATTTATATTCTTTTGGTGGAAGCGATTTTTAGTTGGGAACTTGAGCAAATAGTGTAGATAATGATAAACTTGAAGCTTCTTTTGGGGCATGAATTTATGAGTGTAGTTTTGTTAACAAAGTGATTTTTCATATGGGAAATCCAACGCTTGTGTGAACTTGATTCTAGAAATTGAATCCAATTATTACCAAATCATTGGGTTGATGAATCATGGAATAAAAACTATACATATAATCAACCATATGGTTTTGTCACCTATATGAAACTGGGCATGAACCATAATGGAATAGATAAAATAATTTTAGTTGTATATGAAAATGAGACTTTGTTCCTTTGTTCTGAGCATCTATAAAAAAAAAAAAAAAAAAAATTATATTTTGAGTTCAACTGTTGGATGTTTTGGTAGCTGGTAAGGTGAGATATTACAAAACATGAAATGGTAATTCTTAATAGAGTCATCTAAGAACAGGTCCATATGTTACCTTCGTTTTTAGTGTCTCAAAAAAAAATTTCCAATCCTATGTCCAAGTAAATTCTACATCCTTATGGAGGAGGAAAAACAAGAGAGAGTCTATTTCTCTATAATTTTGGATAAATAATTGATAACAACCAACATGGCCTAGGAAAATTTGGACATATTCTTGTTTTGAAGGGATATGAAGGTTTTGAATGATACTTATCTTGGAAAGGTCCACTTGAATTCCCTTTTCTGGAAAGGTCCACTTGAATTCCTTTTTCTGGAAAGGTTCACTTGAATTCCCTTTTGTCTTCATCATATATCATTTTTTGGTGTTGAAGAATAGATGGGTTTGTTTACATCACTGAAGTACATTTTCCAATTTTAATATTATTTCTTCAAAATTAAATATAAATGGAGTAAAATTATTCATTAAGAACTCTGCAGAATCAACGAATTTCTCTAAAAAAACACTTAGAATATCTTTTTTGAATGTGGTTGGTGCATTACAGATCCAAAGGGGAGGACCCTATATGAAAATGTTCCCTAAGGACATGTAAATGTAGTTTTTTCTTGGTCTTCAGGGGAAATTTGAGTCTCTTTATAGCCACTAAATCCATTGAGAAATGAGAAATATTGTTTTCCAGAGAGAGTCTAAGACTTGATCTATAAACGGTAAAGGAAAAATATCCTTTTGGGTGGATTTATTAAACTCTTAGTAATCCACACAAATACACCATTTACACCCTTTCTTTGGGAAAACCAAAAGAGTGGAAACCCACTCATTGTCTAAGATAGGGTACGATAAATCCACTCATTAGAATTTTTTGAATTTCTTCTTTAACAATTTCTTAAGTGTTGGATTCATTTGCCTTTGTGTTTTTCGAGCAACATGGAATCCATATTGGATATAGATACTTTGGGTGTGAATCAGTGAATCAATTCCTTTCATATCCCTATAGTCCCAAGAAAAAATTGATAGATATTTCTGCAACATTTCTAACCATTTTTGTTGTTGGGATATATGTAATCTACTATTGATATTCAACAATTTTCCTGGAAAAACTTCAACAAATTTGGCTTTGGTGTTAATGGATTCTTATATTAAAATATTTATCCATGTAGTACGTGAATATTTTGTTAATGTATGAGTTTATGGTAGGTAATAAAGATAAAATAGAATTTTTTATGCTTACACTAGTCCCTTCCTCCTCTAGGTGTTCTAGTTGGTCACAAATATGGACATTGGAGGGATAAATGTTACTCATGAAGTTAGATATCACTTTTTCTTCTAAAGGTTCTTTAGTGATAAGGCCTGATTAATTATAATGACTGACCTGACAAGTTCTTCATAACAACTACTGCCATCTTTAGTTGGGATCCACAAAGGTTATTTTTCTCTTAGACTAGAATTTGCAGGTGGATATAGAAAAAGTTGTTTGACAAACTGCCCTTGTGAAATTGTCATATTTTCCGATCTACATCTGATATAAGCATCCACATTTCCTAACCATAGTCTCCCTAGGATGAGGGGGTATCCTCCTAGACTTGATTTGGTTTGCAGGATTATAAAATGTGTTGAGTATTCCCATGAATCAATGGTGACTATGATGTCCTCCAAAATTCCTTCAAGTTTAATTGTTGACCTATCAACCATATGTAACACCATTGGGGTTTTTCTTAGTAAAAATTGTAGTTGCAAGGCTTCCATAAAGATTGAAATCGCACTTCCAAAAAGAAAGATTGATTGGATTAAACTTATAAGAAAGATTAAATTACTAAGGATAGATCAATAACATAACTTAATTAATCCATACGTTATTGTTGCATATAAATTACTTAATATATCTACTAACATAAAATAATATAACGAAAATAAAAATGCTACTAATAACGACTTAATATACATAAATCAGGATCGGTCTAGTAGCATCGTAGAGTGGGCCCTTACTCTACAGTGTGTTGGATAATCCCCTAATAAACAAAGGACATATCACACCAGTATTACATCAACAAGATATTGTATTCAAAATTAAAAGTGGTGCAACCTTTTAATTGTTGACCTATCAACCATATGTAACACCATTGGGGTTTTTCTTAGTAAAAATTGTAGTTGCAAGGCTTCCATAAAGATTGAAATCACACTTCCAGAAAGAAAGATTGATTGGATTAAACTTATAAGCAAGAATAAATTACCAAGGATAGATCACTAACATAACTTAATTAATCCATATGCTATTGTTGCATATAAATTACTTAATCTATCTATTAACATAAAAGAATATAACGAAAATAAAAATGCTACTAATAACGACTTAATATACATAAATCAGGATTGGTCTAGGAGCATCGTAGAGTGGGCCCTTACTCTACAGTGTGTTGGATAATCCCCTAATAGACAAAGGACATATCACACCAGTATTACATCAACAAGATATTGTATTCAAAATTAAAAGTGGTGCAACCCTTTCAATTCTTGAATTTAGTTATTTATACTAAAGAAAACGCATCGAAGCAATTGCCCCATTTTAGGAGAAAAGTAAATGTTTACAAAACATAAGACACGTGTATTCTCAAAATATTATCCAAATGTTGTGTAGAGTCCCCTCCCCTATACATTGGCATATAAGGGAGAAATGTGACTTTATTGCTCACTCAGATACTACACTATCACATCCCCTCCCTTATGCATAGGCATATAAGGGAGGAACACTACTACAACTTCTCGCTCTGATACCACAATGTCCATGTAGCTATGTGCCCATACACCTGACTGATATGCATAATAATTTAGAATTTATTATTAATTTCTCTCTAAACACAGTCATGGGTCATGTTCATCCTTTAAAATTCATGCTTAAGCATAAATACCACTGTAACAGTCGTTCCACAGCGGACAAATCCACTCTGGAACCAGAAAAGTCGTTTCCCCACTGAAACTAACTTTTCTAACTTCTTCCTTTTGGCTTTCGATTTTCAACTTCGGGTAGTGGAAATCCTAAAATACAGTGTTCTCACTTGTCACTTTTCCTCTTTCCAACTTTCCACTTTTCGACTTCCAATTTTTGACTTCAAGTAGTGGAAATCCTGAAAGGCGGTATGCTCACTTGTCACTTTTCCTCTTTTCGACTTCTGAATTTCTGACTTTCGATTTCCAACTTCTGACTTCTTACTTCAGGTACAAGAAATCATGAATGGAATTTGTTATACCAAAATCCTATCCCCATCATGTGATAAGACATTTGACATACCTATTTTCCCTAAATCCCAGCTTTTGGAGTGGAAACTAAATGGTTTTTCATCAATCTTACATGAAAATCCCCAGCACCATGCATGCCCCTTTATCTAGGAGCGGTACCCTTGTTCGCACCACCCATACTCTGTTTCCCATAAGCGGTGCCATCACTTATAGCCCTTATTCCATAAACGGTTATTACCAGAACCACTCTATCACTGAAAGAAAAACACGGTACCCTAGGTTAAAAGGGAAAAAGAGAAGCTTCTCGAGGCTTCTAGATAATAAGCCTCGAGATATCCCTTATCCCTACTGTAGTGGGTCAGTTGAGCTCGAGATCCCCCATCCTAGGATATTAGAGGCCGCCTCACCCACAAATCTCTCAACCTATCCTATCCATCTAGCCTTATAAATACAAGCTTATGTCCATGGTTGAGGGGGAGAACATTGAAGGTATTGTTATGCTGTTGGATTGATCCTTGGCCCAAGATCATTTGGAGAGAGCATAGAGAGCTAGAGTTGGAGTTTTCGGGGATGAGAATTTGGTTTCATGGAGATGTATGTCAACATTAAGGCTTGGATGTAAACTTCTTCATATTTCATTAATGCAAGTTGATTTTTGTCCCACATATGTTGTTGTTGTTATGATTTTGCATATATGTTGCTAGATTCCTTAGCCACTAGCATAGATTACTAGATCATATTCTGGTTGCTTTGATATGTTTCATGTTGATCTTGATTGCCGGTACATAGGTGGACTATCAAAGCCTTGTATTCCAGATATCTACGGTGTATAGGGAGAGTCTTCAACCTCAGTCCTCTATTTGTTCTGGATATGAACCATTTAGACCAGTGGAACACCTTGCTGTCCGTAGGAGGTGAAATATTCCAGCTAACAGAAGTATGCTCAATTGTCACTTTTCCACTTTCCGAATTCTGAATTTTCGACTTCTGCTTTGCGCGAGCTAATACCAGGGTGCAGAAAACCAACTTTTTTCCTTAACCTTTTTTTGTTTTGTCGATTTCTGCCTTCTGAATTCCACCTTCTGCAGTAGGCTTAGGGTGCAAAAATCCAACTTTACCTTGTATTTTTCTTCCCATTTTCCCCTTCTTAAGCATAACCACCACTATAACAGTCATTCCACAGTGGAAGAATCCACTCTAGAATGAGAAAAGTCATTTCTGCACTGAAACTGATTTTTCCGATTTCTTCCTTTCAGCTTTTGATTTATTACTTTGGGTAGTGGAAATACTGAAATGCAGTGTGCTCACTTGTCACTTTTCCTCTTTGTGACTTTCCACTTTCCAATTTCGAACTTCATGTAGTAGAAATCCTGAAAGGAGGTATGCTCACTTGTCACTTTTCCTCTTTTAGACTTCCGAATTTCTGACTTCCGATTTCTGACTTTCGATTTCTAAATTTGGGTAGTGGAAATCATGAAAGGAGGTATGCTCATTTGTCACTTTTTCACATTCTGAATTATGACTTTTCGAGTTTCGCTTTTTGCGGGCCAATACTGGGGTGCGGAAAACAAACTTTTTTCCTTAACGTTTTTTTGCTTTGTCAATTTTTGCCTTTTGAATTCCACCTTCCGCAGTGGGCTCGAGGTGCGTAAATCCAACTTTACCTTGTCTTTTCTTTCCATTTTTACCTCCTTTAGACTTCTTCCTTCCATGGGCGGATTTTTTAGGGCATAAAAACACATATTACCTTAAGATAGTCGTATTTTTGACCTTGTAACTAGGCTTCTATCCTCCATGATCATAAGCAAAATGCAGTGGAAAATACAATGCATATATAGATGCAAAATGCAAGGACATTTAACAACAATAAACTGTACTTAAATCTTTAATAAGCATTCAACATTATTAGTACATTGATAAGAAAATACATTGCAGAAATAATACAACAGAGAATACTTATCTTGAAGATGAAGTTGTCCCACAACTAGCTATGTTGCTGCAATGTTCCACCTAACCATAGGCTATTTTTTTTCATCAATATATCAACACAAATTCCACCCCCAAGCTAGGCATGATTTCCACAAGGAACTAGGGAACAAAAGGCTCACACATAGCCAGAACATATCAAACACAGTCAATCCAACCTACATCATTTGGGTTTATTAGACTATCCATCCAAGCCAATACACAATTGGGTTTATCAGGCTACAGGAAAACAAGCCAATACATTGCTGGTTTTATTAGGCTACTTAGTCAATCTAGATAATAGTTGGGTTTATCAAACTGTAGGCATTCAATCCAACATTCACATTGAGGACCATCCAAGCCAACTAACAGATGGGTTTATCAGGATACTCATTCAAGCCATCACACTACTAGGTTTATCAGACTACTCAGCCAAGCCAACTAATATTTGGGTTTATCAGGTTGTCCGACAAAGGATCATACATGGACAGATGCACATCAAGACACAGACAAGCCAATACATCATTGGGTTTATCAGGCTTCTCATCCAAGCCAATATACAATTGGGTTTATCAGGATGCCCAACCAAGCCAATATACCATTGGGTTTATCAGGATGTCAGCAAATCCAATCTATGTTTGGTTTTATCAGGATGCTAAGGAAGTGGAAAGATAGAATGGCTAAGCTAGTGGCTCATTCATAGAGCTAGGGAAACCTCCACCATATTTATCTAGCTTGGCATCCACAATTCCTACACACCCAACACAAGGAAGTATCCCCTTCTCTACTACATAGTCCCTTGGGCTATACCTTCCCCTCCAGTGCTCTTCAGGATGTGCATAGAATATTCACTAGCCACTCTTATCTTTTTGTGAGGTTCCTCTCTTCACTAGGTTTATCAAGCCAATTCAGAGTCTCTCCCACTCCTAATTATTACATAAGTTCATACCCAAACCAGGGCACACATAAAAACAAACCAGAAGGAGACACAGTAACATAGGGCTCCACTCTGTGACACAAACAACCAGGATTCCATACCACTCACTCTGTAACATAGGGAAAACAAGGTTTCACTTGTACACAAGAGACTGGGGTTCCATACCACTCTGTAACACACAAAAACATTGGATAAATGCATAGCAATACTCTGCTAGCTCTCATTGCATGAGGAGGAATAACTCTGCATGAATGAGGATAACACTGCTCAACAAATCGTTCTATGACATAGGATAGTGAACAATGAATCGAATGGAATGGAAGAATGACCAAAAGTGTTCTGGGTGACTCCAAAAATGACAGACTGGGAATTCATTCATGTGATTACTTGCTTCAGAAGCAAGAATGTGGCTTCGCCAGACTATAAGTTTTCTTAGACTGTAGGATGGCTCAGTCATGAAACTAACTTCCATGCCTCGCTCTGTCCAAGGAATTAACTACCTCAACCGCTTTTCTAGAAGAATTGAATGATTGAGAATAGAGGATGAAAAGGGTAGATGAGAGCTTATGGGTTCTCTCATCGACATCTAGTCTCACCCTATTGGATCAATGGTTTGGATAACTCCCCTCCCTATTCCTTGTGAAATCATTCCCCCATCTCTTTCATTGCAGTGCATAGCTAGTTGTGGTATTTTATTAAATTCCATGTTTATATGATATCTCAAAATATACCATGCCTGACCAACACGAGAAACATCGACATCAACCTTGATTGTCGATACATAAAACACCAAATAAATAGCAGGGCCTTAGCCTTGAACTCCTCACCATGATTTCATAACATTAATTACATTGTGTACAATTTTAATACCATGGGGTCAAAATTGGGGTATTACATTCCCCTCCCCCTTACATTAGCACTGTCCTCGATGCTTTACAAAATTGAACAAAAATGGATGTTCCAATATCATGTCTTCCTCCAGCTCCCACGTAGCCTCATTAGGACCGTAGTGTCTCCACTGCACCTTTACCTATCCAACGGCTCAATTCCAGAGTAATGTGACCTTCTTGTTGAGGATGCGCAATGGCTCAGTTTGGAACTCTCCCTCGGATTCCACCTAGATCACATCCCAATTTATCACATGGTTAGGGTCATGTACATATTTCTTAAGCAAATAAACAAGAAAAACATTATGAGCTCTAATGCTAGCAGGAAATGGAGTATATCTGCAACTAGCCCTATTATTTCAAGCACTTCAAAAGTCCCACAATATCTAGGTGACAACTTGGCACAACTTCCAAGCTTCAGGAAACTCTTCCTTGGCCTCACTCTAAGTTAAACATGATCCCCAACACTCAACTCTCTATGCACTCTATGCTTTCCTGCATAGCTCTTTTTCTATCTTGGGTTTTTTCAGGTTCTTTCTGATCTTTGCAACCTCTTGCTCCATTTCCTTAAGCAATTCTAGACCAAGAAAAATCCTATTCACTCGATTATCCCAAGCCATAGGTGTCCTACACCTTCTTCCATACAGATCTTCATATGGACTCATTCCCAGTGATGCTTGTTGTTCATTATTATATGAAAATTCTACTAAGTGTAAATAATCCTCCCACTTAGATGGTTTGTCCATCACATACATGCGAAGCATGTATTCAAGCACCTGGTTTACTCTCTTTGTTTTCCCATCAGTCTGAGGATGGTAGACGATCCTAAAGTTCGTCTTTGTAGCCAAATATGTAAATAGACTTTTCCAAAAATTGGAAGTAAACTTGGTATCCATGTCATAAATTATTGCTTAAGGAAACCCATGCAATCTGAAAATCCTTCATGAATATTTTTTCAATGGCATCAACCTTATATGTGGACTTGACCGTTATAAAATATGATGACTTTGTCAACTTTTCCACCACAACCATGATGGAATCATGTTGTCTCGCAGTCATTGGAAATCCTGTAGTAAAATCCATGGAAATGACTTCCCATTTCCATTCTGGGACTAGAAAAGGCTGCAATAAACCTGTTAGGTGGTGATGCTCAACCTTCACCTACTAACATTTCAAGCACTTAGAAATATACTCAGCAATGTCCTCTTTTCAATCTTGGCCAAAAATACTGCTTTCTGGATGTAGCAATTGTTTTATGATATCCTGGGTGACCAGAATACGAATCTTGATGGATCTCATCCTTAACAATCCTCCTCAAGTCTGCCACATTTAGAATGTAAATTCTATTCTTATAAGCAATAAGTTTAGCTTCTTCCAATTTATATCCCTCATACTTATTTTCAAGGATTTGTTGCTGCAACTTGTCAGATATTTGCACATACATTTCATCCTCAGTAGTATGATTAATAATTTGTTGCCTCAAATATGATTGGTAAGTACTAAGAGATGCCACATGCATTTCATGTTGAGTGCATCAGCCACCTTATTTTATTTTCCTTTTATGTGTTTGATTTCAAAATCAAACTCACACAAAAAATCCATCCATCTAGCTTTCTGATCATTTAAAGTTGGTTGATCAAACAAGTATTTCAAACCATAGTGGTCTGTCCTTAGCTCAAAATTTCTTTCCATTAAGTAATGTCTCCACATATTGAGAATGTGTACTATGGATGCAAGCTCTAAATCATGAGTAGCATATTTTTTCTTGTGTTATTTTAACTTTATTGACTCATAGCATACCATGTGGTTGTCTTGCATAATAAATCCTCCAAGTCCTTGATTAGATGCATCAGTACACACCACAAAGTATTTTTCTAGATCTGCAATTTTCAGAATTGGTGCACTTTTAAGAAGATTCTTCAACTGCTGGAAGATTTCTTCACATCTTGGTGTCCATTCAAACTTTACATCCTTCTTTTTCAAAGAAGTGATTGAATGTGCAACCTTGGAGAATCCTTCCATGAACATCCTGTAGTATCCTACAAGTCCCATAAAATATCTCACATCTATCACATTTCTTAGGGTTGGCCAATTCATGATGGCCTCAATATTTTCAGGGTCCACAGATATGCCCTCCTCGGAGATAATGCGACCCAAATAATGAATTGTATCTTTATAAAAGTCACATTTTCTCAACTTTGCATACAACTTATGCTCCCTTAGCAATTTCAATTTCAGTCTCAAATTTTCTTCGTGCTCTTCTTCATTCTTAGAATAAATAAGAATGTCATCTAGGAAGACAAGAACATACTTGTCCAGATACTTGCTAAAAACACTATTCACGAGACACATGAACGTAGTTGGTGCATTGGCGAGACCAAATGGTACCACTACAAACTCAAAGTATCCATACCTTGTTCTAAAGGATGTCTTATGAATATCTTCATCTTTGATTCTTACCCGATGGTAACCAGATCTCAAGTCAATCTTGGAATATACCTTTGCTCCTCTCATTTGATCAAAAAGGTCATCAATTCAAGGAAAAGGGTATCTATTATTCATAGTAACTTTGTTTAACTATCTGTAATCAATATATAACATGAGTGTCCCATCTTTATTTTTCACAAAAAGAATGGGTGCTCCCCATGGGGACACACTCGGCTTGATATACTTCTTGTCCAACAACTCGTGTAGTTGCATTTTTAGCTCTAGAAATTTTGGTGTGCTCATCTTGTAGGGTTTCTTGGAAACTGGTTCTGCTCCGGGAACAAGGTCAATTGTAAAATCAATGTCTCTCTTTGGAGGAAGTCCTAGAATCTCATCAGGAAAAACATCCCTAAATTCTTGCAATACATGAAAGTCCTCCAACCTAGGAGTTTCATTCTCTATTGCCTCAAAAAAATGGGCTGCATACAATCTACAACCTTTCCTACATAACTTCTTCAGTTGCATTGTTTAAATATGCCTAACAGAAATCACCTTTGGAGTGCCTCTTACAACCCTTGGTTTTCCTTCTTCATCCATGCATTCAAATTTCTTGTTGTAACAGTCAATCTTAACTATGTGCACTTCTAACCAGTCCGTTCCGATGAGAATATCATAGAAACAAAGTGCTAGAACATTCAAGTCTGCATAAGTGACTAACCCATCCATGACTAATGGACATCTTTCTACCACTTCACTAACTTTTCTCTTGGTTCCAGTGGCTAGTTGAACTAACCATGATTTTCTATGCTTTAAATTCTTAAAAGCACAAATGTAAACAATGCTAGGAGTGATATAATTGTGACTAGATCTAGGGTCAATCAAAATAGAAGCAGATTTCTTAGCAATATTACCTTCATCTTCAACCACATTTGATTGATGATATGCTTGGTGGCCCTCTAGCGCTGCATAAATTCTAGGGATGTTCCTTGCTACTTGAAACACTGTTTCAGCTCCTTGGATGTTGTGAGATTTCCTTACATACCCACTCTCATGCGAACAGTTCCTGTGCATATGGTTTCCTCCACATCCCCAACATTAGAGTGGTTCTCTGATCTCTTTTGGATCTCTTGGATTGTCTCCCATCATTCTGGTTGGCTTAGTCACAGCTTGTGATGGATTCCTTTGTTGATTTCGGAAGTGAGAAGGATTGAAAAATTTCTTCCTTTGGTCAAAATTCTCATTCTTCTTGTCCTTCCATGCCTTATGGGAATCAGGTTCACTTTTGTTCTGATCGTAGCAACACTTGGCCTTCCTTATAGCCTCTTCTAGAGTTCTAGGTTCATCAAACACAATTATGTATTTGTAGGGATGAGATAATCCACTTAGGAAAAGTTGGATTTTCACTTTGTGGTCTCTGATATACCTCACATACCTCAACAGTTCAAAGAAATTGTTTGCATATTCTTCCATGGTCATTAGTCCCAATTTCATCTCATGGAACTCTTTAATATTTTCATGATAGTACCTGTCAGAGAGGTACTTCTTGAAATACTTCTTGAACTACTTCCACACGATCTTTCTAACATTTATCTTCTTAACTTTCCTGGGGTTCTCCCACCATATAGATTCTCTTCCATTCAGATTGGATATGGCTACCCTTTCCTTCATATTTCTCGAGTAGTCTTGGACTTGGAAATACTATTTCATCCCAAGAAGCCAAGCTTCAGCTTCTTGACCAGATTTTACCTCACCACTAAAGGTAGGAGGTCTTTCCTTCTTAAATTCATCATGTGAACTATTATGGTAACACCTCCTCCTCTTATTCCCATGAGATGAATAGCTTTAACCCCCATTGGATCCTTTAAAGTCAGATAATCCACTAGAAGACCTTTTTCTTCTTCTAGCACTACTCCTACTTCCTTCCAGATTTACTGATCGATGCCTAGATTTCATCTTCATTTGGATTTTTTTCAAACTCTACAGCATGGCTACATTCAACTGATTCTTCTCTTCCTGAGCTTTAATCATTCTTTCATTGTCTTCTCTGCAACTTTGCAATCCCACCCGTAGGATTCTCATGGTGGATGCAATATCTGGGGGGGTCTCTTGATATCTTCTCCCATTTGATTATGTTTCAGCATTTCCAACTTGAATGTTTTCACCCATAGCATCTGCCTCGAGCTCATAGGGATAATGTGCATCATTCATGTTGATGATTCTCATGGTTGGGCTAGAACCAAGTTTTTCAAACTGCACTATGACTCTGCAAAAATGTGTTAATAAACACCATTGTTAGCTACGAGGAAATATCAGAATTTAAAAACCACTTACCGACAATTCACTACAGTTTTTCTCTTTGCACAATATCCAACTTACCCATCTAGGCCCAATGCTGTAACCAATAGCTCTGAAAAATATTCACTTAGCCCATCTAGGCCCAATACTGTAACCAATGGCTCTAATACCACACTGTAGCATCCCCTCCCTTCTGCATTGACATATAAGGGAGGAACGTGACTTTACTTATTTCTCTAATACCACACTGTCATGTCCCCTCCCCTATACATATGCATATAAGGAAGGAACGCGACTACAACTTCTTGCTCTGATACCACAATGTCCATGTATCCACGTGCCCATACACCTGATTGATATGCATAATAATTTAAATTCATTATTTCTTTCTCTCTAAACACACTTATGGGTCATGTTCATCCTTTAACATACATGCTTAAGCATAAACACCACTGTAATAGCCGTTTTGCAGCGGACAAATCCACTCTACAACCAGAAAAGTCGTTTCCACAATGAAACTAACGTTTTCGACTTCTACCTTTCAGCTTTCGATTTCCAACTTTGGGTAGTGGAAATACTAAAATGTCGTGTGCTCACTTGTCACTTTTCCGCTTTCTGACTTCCTTTCCGACTTCCGAATTTCTGATTTCCAATTCTCGACTTCGGGTAGTGGAAATCCTGAAAGGCAGTATGCTCACTTGTCACTTTTCCGCTTTTCGACTTCTGACTTTAAACTTTCGATTTTCGACTTCGGGTAGCAGAAATCCTGAAAGGCGGTTTTCTCAGTTGTCACTTTTCTGCTTTTCGACTTTATGACTTTCTGGCTTTTGCTTATTGCAAGCCGATACCGAGGTGCAGAAAACCAACTTATTACCTTAACCTTTTTTGTTTTTTCGATTTCCACCTTCCGACTTCCACCTTCCGTAGTGGAATCAGGGTGCGTAAATCCAACTTTACCTTGTATTTTTCTTCCCATTTTTTCCTCCTTCTGACTTTCGACTTCCGCCTTCTATAGGAGGATTCTGTAGGGCAGAAAATCACATCTTACCTTAAGATAGCTGCATTTTTTATCCTATAACCAAGATTCTAGCCTCCATGATCATAAGAAAAATGTAGTGGAAAATACAAGGAATATACAAATGCAAAATGTAGGGACATTTAACAACAATAAACTCTACTTAAATATTTAATAATAATTCAACATAATCAGTACATTCATAAGCAAATAGATTGTAGAAATAATACCATAGAGAATACTTATCTTGAAGATGAAGTTGTCCCGCAACTAGCTATGTCGCTGCAACATTCCACCCAACCATAGGCCTGTTGTGTTGATCAATCTCTCAACACAAATTCCACCCCCGATTTGGGCATGATTTCCACAAGGAACTAGAAAACAATAGGCTCACACATAGCCAAAACATATCAAACACAGTCAAGCCAACCTACAGTTTTTTTTATCAAACGGTCCAACCAAGCCAATACATAATTGGGTTTATCGGGCTGTAAGAAAACAAGCCAATACATTGTTGGGTTTATCAGGCTACTCAGCCAAGCTAGCTAACGGTTGGGTTGATCAAAACATGGGCATTCAGGCCAACATTCACATTAAGGACCATCCAATCCAACTAACGGATGGGCTTATCAAGCTACTCAGCCAAGCCTTCACACTACTTGGTTTATCAGGATACTCAGCCAAGCCAGCTAATATTTGGGTTTATCAAGCTGTCCAGCCAAGGATCACACATGGCCAAATGCACATCAAGACATAGACAAGCCAACACACCATTTGGTTTATCAGGCTTCTTAGCCAAGCCAATAAATGATTGGGTTTATCAGGCTGCCCAGCCAAGCCAATATACCATTGGGTTTATTAGGTTGTCATCCAATCCAATCTATGTTTGGGTTTATCAGGATGATAAGGCATTAGAAAGATAGAATGGATAAGCTAGTGGATCATTTACAGATCTAGGGACACCTACACAAGATTTATCTAGCCTGGAATCCACAATACCTACACACCCAACACAAGGAAGTATCCCCTTCTCTGCTACACAGTCCCTTGGGTTATACCTTACCTTCTAGTGCTCTTAAGAATGTGCATAGAAGATTCACCAGCCACTCTTATATTTTTGTGAGGTTCCTCTCTTCACTAGGTTTATGAATCCAATCCGGCATCTCTCCCACTCCTAAGTATTGCATACAGTTCAGACCCAAAACAGGGCACACATAACATCAAACCACAAGGAGACACAACAACACAGGGCTCCACTCTGTGACACACACAACTAGGGTTCCATACCACTCACTTTGTAACATAGGAAAAACAAGGTTTCACTTGTATGCAAGAGACCGAGGTTACATACCACTCTGTAACATAGAAAAACATTATAGAAATGTGTAGCATTACTCTATTATCTCTCGTTGTGCGAGGAGGAAGAACTCTGCGTTAATGAGGATAACACTGCTCAACAACTCGTTCCGCCACTCAGGATAGTGAATAATGAATGGAATGGAATGGAAGAATGAACAAAAGAATTATGGGAGACTCTAAAAATGATGGACTAGGCATGCATTCTTGTGATTACTTGCTTTAGAATTAAGAATGCGGCTTCCCCATACTGTAGGTTTGCTCAGATTGCAGGATGGCTCAGTCACAAAACCGACTGTCATGCCTCGCTTTGCCCAAGGCATTAACTGCCTCAACCGCTCTTCTAGAAGTATTGAATGATTGATTACATAGGAGGAAAAGGGTAGATGAGAGATTATGGGTTCTCTCATCAACATCTGGTCTCACCCTAT
This sequence comes from Pseudotsuga menziesii, assembly GCA_001517045.1. Classification (NCBI taxonomy): domain Eukaryota; kingdom Viridiplantae; phylum Streptophyta; class Pinopsida; order Pinales; family Pinaceae; genus Pseudotsuga; species Pseudotsuga menziesii. The sequence continues at coordinate 96,878 of LPNX010636476.1, read as the reverse complement.
GGGCTCAAGGATTTGGATAACTCTCCTCCCTATTCCTTGATTGTCGATACATGAAACACCAAATCAATGGCAGGGCCTTGGCCTTGAGATCCTCGCCATGATTTCATAAGATTAATTACATCATGTACAATTTTAATACCATGGGGTCAAAACTGGGGTATTACATGTTGTTTTATGCATCTACTAAATCTACCCGCTACATGTTTCCTAACTTGTTTTCTCTGCTTCCCTCGTGGCGATCTTCAAGTATACAAGTGATTTTAGCAAAATTCCACAAGGATGAAATTATTTTGCCACTATATTTGAACACCAATGCTGAGGAGGAATCCTTCAATGTCGTTATTCAAGAAATTCAATTGAAATAATTGTGTTAGGATTATTAATCCTCCCTTGGTCAAATGTCTATTAGATTAATTATTTCCTAACTTAGGAACCTTAATTAAATATTTGTATCCACTAGTACAATTGGGTCAACTTGACCTAATGGGGCCACATGTACTAGTCAGTGGAGTGTGGGGAAAACTATAAGAGGTTAACTTCCACTTACTGCATGTGCATGCATCAGTTTTTGTGCCTCCTAAACCAATCCCTACATTTTAGGAGCCGCTGGGAGTCTCGGCACCAACCTACTTCAATTAGTTGGAGTTAGTACTAGTTAGTCTTAGTTAGCTCTTAGTTACTTTTAGTTAGTTCACAAAAATTTATCTAGAGCATGTCTTTCATGGATAATGCATGGATGCATGTGGAGTAGGCTCCTTTTCCCACCTACAACACTCAGTTGCACTGAGTTAACTAGCTGTCACTATTTGTTTGAGTTCATTGAACATCTAGGAGTTGATTTTAGACTTCGATATTGATTGAGAGACCATGAGTTAGAGATTCAGTTAGATACAGTCATATCCACTTGGGATATTGGAATTCATACCCCATGCATTAGAATTATTCCTATGTAAACTATTGTAACACCGGATATTATTATTGTGAATGATACTATAAATTCCTGAGCAATACTTGTTTGTTTCTTGTGTGGTTTGTTTTGTTCAGTTTGTATCTTCATTCTCCATTATTTTGCTTCAAACATTATTAGAACTATCTGATTGAATATCTAAATGGCATTCAAATTCTAATAAATTGTTGCTATGTGATCCTTTCGAATGCTACTAACCTACAGACATAAAACTAACAGTACTAGAACATGTAATCAAGCATTCTTACTCCTTTTCTGAGAAAAAACATTCATGTAACATAAATGTTAAATTATGATCGTGTATTATCTTGGAAGATATGAATAGGGAAAAACTTGATAAGGATATACAAGGAAGTGCTTAATTGAGATGAAAAAAGGAGTATAGTAATGGTGAAATAGGTGGGAAAAAAGGGGAATTTATTGTTCTCATTAGCATCATCATTCCATATGTTGGAGGTTTGCATGTTTGATATTGATGAAGTTATTAGATTCATGTTTACTCATTTGTTGACCCCTAGCACATTATTTGATCTAGGTCATTCCTAGGTGCATGATGGGGACACCAGTTCAAATGAATGAGTCGAGCACTGTTATGGTGGAATATTAAAAGAATAAGTAAAGCAGGAAATACACTATATAGACAGAAAGTATGCACACAGACAATATGCAAGAATTCAAACCAATTTCTATTGATACTTCTTCTCCATGAAGGATGATTGATGTATACTATAATAGTACACATGTTTAGATAGAATGTTGAGATTCTTGGGTGACTACCTATTACGTTCAGTTACAAAAGAAGTTATGATGGTTCAGAATTTCAACCGTCGTAGACGATTGGAAGATAGAGAGAAACTTTGTCCATGTTCAACAGTCGTCGGTGTCAACAATTCATGTAGAGATGTTGTATGTCGAGTGCAAAACCTATCAAGGTTGTCAAAGCCGATATTGAACCTATTGAAATAGTCAAAGTAGTCAAAGTAGTCGAAGTTTGACAACATGCCAACTGTTGAGTGGATCATTCCTCCTTCCTTAAGACAATGGTCTCCATTGTGTGGTCGTTCAGGTGAGGAACCTTGTTGGTTATTCATTAGTAGAATACCATTTTCCTTACACTGGGATTTATCCAACTTTAGCCACTTGAAACAAGGGAATGGAGTTTGTCCTTATATGGTGTATATGTCATCCCGCAATGGTGTCGTAAAGAAGAGGTTCCTGAACATTTGGATGGATGTCTACCAATTTTGTTGTTTGCAAGTCATTATGTTCCAACAATGGTGTATGGTATGGTTGAAGTAAGTCTACATTGAAGACTGGATGTAGACCAAGACATGCAAGAATGTTCAGTTGGAAATAATTTTCTCCAATCTATCTAAGGATACTGTCTGGACCATATCGCAAAGGTTTCAACATTCTGTATGGGCTAGTGAAGCACTCCTTGTTTATATGTAACCATACATGATCCCGAATTTGGAATGAATGAGGAGTACGATGATTATCACTTTGGTCCTTAAATTTTACATTAGCTAGATGCAACATTTCCTATACTTGCTTCTAGATATTGTATATTTGATATTTGAACTTTAATGATTTCACAACTTCTCGACCTTCGAAGTCAAATTCAATCAACTATGCCAAGGAGATGATCAATTCGATAGGCGTTGAAGGTTGAAATCCATAACATATCTCGAATGGATTGTTTCCTGTAGAACTTTGTTGATAATGATTGTAGTTGTGTTGTATGTATGGGAGGTTGTCATTCCATGTTCGATGATGCTTATGGTTTTACATGCAAAGCAATTGTACTACCAAGATATTTACAACGTCTGTTTGTACGTATGTCTAAGGATGGAAGGATGTCAACAAAGAAAGTCTCATGTCAAGCTATTTCCAGAGAGTCTTCCAAAATATGCTGACAAATATGTCATATATATATATCAAAAATAATAGTCATCGGAAGGCCATAATGTTTCCAAACATGTTCAAAGAAGAGTTGAGCAGTATGTTGTGATTTCATAGTCTTCTTCCATGGTATGAGTATAGCCATCTTGGAAAATATGTATATTACTACTAATATTGCGTCATGTTGATGTTTCGTAGTAGGATATCCCACCAAGTAGTCCATAGAAATATATTTCCATGGTCAACTAGGATCTGGTAGGGATGTGTATAGTCCTTGTCATCGATTCAGCAGTTTAGAAATGGAACAAACTACACATGATCGAATGTACTTACTAACATTATATTTAAGTGAAGGCCGGTAAAAATACTTTTGGAGGATAACAAGTGATTTTTCGAATCCAAAATGTCCTGCAGTTTTGTTGTAGTGAACATCCCAAATGAGCTTTTGTCAATGATCATCGGTCGGTACACAAAGTTATCCAAGCTTGTAAAGCAAAGTTTCCTTTAGGAAGTAGTCAGTAGTAGACAGCGTGTCGGCCTGAAGCTGTCAATAAATTACAGATAAGTCATAGTCTACCAAATAGAATTTGTCCAAGTAGTGTTGTCTTAACCCTGCATACTCATCACTGTATATAGTAGAGTAATGGGTGGTTTGTTGAGACAATCAGCTACAGAATTGGCTTTACCTTTTTATATTTAATTACCAACATAAATTTTTGTAGGTAATTAATCCACTTGAGTTGTCGGGTTATACGTAGTTTCGACTAGAACGAGGCGAACTATAAAGGCTGATGATCAGTAAGAATGATTGTTTCCTTGCCAAGAATGTAGTGTCTCCATTGCTTAAGAGCTTGTACAATGTCATACAATTATTTTTCATACATCAAATACCTTATAACAGTGTCGTTGAAATTTTCAGAATAAAACACGACTAGGTGAACCAACTGAGTGATCATTGCGTCGAGGTCATAGTCCGATGCATCCATCTCAATCTCAAAAGGATTATGCAAATCAAGTAACAAAAGTACTAGTGCAGTACAAAGCTTGTTTTTTAGTTGTTTAAAAGCTTTTTGTTGTGTCTGTGTTGATTTAAATACAGTTTTCCCATTTCCTTTAGTCAGGTGATTCAAATTCCATTCAATGTGGTTGAAGACAAGTATGAACCGTCGATAGAAATTTGCCAAACCAAGAAAAGTTCTCAGTTCATGAATGTTTTGAGGAATGGGACAATATTTGAGGATCTATATTTTTTTTGGTTCAACATGAATTCCTGTAAAGTTAATTACATACCTCAAATATTTGATGTTGGTCATCGCAAATGATCATTTTTCCATGTTCAGATATAGTCGATGTTGCTGGATAATGTCGAAAACTTGTCGAACCTGTCTGACATGTTTTTCCCATGATCGACTAAAAATCAAGATATCATCAAGATAGACAATGACACACTTTCTGATAAAGGGTCATAGAAGGTCATCTATATATCTCATGAAATTTGTGGGTGCATCGGTTAAGCCGAAAGGCATGAATAACCATTCAAGCAATCCTTCCTTGGTCTTGAAATTCATTTTCCGTACATCATTAAGCTTCGTAAAGAAATTAGAACCTTTCAAACTGTCGATGAGCTCATCTATCCATGGAAGAGGATACATGTTCTTTACTGAAATCTTGTTGAGAGCCCGATAGTTGATGCACATGCGCCAATTCCCATATTTCTTTGGAACTAGAATGGCTGGAATTTCACAAGGAGAGGAGTTGGGGCGGATGTGACCTTTGTTGATCAAATCATGGATTTGTCTATGAATATATTCGTTCTCGAGAATGTATCTTCTACAAACAGATGCGTTAGGTAATGAATAACTAGGAACAATTTCCACGAAATTTTTTATATGACAATGCAGAGGTACTCCGTCCATTTATTGCAATATGTTTTAATATTCATCAAGAATGTGGTTGATTTGTTGTTGTTTTCGAGAGATGTGTTGGTCGGTGAGTCGAATCGTTGCTATTTTATTCCTATAATTATGAGGCTTTATCATAATCAATGCAAAATTATGAGCATGTTTGATAACCTTCTTTGTTTATTTGGAAGATATCATAGCAACCGTAGATGTGGGTTTTCACTCTGGTATGTCGTACCATTTATTCTAAATTTTGACAATCACCTTCTGTGGTCATGACTGATATGTACCGTGTCAATCCCATAGGTAAGGTTTTCTGAACAGGGCATCAGCTATGAAAAGAGGTACCACATCACAAATTTCTTCTAGATACCATTATCCACAATCATATGCAATGGATTTTTATGAACCCATATTTGTGTATGGAACAGAGGTTCGCATTCCTCCTCATCGACGATAGTCGAGGCTATCGGAGTGGTTGATGTCGAACCCAATAGGATTGATGCTTCTGGTTCAGATTCTACCAGGGCTTTATAAGATAAGTCAGAGGTCGACATTTTTTCCACAAATTTATATCGAGCTTTGCATTCTAACGTATCATGCCAGGATGAATTGTGATAATCACACCATTTCCTGGTAGGAGCTTATTTGTTGTGATCCTTCTTTTCTTTCTAACAATTATTCTTATGATAATCAAGCTTCGGTGGGGTTGGGTGAGTGGAGTGATTTGACTTGTCGGATTCGGCTGATGACTTCTTGTCAGATGTTCAACCTATTGGTTTGTTTGTGAAATGTGTTTTTCCTTTTTGTTTAGCTTCAATCTTGTTGGCATAATGAAATGCATGGGGATAACCCGTCAATGTACTTCAGGAAAAAAAAATTATCTTCTTCTTGGACACCAAGTCTATCCATGAGTTGATAGAATTCATCTGTATAACTGAAACGGTAAAATCTGCTTGTTAGGTAAAAACCCAATGTAGATAGAATAAGTAATCCATAAATGGATAAGTAAGAATAATTGATCATGTCTAAGATTATTAATAATTACAATTGCTTGGGCTTATATAAGCATGCCTTGCACCTTTTCACCAAAGGGCATGACTATTGACTTTAACTATTCTTTACTAATAATAAATTAATATTAATTATATTTAATATTATTTTATTATTATTTTATTGTTACATTGCCTTCCCCTTAAGTGAAGCTTTGTCCTCAAATATTATTTGACGACAATGATTACGTATGATTTTTTCTTCTAATGTTATTTATTGATCTTTGGTGTTTAGTCATTGCGACATTTGATGAAACGAGGCTATACGAGTTATGAATTCTCCAAAAAACCTATTGAATCGTCTCTGATGTGGTCCATCCCAAATCTATTTTATCGAAGCTATTTGATCACTTTGTGGGATAGATCTTCTTGTTTGGTTTTTTGTATTTTGATTTGATGTTCTTACTCATCTGACATCATCTCTCCTCTGTGTGTGTTCATTTTGACCATGTTGTTGGTCAAAATGACGTTTATAATTGGGGTGTTGATAAGGAGTTCTTGGTGTTTGTTCTTTGTTTTTATTGACTTCTGTTTTATCTATGATGATGATGGAATTTAATTCCTCCGCTTGAATTTTTTTTTCAGAGAGTTTGGATGATTCTTTCTGGATTTGAGCTATTTTGTTCTCCAGTATATTTTTTTACTCTGAATCTTCTCGAACTTTTCATCTTGCAACTTTTTGACCTCTTTTAACTTCTCGATTTGTTCCTCTAGCTCTTGATTAAGATTCTTTAGGCGTTGGTTTTCTTATTACTTTTCTAGAATTCTTCCTTCAAGGTCTTCATTGGAGTGTTCCTTCTTGTGACTATGTTTCAGTTTTTTTAACTTTGTAATTAATGTTTTGTTATGATTTTGTAGTCTAAAAATTTCTTCGGTATTGCTTGATAACACCTTGTTGATTTTTTTAATTTCCAACTTTTGTGTCTTCTTAATGTTGTCATACTATTGTTCGAGTTTTTCCTTTTGTTGTTGATGTTGACATAGCTCGAAATCTTGATTTTCTCGCTTTCTCTTAATGTGCTCCAACTCTTTATCTTTTTCCATGCTGAGTTTGTTTAAAAACATTATTTCTTCTTCTAATTCTTCATATCGTCCATTATTTGAATCTTTTTTTGTAGTTTGTGATATAGGGACTATCACTAAGAATTCCTGTAACGGTTTTTTCTTCGTCTCATGGAAGAAGGTGATGTACTTATTTTTTGCATTGAAGAAGAATGTTCCTATTGTTTCCAACTAGCTATAACCAACATTATGTTGATGAGCTCGTCGTCTATAGCTGCGATGGTGAATTGAGCTGCAAAATGATAATCATCGATTTGTAATGGAAATTATATTTTATCTTCATTTGACTCATTCTTCATTGATTCTTGAACTTTTAATTGATTTGCGACATCAATGTTTATAAAATTTGCATTGTTGGATGCACAAATAGCAATGGAAATTGGACTTTCATCAAATATCCCATAAACTTTCAGCATTGCCATCGGCACTTTCATCGAAACCTTGAGAAATATTTTCTCTGCTTTATTAAAATTTGTCTCTTCCATTTCCGCTTTGACTTTTTTCCTAATTTTGATTTGTTCTCTTTTTCCGTTTTATATAATAATTGTAACTATTACAATTATTAAATATTATTCATTAATAAAAAATGAAATTTTTAATAATAATAATAATATATTTTGAAAAAATTATATATGTTGTAACATATAGTATAATAAATATTATTATTTAATATAATAATTCTATTACAATTTTTTTTTAATAGTGAAATTTAGGGTTTTAAACCCTAGCATAAGAGAGAAGTGGTCATTATTGGAGAAAGTTCAGGAGTCGAGTAGAGGGGTGTGTAAGTGGTGAGTGGTGGATGGAAGGGGGGAAAGGGATAGCACGCAGAGGTGTGCGGGGAGAGGGTGCACATGAGGGGGAAATGAAGGAGGGAGCTGGAGGGGGGTTGATACGTAGTGCAGCTAGGAGGAGTGGAGGTGGGGAGACAAAAATGAGGTTGGAGTGACTGGAAGAAATGGAGGGGATGAGTGAGGAGTAGGTGGATGGTTGTTGTCATGGTCGAGCGAAGGATTTGTGTTTGCTGGAATATCTCACCTCCTGCGAACAGCAAGGTGTTCCACTGGTCTGAATGTTCAGATCGAGAACAAATAGAGGACAGAGGTTGAAGACTCTCTAGAGACCGATACAAGGCAGATCTATGAGTGGAATAAACAAGCATGGCTACTAGAATACAACGTATATCCATGTGATAGAGGACTCAAACTTGGACATAGCTACCAAACATAAAACATAGATCTATGTCATACAAACGCAAATTTGAGCATAGACACAACCATACAAATGTGGATCCATGCTAGATATACAAAAATCCATCGCAACCCAGGAAAAAAGAAATGAGTGCTTTTAAACAAATGCCCTGGGTCTTCGTCTCGTCTTCCACAAAGTACGATTCTATCCATGTGATTACAATGATCTGAAGTCAAACATGGTAGAAACCACTTGATTACCGGCCAATGATGTGAACCGTTAACAAGTGTGAGGGAGATCACCATTAATGTCAATGATTCCCAAGGTACCCTAGTACAATCTACTGAGTGTGAATAGATGTCCTGATGTCGAACACCCAGTCGATTCTGTTGATCAAAGGTCAATGATGTGAACCTATGTCGAGAGCGAGAAAATATGTCATTAAGGCACACAGATCTCAAGGTACTAAATATTGTTTCTAAGACTATTTCCCGAATGATGAGCTGATGTTGATAGGAATAGTCTCGTCAAAGGAGGGCCATGATGAGTCCCACATCAATTAGAAAATGAACTATGCTCAAGAATGATTTCATTTTTATGCAAGTTTGAAACCAAAAGGTAAACTATGCTTAAGGAGTGGTTTTATTTTTTAATGAGCTTGAAACCACAGGGTAAACTATGCTCTAAACATGCTCCTACCGAACATGATATCTAGAGGTTGGTAGGTTGCCCCCATTTCATAAAATATAGCAACTTAGCTCCATTATGATATCCATAGACTAGAGCGATGGCCCCCATTTTACCTATGATGGGAAGAAGCTAACTAGAAGAGGGGGAAGGAACCACAAGAACATGCGACACATTCAAGGCAGTCTAATTACTAGGAGTAATGTGATGGTCAGGTGTAACAAAAGAAAGCTGATCAATGGTCACAATCTTCCCATCATGGGGAAAATGCATAACTCTAAAGAGTGTGGACACAACATCCTTCATGGCATAAACATAATCAGGTCCAAAGAGCAGATTGAAATCTAAAGGACCTTGGAACACCATAACATCAATACAGATAGTTTTCCCTCCTAATGTAATAGGAAAACAAGGAAGGGTCCCTAAAGTTGCAATAGGCCTTCGACTAAAAGCCAGTATCTGATCGGTGGCTGGCATAAGTTGAGGAGAACCTAAAGCTTTCCAAGCAGTTGAGGATAGAATACTAACAGAAGCCCCTTCGTCAACAATAGTGTGAAGTATCCGCTTAGTAGTAACATTCACAACTATCTGGAAAGGAACACTCAAATGAAGACGAGACTCTGTTAGGTTACTCTAGTCAAAGGAAATAACCTCACTACTCGGAGAGGGTTCTGTCGAAACAGACAAGATTTCCTCTTGTCGAGAACAATCAGAATGAAGCATAAAAGCTTCAGCAGTATTTGGTTCATTCTCTACTGGAAGAGAAGAACAAGATGAAGATTTGGTCAAAGAGACTACTTCGGTCTTAACACTCTTTGATGAAAGAGTGAGATCGGGTGGAAATGACACCGACTCGACCACATTAACTTCACTCTCCAAAGGAAGAGTGGGATCGATCACAGATAAATCTGAATCGAACACTCGGTCAACCAGTGGGGGATCAAGGGATAACTTACTATGACTTGTTGGAATCACCTGCTGATGATCAATAATATTTTCCAACCAATGCGAAGCTTCATCCATGCTTGGACAAAGAAAAGTACGATGCATAGCCTTGCATATCAAACAAGGATACAAGACTTTACCCTTACGACCTTTTGCCAATGGGTCACTGGTTGAGGGAGTATCGTCAACATGATGATCATAGGTTGATGACACAGATGGTTTGGATCTTTTAGACCACTCTTCTTGTACATGGGAGAGACCGGGACACTCCTTAAGAAGGTGGTCCCCCTTGCAAAGCTTACAAGGGAACTTGGGGTTTCCAAGTGTTCTCTTAGAACGAGCACCATCAAGAGCAGATGGTTGCTGCTTTTTCTCTTTCTTATCCTTCTTCTTTTTACCCTTCCCTTTCTTTTTCTTCTTATCCACATGACTACTAACCATAGAGATTTGGTCAAGCAAAGAAGAAGAAAGAGATGGAGCCACAACTAGAAAAGAAGGAGAAGGATTAGGTTGAGGTCGATCCTCTCTCGGAGGAGAGGTGACATTTGAGACATTAGGTGTAACAAGAATTACCAGATTAAAAATCTAGACCGATAATCCTATAGTTAATCCAGGAATATTTAGAGTGGTAATAAAGGGAGGACCAACACCTTCACTTGGAGGGAATACAAAAGGTACACCTTGGAAAGGGACCTCTTGAGTGGTGGTCCCAGATGAGGATGCCATCTCTAAACTCTCTAATAACCTCCTAACTACCATGCACAAGCAAGTACTACTCAAACTAAAAGCAACAAGCAATCATGTGAAAGGAGTGGATTAGAGTCAGGAACCTCACAGGATAGGCCAAAACAATAACTCAGATGGTTTGAGGATTCCTCAAAGGGTCTTTTGATATATGCAAGGTACGAGGGAGCTCAAATCGGTAGTAGTGCTGTCTAATGCATAACCGTTCACAAGGGGCCTTCCGATATACAATCGAGTACGTGAAGTACCTTTCTATATACCTCAAGGGTACGTGAAAGGCCGTTCGATATACCGATGGTACGTGGAAGAACTGCGCAAGTCCCGGGATGTAATGCGGACAAGTAACGATAGCTCCTACGCTTAACGACACCCGAACACGTCTCTAACTTATCACTCAAATTGCTAAAAGTTTTAACCTAGTACTACCGTTAATTTTATCTTGTGCATTTAGGTGGAACCATGGAGTGAAAACTTGAATTAAAGAAGATGCACACTAATCTATATGATGATGTAAGTTTTCCTCTTCAATGAAATTCTACCTAAGAGAGGGAGAGAGATTTACTTTTCTTCCAAAAAATGCAGACCCAAATGCAAATGCAATTCTACCTTTCCAAACGAAAAGTAAAATATCAATGCACCCCAAATAATCTTCAAAGCAAATAAGAAAGATATCTAGAGAACATATAACATAAATCAAAATGTTTCCTATCTTTTCATGTTTGAAAAAGATGCATAAAAACTCAATGGAAAGATGATTTCACTAATGTTTCCAAACAAATCTAACTCTAATGCACGCAAAGATGAAAATAGATGTTTCTTGTCAATTAAACTAAGATCTAGAATTTCAAACAATCATGCACAAAACAGGAAGAAAATCATTCAACAAACATGCGAATAAAGCAAAAAAGAGAGAAAACTAAAACTTCTCTTTGAAACAAACAAGGAAACGAAGAACCAATCTTTCCTATCAAGCACTGAAAAAATCAGCATGCAAAAGGAAACAAGATTCACCCCAAGCAAAGAAAGAATTAAAACAACATGGATCACTCATGCATTCCAAGTCCAAAACAAACCAAATCCTACTCAAGAAAATGAAATGTATATTTCCAATTCCAATGAATAATATCTACAGAAAAGAGCAAGAGGTTTCAAGCAAAGAAAATAATGCAAAAAACATAAAATATCTTTGAATGCAGAGGGAATATAACACTTAAAGCGACTGCAGAATATACAATAAGCCAAAAAAACACTTCATTTTCATCAAAAAGTAAGCCAAAAACACACAAAAATCAAAATTGAAAGTCCTAGAACAGGGCCTACCTAGCACCACGCAGATGAAGCTGCTGACAGGTGGTTTTGAGGCAGCACCACTTCTTGCTCACTGGATTCAGGCGGTGGCACCGCGTATTGCTAATAGAACACAAGCAGTGGCACCACTCCTTGCCAACAGAACATGTGCGGTTCCCTGTAAAAATCCAAAACACAAAGAGAACGATAGATCAAGTCAGAAAAAGACCAAATCAGGGAAAATACTATTGAATTGAGTATGGAAACAGAGCATAAAAGACCGAAATGACTAAGATCTGAGCAGATCTGGAAATTTCAAACCCAAATAATGCAAGTCAAAAAGTAGATCTGACTGAAAAGAGTTGAAGAAAACAGAGCCTGGATTCAGACAAGAGTTGCAGACCGAGGAAGATCAGAACAACTGATATACTAATTCTCCAGCAGAGTCACCAAATTTGTTTGCTGGAATATTTCACCTCCTACAGACAGCAAGGTGTTCCACTGGTCTGAATGGTTCAGATCCAGAACAAATAGAGGACAGAGGTTGAAGACTCTCCCTAGACGATGTAGATATCTGGAATACAAGGCTTTGATAGTTCACCTGTGTACCTGCAAAAAATGTCAACACGAAATGAATCAAAGCAACCAGAATATGATCTACTAATATATGCTAGTGACTAAGGAATCTAGCAACATATATATGTGAAATCAAAACAACAACATCATGTGGAACAGAAATCAACTTGCATTAGAAATATGAAGAAGTTTACAACCAAGCCTTAGTGTTGACATGCATCTCCATGAAACCAGCTCTTCTTCCCCAAAAGCTCCGACTCTAGCTCTCTATGCTCTCTCCAAATGATCTTGGGCCAAGAATCAATCCAACAGCATAACAATACCTTCCATGTTCTCTCCTCAACCATGGCTATGAGCTCATATTTATAGGGCTTTAATGGATAGAGATGGTTGAGAAATTAGTGGGTGAGGTGGCCTCTAAGATCCTAGGATGAGGAATCTCGAGCTCAACCAACCCAAAACAGTAGGGATAAGGCAGTACATGAAGCTTATCATTTAGAAGCCTCGAGAAACTTCTCTTTTCCCCTTTTTACCCAGGGTACCGTGCTTCTCCTTCTATGATAGAGTGGTTCTGGTAATAACCACCTATGGACCAAGGGCAATGGGCGGTGGCACCACTTGTGGAAAACTGATGAAAGGCGGTGCGAGCAAGGGTACCGCTCCTGGATAAAGGGTCATACGCGGTGCTGGGAATTTGTATGACAGATTGATGAAAAACCATTTAGTTTCCACTCCAGAAGTTGGGATTCATGGCAAGTAGGTATGTCAAATGTCTTATCACATGATGGTGACAGGATTTTGGTATAACAAGATGCCCCCCAAAGCATGAGTCTTAGAGTGATACGATAAACGAGAGCTTTGAGAACAAGTTGTCGCCAGGAGATGAAAATGTTGGCTCGATCAAAGCATGTCGTCAAGTAGGCATCTGTAGTACATCAGTATTTTGACTCATAGACACAAGTAACCAAACTCATAGTTGCATATCGATACAAGGCAGATCTATGAGTGGAATAAACAAGCATGGCTACTAGAATACATCATAGATCCATGTGATAGAGGACTCAAACTTGGACATAGCTACCAGACATACAACGTAGATCTATGTCATACAAACGCAAATTTTAGCATAGCCACGACCATACAAATGTGGATCCATGCTAGATATACAAAACTCCATCGCAACCTAGGGAAAAAGCAATGAGCGCTTTTAAACAAATGCCCAAGGTCTTCGTCTCGTCTTCCACAAAGTACGATTCTATCCATGTGATTACAATGATCTGAATTCAAACATGGTAGAAACCACTTGATTACCAACCAATGATGTGAACCGTTAACAAGTGCGAGGGAGATCACCATTAATTTCAATGATTCCCAAGGTACCCTAGTACAATCTATGAAGTGCGAATAGATGTCCTGATGTCGAACACCCAGTTGATTCTATTGATCAAAGGTCAATGATGTGAACCTATGTCGAGAGAGAGAGAATCTATCATTAAGGCATATAGATCTCAAGGTACTAAATATTGTTTCTAAGACTATTTCCTGGATGATGAGCTGATGTCGATGGGAATAGTCTCGTCGAAGGAGGGCCATGGTGAGTCCCACATCGACGACACAAAACTTGGAACATAGTTCTGGAATGATGTGCATGTAGTAACCATATGACTAACTCTAAGATACTGACACAAAGACTATGTGGACTGCAAAGGTGACACTTATTCAGATCCCCTTTGAACATTGGGCGGCATGACAAAAGACTTGGCAGCATGACTAGATGGGACAGACACACAATGCGACAGTGGACAATGCATTCTTTTGAAAGACCCAAAGGATTGAGATGACTCATGAAAGTGGATCGTCACGGAGATCAGCTGAATACCCAATTGACTGAAATGATTGTGCAGATAAGTGCTATGTTCAAAGGTAACGACAAACAACTGCCATTATTTGTAAGATGATTCCCTTCCCATTCCCCCCATCATGATTGATGAGTGCCTCTTTTTGGTTTTACGAGTTCAAATAGGGTAACAAACACTCGATCTAGCTTGTCGAAAGACAAGTCTAGACTCATATGTTTTACAAACATGAGAGAGGAGGGGTTCAATCCCAAAACAGGTCTCTCAATGTTTAATTTAATGAGTCCACTGAAAGAAAACTCGGTATCGTTCATGTTTAGAGAGTCTGAACGAATATGGAAGAAGACTCCAAAGGGGCCCTTTTTCGTATGATTTAGTCTCTAAGGCCCGAAAAAAGTATAAAATCATACCTTAGAGAACTCTTCCAATAATGATTGGCTGGAGTGATCATTTTTCGTAAATAGTCCTATCCGAACTGAAAAAGAGATAACCTACCATCAGATGGATGACTCTTCAAATACTTTAACGAGCGTGAAGAAGACAAGATCACTCGACGATCTTTTCATATTTAGAGAGCCTAAAAAGAGTTTAAAGAGGACTCCATTAACCTTTTTCATGTTTGAATCCAGAGCACGAAAAAGTAATAAACTAAGCCCAAACCACTTTTCATGTTTTAACCAAAGCACAAAAAATGAAAAGTAAGCTCAACACCATCTTACTATTTTTAACGATCTCAAAGATCAGTTGAAAGAATGCTCAAGGATTGGTTTCATTTTTACGCAAGCTTGAAACCAGTGGGTAAACTATGCTTGAAAAATCCCATTAACATGGTATACAGAGGTTGAAATCTTGCCCCCAGCATGATTTCTAGCGAAGCCTACCCCTAGCATGGTTGTTAGCGGCTCGACATGCCCCCAAGCTTCGTTTCATTTAACATCGATTATTCTTCCATACCCAACCTAAAAACCTAGTTACTAATGTGAAAACGTTCACCAAGGGGGTAGGAAGAACAAGAATCGGGTAGGTGAAAAGAAGGTTCAAGTTCTAACACTAAAGTGAAGACTCAACTCAAGGGAAGGGGATCCGTTTCATTTTTATGCAAGCTTGAAACAGAAGGTAACTATGCTTGGAACATGGTTTCATTTTTATGCAAGCTTGAAACCAAAAGGTAAACTATGCTTAAGGAATCCTACTTCATTTTTTAACGAGATTGACGTAGAATGGGAACTTTGCTCAGGGAAAACTGACATGCTAGTCAGAACCTGACATGATGGTCAGGTGCTATTTCATTTTTTAACGAGCTTGACACAGAATGGGAAATTTGCTTAGAACATGGTTTCATTTTTATGCAAGCTTGAAACCAAAAGCATAAACTATGCTTAAGGAGTGGTTTTATTTTTTAACGAGCTTGAAACCAAAAGCATAAACTATGCTTAAGGAGTGGTTTTATTTTTTAACGAGCTTGAAACCAAAAGTAAACTATGCTCTAGACATTGTTTCATTTTTATGCAATCTTGAAACCAAAAGCGTAAACTATGCTTAAGGAGTGGTTTTATTTTTTAACGAGCTTGAAACCACAGGGTAAACTATGCTCTAAACATGGTTTCATTTTTATGCAAGCTTGAAACCAAAAGCGTAAAATATGCTTAAGGAGTGGTTTTATTTTTTAATGAGCTTGAAACCACAAGGTAAATTATGCTCTAAACATGGTTTCATTTTTATGCAATCTTGAAACCAAAAGCATAAACTATGCTTAAGGAAACCTACTTCATTTTTTAACGAGCTTGAAATAGAAAATGAACTATGCTCAAGAATGATTTCATTTTTATGCAAGCTTGAAACCAAAAGGTAAACTATGCCTAAGGAGTGGTTTTATTTTTTAACGACCTTGAAACCACAGGTTAAACTATGCTCTAAAGCAGCCGCAGTGGGGTTGCGGAGATGTTTTTTTTAATTATTTTTTTCTTTTTTTTAATAAGTAAAAAAAATAAGGTGGTTAAAAACCTTATTTTAGGGAAATCCAATAATTTTTCAGGCAAGGTCTGAATTTAGCCAAAAGTTGAAGTACAGATGCCTAGGAAAGGGCTTTGATACCACTAAAATGGTAAAATCCACTTTTTAGGTAAAAACCCAATGTAGATAGAATAAGTAATCCATGAATGGATAAGTAAGAATAATTTATAATGTGTAAGATGATTAATAATTACAATTTCTTGGGCTTATATAAGCATGTCTTGCACCTTTTCACCAAAGGGCATGACTATTGACTTTAACTATTCTTTACTAATAATAAATTAATATTAATTATATTTAATATTATTTTATTATTATTTTATTGTTACAATAACTTTGCATGGAGTAGTCTTTCCACTGCCTTGGTTACTAACACTTCTTATATTGTTGTTCAATATACTTGGGCTGGTAGAACTCCTTTTGAATATACTCGACAACTTTTACCCATGTGTTTATGGGTTCGCCTTCTTTTTCCATATTTGTCAATAAAGTTTCCCACTGACAATGTACGGAGGTTGACATCTTTAAGGATGCAATGGTGATATTTTTCTCTTCTAAGAGTTGATTCACAGAGTAGAAAGATTCCAATTGTTGAACCCAATTATCGACGGATTACGCATCAATATTTCCTTCAAGATTTCGTATGTCCATATTCATTTGCACTTTGAACGGACTGATTTTGTCGGAGTAGGGTCTCACCTAGGATTCCCCGGATGTCGAAGTGAATCGCATGAGAATATCGTTGAAGTGGGGGAACATTTCGGTTTGCTGGCGATCCATTTCTTTTTCTATGAGTTGCTTTTCCTCATCAGTTGCATGTCTATTGTCTACTTCTTCAGGGATCGTTTCTTAAGTTGAAGATAGTTTTTGCTTGTGTTTTTGAGTTTGTGAGCATGTTTGAATAGGCATAAGTTAAATAAATTTGATGGAAGTGCTTATGTAAATTAAGATCTAAACGATATCAAGCTCTGATACCAATGATCCAGTTCATGCCCAGGTGCACGTTGGGGACAATAGTTCGAGTGAATGAGTCGAGCAATGTTATGGCGAAAGCTTAAAAGAATATGTAAAGAAGGAAACACATTATATAGATAGATAGTATGCACACAAACAATATGCAAGAATTCGAACCAATTTCTATTTATACTTCTTCTCCATGAAGATTGATTGATGTATACCATAATAGTGTACATGTTTATATAGAATGTTGATACAGTCGTCCTTGTCGACAATGCATGTAGAGATGTTGTATGTTGAGCACAAAATTTGTCAAGGTTGTTGAAGCCAATATTGAACATGTCAAAATAGTTGAAGTAGTTGAAGTAGTTGAAGTGATCAACTTTGTCGAAGTTCGACAGCATGACAACTACTGAGTGGATCATTCTTTGAGAGGGAAGTCCATCAACTTAGGGTTTCCCTAAGTATTTTGGCTCATTAATTGGTTTGGTAGCTTAATGAGGTAGTGCATTGGTTTAGTTATCATGTTGGCATTCATATTGGCCTTTGTGCACTAAGTGGAGGAACACTTATGAACTTAGGGGTTCCTAAGATTTGGAATTATGTGTAACAACCCCTTTTAGTTGGAATAATTTAAAAATAATTAAACAACATATTTCTTGAGAACTTTTTCAGAAAATAACTAAACCACCAATTTTGTATTCGTCAATCAAATACCTCTCAAATAACTAACAAAAATTAAAAATGCATTCTAGAGAAGAATCTCTACTTATCTAATCGATGAGCAACTAAACCAACTTGCATGCATACCTTGTACTCCTTCATTCACCGGCTCCTCTATGTACAACAATAGTTGGGGTGGCCACTATTCATCCAACCAACCCTGAGTAGAATTCGAGTCCCTTGATCCCTCAACAATTAAACCTATGCCAAACTAGGTAAGACCTTAACTCTCTATCAACATCTATACAACAATCCCTACCTCATTATCCTCTGCCCCTACAAGTGCACAAACAACAAGAAATCAGCACAACAAGAAATAAACCCCCAAAATTAGATAACAAGGCTAGAAGCCCCACATTTTGGCCTTACTCCTTTTTATTACTTAATTTTCATATTTTACTAAATTTCTTAATTCTTGCATTAATGACACACTTGTCACCCATGCATATAAATAAAATTACAATGTACATTTTCCTTTTTATTTTTATATATTACTTGACATTTTTTACTACTAACATATGTTATTATACTTATAATAACATCTAAGGTTGGTGTATTATGTACTCCCCCCCTCTAGGAAACTTCATTCTAAAGTTATAATACAATAGCAACATAAACAAAGATTGAATTAGGCATGTAGATAATAGGTAATATATATAGCTAGTACTATCATGTGAAGATAATAAATTTATACATGTAGCCATTATGCATAAATATTTCACCTACACCAATCCAATCATTCCTCCCTAAGTTACAAAATGTTCTTGATTAATTTCCTATGCGTCTAATATGAACTCAATCATACAATTTATGCATCAATCTCATTACACACTCAAGCATCAATCAAGTTAAATAAATGAAAAAATAAAATTACACGTTCATGAAATATCTTCCTTCCTTATTCACCCTCTCCCTCATAATCATACCATCTTTCACCTCCATAATCCTCCTCATGAATACTCTGAATGGTCTCACTCACCATAGCATGGGCCCTCCATTATAACCTATCATTGGATCATACAATAGGCATTCTAAGTTTCTTAGTAAGTTTTTGTGTCTTATCTTCCCTCCACTTCAAGTAAATGTGTTGGATCATTATACCCCATGTATCTTGAAAGGATAGCCTATACTCCCTCTATGTGCACTCTTAAAGTGCCAACCTTAGGCATCCAAAGTTCTTCTCCATGTCTCTCTCTAGCAAGAATACCTCAAGTCATGGACTTCCTACAGTAGAATTAGGAACTAATGATATAAAGTTAATAATTGTTAAAATTGTTCCCTGGCCCATAAGGTGTTTGTAGTAGCTATTCACAATCGTTAGAATGATCCCCCATGAAATCCTAGAATGAATAGCCTGCTTAGTATCTTTGAGATGATCACCTAAAAAAAACTCCACTCACCAAAAATGAACATTGATTGGTATCCTTTTCCTCAAGATAATAAGATACCATGAACTTCCAAATAATGAAGCACTATAGTTGGTCCATATGTGAAGACTACCTCATCACAAGTTACATTTTGCAATAAAATGTATTAAAAATCATCATCATGGAATAATGTTCCTTCTAACTAAGTTTTACCAACATGAGTTAATTAAGCATTCTAGTGAATATCAAATCTCATTAAATAACAATGCATGATATCATAAAGCATCCCACTAAACTAGTTGTCATGAAAGGCCATCATGAATTAACAAACAACATTTATAAAATAAAGTGCCACACAAAATATCAACATGAAGTAACAACATATCATAAATTGTGTATTATCGGTCACCAAATAACATGATGAAGCAATAAAGTACGGTAATGAATATAAACATGAATCAACAACATATCATAAATTGTGTGTCATCGATCACAAAATACCATGTTGAAGCAATATAGTACCATAGTGAATATTAACATGAAATAACAACATATTAGATGAAGTATCACATTCCCAAGGAGGAATTGTATGCTTCGGATGGCATTGTTTTATTCTTTGAGTTGACTTGGTATGGGAACAAATCAATTTTCCTCAATAAAGAGCATACTTACAGAAAAGTACTTATCCTTGTTTTGTAAAAACTAAAGTTGGTGTATAATTGTTCCAAGCTTTCAATGATCAATCCATGTTATATATATCAAGACTTCAATCAAAAGGAAGTTATTTATCATTCTTATTACATAGCACACTCTTCTTTTTTGTTTTTTAATTTTCCTTATAAAGGTATTCTCTTAATTACCTATAAGACAACTAATTCACATCACAACCAAGAAAATACTAAGGTGGTTTAGGGCTTGATAATTATGAGTAATATTGCTAACATTTTTATGGATTTGCTACACCCTACCATTAGACATTAGTAAAAATATAATAATAGTAAAGGGATCAAGTAATATGTAAAAATAAAATGAAAATGTGAACTTGTAAATTAATTTAAGTGCATGGGTAACAAGTGTTTCACCCATGTAAAATTGAGAAATTGGGTAAAATATGGAAACTTAGTAATAAAAATGGGGCAATACCAAGAGGTCATAGGAGCTGGAGGCTTGATGATTGGTTTGGTGTGCCATTTTTTTGTGGTGTGGGCACCAGTTAAGAGGGAGAATAAGCAGGATAAGAGGTGGAACATAGAATGATAGAGAAATAGAGAAAAGAATTAACAGTCTCACCTGGTATGACATAGTGTTAATTGTTGAGGGATCGAGGGCCTTTGTTTCTACTAGGGGTTGTTTCTGTGGAGAGTAGCCCCCACCAACTATTTCTTTTTATAAAGGAGTTGGTGTTTGATAGATGATAAGGTCGGTATGAAAAGTTGATAAGTTGATTATCGATCAAGTAAGTAAAGGTTATTGTATGTGGTTTACAATTCTTAATTTTTTCTAGTTATATGAGAGCAATACATTGATGAATAGCCACTTGATAGATTAGTTATTTCATGAACTATTTCAAGGTACCTATCAATAAATTAAGGTTATAAAAATTGTACTTGTATAAATAGGGTGTTATATTTGGTATCAGAGCATAGGTTCAAACACTCAGAGGCCTTAAGGGACACAACCACCTAACAAATCTATTCTATTACACATATATAATATTACTTGGGGTGCTAGGATTTGAACCCAGATTCTTGTTGTAGACCGAGTTCCTTTATTAGGACACACCCATATTTATGTTAGAGTAAGGAAATAAATCACCATCTAGGTCTTACCTTCTTGCTACATACTGGATGGGAGTACTATTATTTATTTATTTATAGACTAAAAATAAAATTTCAAATCTATATTTACCTAAGAATAAGCATTGCAATTCAATGATGTTTACAACATACTATGTTGGGTTTGAAACAACATGCACTTTAGTTTCTTGAATCTATTATTTTTGTTTGAATTATTGAACCATTGATGTACAGGAAATGAATGCAATTGAAAGGTATAATTTTGCAGTGGAATAGTAAGAACAATGTACACTGAACAAGACAAATTTTAGATAAAACTAATAAGAATTGATCAGTAAATTACAACATTAATCTTCATTAATCCCAGCAGTGTACAACAGTGTTACAGTAAGGAGAATTTGAATCATAACCACTTATATTATGAAACGAGAACTTTATACTAAGAACGAGAACTCTAGCCATAAAAACTATGATTTTTGCATAAAAAACACCAAAAACACCCCCCAAATATAAAAGTGTTGATACCAGTATACATGCTTTTTTTTTCGGGGTAAGAAATACATCCATGGACTAAACATCCCATACTGTTGTTTACAAAAACTTTAAAATCAACCTCAAAATTGGAAAAATATTTTTTTCTTCAAGAGATAAATTACAACTTTTTTGAAACTTACATATTAAACAAAAAAAAAATATTTCATAAATAATTTCACCCATCTAACCATATTAAATCAAATAAATTGTGATGTGATTCATAATGAAATCGTATATTATACCGTATAAGAACAAATGATTCATATAAATATTCAAAAATTCCTTTAGAGTTTCAATTACAAACATCATACTAATAAAAAACATCTAAAATCTTTCATGTGAAATTATTCAAATTCATCCATGGATTTTGACACCCCATCAGAATCTACATTTTTTGTAGATGAAAAACTGGATGAAGATGTAGATGACCCAAATTGTTCTATATTATCAATGGGTGCACCATCTGAGTCTACATCTATGCCCATCACTTCAGATGTCAGATTCCTTCAGGATCTACGGCTTGGTTTAGCCGACTCTCATCTTGCAACTTCTTCTTTTGGCAACAACCTCTTGATAATCTCTATAGTCTTGGAGCAAAGAGTGCCTTTCTTTTTAAACTTGAAATCATAAGCCAATATATCAACTTCCTCTAATTTCAAGATGTCAATGGGGCGACAATTTGTTTTTTACCCTTTCTTTTTCTTTTGTCTGCAATTATTATTTTATTTTTTAAAATTTATGTAGTATTAATTGAAGCACGGCCTACCCCCTATCCCACAATTTTTAGTTTTGATTTTTTTTAATATTTTTTTTATCTACCTAAATGTCACCTAGCTCTCTAAACCTCCTAACACCCCGACATTACAATAAAAAAATTAAACCCCTAACTCCCCCTCTCCACAACATTACATTAAAAATAAATTAAAAAATCCCCACAACATTATAATAAAAAAATTAAACCCCTAACCCATAAACCCCACAACATTACATTAAAAAGGAATTAAAAATATATAAAACACCTTCTTCCTAGCCCCTGAACCCCAATAACATTACATTAAAAAATTTTAAAACAACACAAATTATTTTTAAAAAATATTTATTTATAAAAACAATAATTAAAAATAACAATTCTATGTCAACTTTGAAAGCATGTAAGTCTAAATGATAAAAAAAACTTATCCCATCATTTTAGACAAGCTCTATGTAAAAAAAACACTATCATTAAAACAACGTGTCACCTTTACATATGGATACAAATAATTGCATTATATCAACCCAACATTACCAATTACCAAACTTGATGCATACAAACTCTAGCTTTTGCATTAAATCAACCCAACATTACCAATTACCAAACTTGACGCATACCAACTTTAGCTTTTCTTAATTTAAATTGTTACATGAAATGTCATCCAATATTTTATTCGAAAAGTCATCCAAGATCGTGACGTGTAAGAATAGATAGTTTGATATCCCTTTAGACTTAATGTGCACATATTTATATATGGTAGTGTAACTTGCAATTACCATAGCTTAATAGTATTCAGAGAAATCTTTGATTGGTCTCTCATTTAGCTATAAACTCCGGACAATCTTCCATTGTGTGGCATATATCTCTACAACCTATATTAGCCTTGTCTAATTCCTACATTTTTTTTTTCTGTCGGAAGGTCTAAAGATGTGATTAATATTGATAACGGTGCATTTGCAATGCGTTTGTACTCGAGTTAAGAGGTTTGCCAGTAGGTGGGGTGGAAGACACATGTACAGAAATTGAGAATAAGCAAGATGATGGCAATGTACAGCTTGCTTTTTAATTCGTGAGCAGAGATCATAGAGATTCCCATCCCAAATGCAAATGTTGAATGTTCAGAATGAGCATATCATCCCCTTCCATCTTTTTGTTTTCAAAATATCCTTTCCTATAGTTGTGAGATTCATTCAATGCTTTGACTCATTTGTAATATGTATAACGTAGTTACTATTTCAAATAAAAATTCCTCATGAAACATGATTGATTTTATTTAGTCTTTTTAAAGTCTTGCTTATAATTAGTTTAACTATCATAAGTAGCCGACCCATGAATCCTTGAACCAGAATATATATTTCACATTTATGAAGTTACCGATTTTTACTATCAAGCTTATCAACCCTTACATAGAAAACTATCTATAATTGTTATAATTATTGATGCTCATAAAACTTACCTCTGAGTGGTTTACTCAATATGAGTTATGGTTAAATGTTATTCATTCTACTACAATATACTATTTATATTAATTGAATTTTATATTTACCAACTGTATTAATTAAGAACATCTACAAGGGAACAAATAAATAGTAAATAACACTTATAAAATTCAGTTTTAAGATATCCTAAATTGATTGTTACATAATTCAACACACATATCGACCATCACATTTATGAATTTCCAGAATAAATGTCAATTGCTGAATAAGAGAGCCCATTGCGATGAATAGAATAACCCCGAAATCACATTTATAATAGTCCATTAAGAAAGTTCAGTTATATATATATATATATATATATATATATATTAAGTCTCTTTTAGTATGCAAAATCCCACCGTTATAGATAGATGACTTTTACTTTAGACTCCTCGATGTATCCCATGCAGCCAGATACCATATCAGTCAACTAAGTCCCCAATACAGTGGTTTCTTCGTATAATGGTTTAATTACAGGGATCCTCGGTAGTGGGGAGATGCACCATTGACAACATACACATCCATAGGTTCATAAGTGTTGCAAGTAGACATGAGCCCTATGAAATATACGTGAGACACTATCTATAAACTAGATTGTGAGTTACAACCGGACATTGGCAGAGTCACATTATTTGTGTCGTTTATTTATTTATTTTAAAATAGACCAGTATTCTACCCATCAACTAAAATTTCTAAGTGTTGTTATTTAAAAATAAACCCAGATCAATGATGAACAAGACCGCAGAGTTGAAGTTGCTACGGCATGGACTCCTCCTATTTTATGGACACAATTAAACAATAACCTGCAGAGATTGCGTCCTGGGGATTGCATTTCAACGTGCATGTATGATTCTCAGGAGGAAGGGCAAGTGGGCTGCGGGGAAGGGAGGAGGGAGCGGCTCCACTCACTCGGGCGCCAAAGGGCCACCAATGACTGGAAGCCCTTTGGCACTCGAGGGAGCAGAGCCACTCCCTCCTCCCTTCCCCATGGACGGCTCTTTTTTTACATTCATATATTCTCACTACGGAATCCCAATTATTTGTCACGGTTCCTTGTTTTTTTAGCAAACTGAACTCAAGTTTATCGTCCAGTTCATTTCATATTATTTTTTATTATATTTACATGTTAAGTTATTATATGAGAGCCCAATTTAAATGGAAGTGCAATGTGTCAATTCGATTTGGCCGCGGAGAAGGGAGGAGGTAATTGATGGCGCGATTCTCATAATCGTGCCACCAATGACGGGCGTCCCTTTGGCACCGGAGTGAGCTCCCTCCTCCCTTCCCCGTGGTCCCCGTGGACAGCTCTTTGTTTACAGTCATATATTCTCAGTACGGGTTCCCAATTCTCTGTCACGGTTTCTTGTTTTTTAGCGAACTGAACTCAAGTTTACCATTAAGTTCGTTTCATATTATTTTTTATTATATTTACATGTTGAGTTATTATAAGAGCCCATTTTAAAAGGAAGTGCAATGTGTCAATTAGATTTGGGAGGGAAGAGGGAGGAGAGCCGCTCCCTCCTCCCTTCCCCATGGACACAGCTCTTTGTTTACAGACATATATTCTCACTACATGTTCCCAATTATCCTTGTTTTTTTAGCGAACTGAACTCAAGTTTACCATTCAGTTCGTTTCATATTATTTTTTATTATATTTAGATGTTAAGTTATTATGAGAGCCCATTTTAAATAGAAGTGCAATGTGTCAATTAGATTGGGAACATATCATTTTTATTAATGTATATATAAATTAAGGTCACAAAGTTACCATACTAACATACTAACTAGGTTCTTCATATTCCTTAAGATAATAAATTGAAATTAGAAAATTACATAATGTTTCATCTTGATCGCTATTGAGTAGATGTCAATTAATTTCTTCTTAAATATTGTGGGAGTGTTATATTAAATTAATTTAATAGCTGTTACGTAAAAGTAATATGATATTTGTAGGGATTAGTGAAACAAATAAGTAAAGATATTTTGTTTTTGGATTTACCATTAAGGAAAAGTTGTCTCTAAATGATACTTATGTGAAACTTTTTAAATAATTTAGAAGATATTTTTTTTGTTTGGTGATGTGTTAGGTTTTATACTTAATGGAGAACGTATTCCATGTTATATATATGTACCTATAAGGGTTTGCTTAAAATTGATTTTGGATGTAAGTTTTTTTTGTATATTGGATATTAATTCCCTTGTGAGATGGATATTATATAAATGACACCCTTAGAACTGATTTTGGATGTAAGTTCTTGTATATTGGATATTAATTTCTTTATGAGATGGATAGTGTATAAATGATAAGTGAATGTTGGTTGTTGTATGAAATGGATAATGTTTAAATAAACATTATCTTTTTGTAGAGTAGAGAAATGGGTGTTGTTTTAAAAAAAAAATAAAAAAAATTATGTTGGTGTATTTTTGGGAGGAGGGTCGTCGGGAAGGGAGGGGCATGGAGGAGGGGCGTGGAGGAGGGGGGTCACTGGGAAGGGAGAAGGGAGAAGAGAGTGGTGGGATTTTTTTTTAATATAATGATTAGGGAGGGGGGCGTTTAGGGGGTTAGGGAGTTAAAAATGATTTTTTTAATATTGTTTTAAATTTAATGTTGTGGGGGTTAGGGGAAGAGTTTATAAAAAAAATTATTTATATTTTTTTAATGTAATGTTGTTTGGGTGATGTGGAGTTTAGGGGTTAGAGGATATAAAAAAAAAATTAAATGTTTTTTTTAATGTAATGTTGTGGGGTGGGGTTTAGCGGGTTAGGGGGGATTTTAATTTTATTTTAATGTAATGTTTTTTAGTATAATGTTGTGGGAGGTTTAGGGGGTTTTAATTTTAATTTTTTAATCTACTGTGAGGGGGCTAGGGGGGTTTTAATTTTTTTATTTTTTTTAATTTAATGTTGATGTTAGGGTTGGGGTGGTTTTAAATTTTTGTTATTTTTTTTAAATGTAATGTTTAGGAGGTTGGGGGGGGTTATTTTTTTAATGTAATATCGATGTTAAGGTTAGAGGATTAGGGGGTTAGGAGTGATTGTGTACATCTATCAAAAGGCATCACCATTGATTAATTGTATCATATATACATTTTCAAGAGAAGGAGACTCGGTCTTAGATGTGTTCTCGGGTTCAAGTAAAATTTATGATATTACATATGAACGCATATTTCAAGTTTTATTTATTTTTTATTCTTCATTAATTCTTTTTGAAAGTATGGAGGATTTATGCTATTTGACTTTACTTAACTATTTTTTTGAGTGATTAGGTACAACAATAACATGCTCCTTACATAAAGGAAGGAATTGCATATCCATTGATAATGATCCACTACAATTCAATTACATCAAGCAAAGAATTAGTGATGTTCAAATTCTTCTAAATGAATTGCAAGAAGTTGGTTTGAATAAATGAGAGTTTAGTAAAACACTTGTGGCGAAGATGTCAAAATAGACTCAACACCGATTGGGAGGGATGTTTGGAAAGGAGCACTTTAGGAATCTTGCAGACATAGAACACCCAATGGAAGAGGACATTGATGTCCCTAAAGAAAGCCAAGATCAAAAAATTCCAATTTCGATGAAGAATTTGGCCTACATGATATTGTTGATTAGTTTTATGTCTTGAAGAAAATGTTAAATTTGACAACTTTTTGATAAGATAAATTAGTAATGTTTTGGCTTTCATACTTTATTTTAAAAAATAAAAATTTCTATATATAATGTTTTTAATATGTTATTTACAAATATATGGTATAATTTTTCTTGAGTTTGTGTGAATCATTTCATTTTGGAAAATAATATGAAACAATATCACTTTTATACAAAAAAATACTTGAAAATCCATTGAAAATGGTTAAAAATGTCTTTATTTTCTGGAAATATTTACAATTTTGTCAATGATAATGTCTTATTTTGTCCATAAAAATGTCTTGTTTTAGAGAAAAAATTACAAAATGTATATGTTTTTCATTAGAACTTGCTTCTAAATGTATGTTATTTTGTTAAATTTCTAAAAACACACTTGAAACTAGAAATTAAAAATAGTTTATGAAAAAGATGATTCAAAGGCCCAAAAAAATGCCTCAAAATGAAAATGTATGATACTGGTATTAACCCTTTTTGAAACTGAGGTAAAAATAGATACTAAAATTAGGAGAGAGAAAAACGAGAACTCTGTCGAGTTCTCGTTTCATAGTATAAGTGGTTCACAAAGAAGTTAAGGTATCGGTACCCATTTCATAACGGATAAGAAGCTTAAATTTTTTAAGAAAGACAGTTTCCAAAGAACCAAAATCCACAAATGAATGTTGTGGAAGTTCAATGTACTATTTCATAGTAGTACCGGTCAAAGTTCGCTAGAAGAGTCTTAAATGAATTGAATCATCCATTAGGGAGTTCGAAGAACACCACAAATGGAATGTCGTGACATGGTTTTTTGGATCATCTCCCTGCTTCCCATCGAATTTTGGAATGTATGATGGTAACTTTACCGAAATGGCAGGCCATGAGGGGTTATGTCGAATGGGATCATTAATCCACTTGGACAAATATAGCAATTCCAAAGTTGCTAGGAAAGGTAGTTGGCGATTAGGTTGTACGTGCTAGTAGTATTGATAGGGCATATAAGTACCAGTAGGACCATAAGTAGACTGATAGACAGGTTGTTGAAATGAATGTTGTGATGAAGAAATGCTAGAAGATCCACCCGTAGGGGGTTGATTTCCAGGATCGGGACCGTAAGGACCAGTAGAGCCTCCAGTAGGAGGACCACCAGGATCACCGGGACCACTAGGACCACCAGGACCACCTAAGCCACCAGGAGGAGGACCATCGGACCCTCCAGGACCCCTGGGAGGTAAACCTCTAGAGCCTCTGAAACCACTAGGAGGAGGGCCACCAGACCCTCCAAGATCATTAGGAGGGAAGCCACCATGCCCCCTTGGACCACCAATACCATTAGGACCATACGGAGGAAAGCCACCAGGCCCTCCAGGACCATTAGGCCCCCCAGAGGGAGTACCTCCATAAGGTGGTCCTCCAACACTCCCCACAGTATGTATAGGTATCCCTCCCATAGCTGGCATGTAGGACCAGTTAGGTTGCCCCCATGGAGTGAAAGTGTTACTAGGAAATGGAATTCCAGCATAAGGCATTCTTGTAGGGGTGGTTTGATAGTTGATATTTCCTATAGGTACTTGATTTGCTGTGTAGCCATACCCCCAAGAGGTTTGATTAGTTACAGGTTGTACCCCCAAGGGATGACCTGGACTGGATGGGGGGTTAACCACATTTGTATGGGTAGGAGGGACATAGATTGCAGATTGCTCTATACTAGAGGTTTGTCCATGACTAGCTACAATTCCAGTGACAGGTAACGTAGGTCGTGCCAGGGGTTTCCCCTCGGCACTAGAAGGTATTGATGAAACAAGAATTGAATGTTGTTCCCTAGGTGCAGAAGACCGGGGAGGATTTGGAACATATATAATATGGTAGGTGGTGAGGTTGGTAGGTTTACCTAGATTATGTGGAGTCACAGCATGATCTAGAATAGGTTCAATGGGTTTCAGAGAATCAGTAAGTGAGCGATATCCCGCGGGCCAAGGGTCTGTATTACGAGGAAAAACTGTTGAGCGAGGTGGTGGTGTACCCAATATGTTATCTATTTAATTCTTGAGCTCTCTCACACGAAGAATAGCTGCTTGGTATTGTCTATGTTCTTTTTCATTTGGTGAAATTTCTTCAAAAGAGGTTGGACTGGTTCCAAACGAAGCAATAGCTTTTCCCATAGAGGTATCCCAAAATGGAGCATTGGGACCATAATCTGGACAGGTAGTATCATCAACATGGCCTTCTATGGGAAAATGGAAAGGAGTATTACCCCTAGAAGGTTATTGAGCCAAGCGAGGACCATCCGAAGGATATGGATCTCCACTTTCTGCAACCACATTTTCTCCCGCTTGGGAGTTGGTAGCAGCTCCTTGGTCGATAGCTTCCATAGGATCTTCTCCTGAAATAGGAGTAAAATCAGGTGGCAAGCCCCGTACTATTCTAGATTGTCTTATTTCAACCAGTTTGTATAATTCCTATCTAACCTAGGATTTCAAAACTAGAAAAAACACACCAAAAATTCCCCTACTCAAGCTACAGACCAAACAAGTAAACTTAAATGATAGGAGGAGTTCAGATAGTCTAGTCTCTCACCAGGATTGTCAAGAAGGTGCCACTCATGATATACCAGAAGGGTACATGCATATTAATCTCCTTGAATGTTGTTTTCGGTGTATCTCTCCAAGCAAGATGACCAAATGGAATCTCTCAGATAGACAAGGTATCCTAGTGGGGTCTCCCGTTATACGCAAGGTACGTGGGAGCTCAAATCGGTAGTAGTGTTTTCTAATGCACAACCGTTCACAAGGGGCCTTCCTATATATAATAGAGTACATGAAGTACCTTTCTATATACCTCAAGGGTATGTGAAAGGTTGTTTGATATACCGATGGTATGTGGAAGAACCGTGTGAGTGTCGGGATGTATTGTAGACGAGTAATGATAGCTCCTACACTTAACGACGCCCAAACACGTCTCTATCCTATCACTCAAATTCATATGTAAATTTTAAGCCTATAACTACCGTTAATTTTAAAGTGGATGGTTAAGTGAATGCATGGAATTTAGATAGAAAAAGTAAAACCATGCAGATATGTAGATGCAAATATTTCACTTTATCATTTGAGGTATGTCTAATTATGGGAGGGAGAGAGAGTATTTTCTTTTCATTTTGAAAACCAAAAATTCCCAAACAACTACTTTGAACAAATCAAATCCAAATACAAGCAACGCATTCCAAACTCATTTCCTTTTTGAAAGCAATCAGATGGGTAAGAGTCTCTTTTCCTAAAAGAAAAACAACAAGCACTGTACATGCATATGCAATCTATTTTTTTTTATTTTTCTTTGAAACATAGATATATCTAACTTAAAAGTACACTATTTTTTCTTTTGATGAGATAGTACTAATGCAAGAGAGACAAAATAACAAAGGGAACCTGAAAGCTTGTGAGGCTAATCAGAGATCCAGTGCCCTATGCTCAATAATAATAATGACCTAATCTCAATAAAAAAAAATATTTTTAAAAGCAAAAAGAAGTCCTCTATGGAAAAAATGAAATTAAGATGATAATCAAGTGGTTTTTATTTCAGTCTTTATAAATGAAATGAAAAGATATCTAACTGAAACCTAAGCTTTCAACAATTCCTTTCAAAATCAAAACCAATCAAGCATGAATGTAAACAATTAATCAACAATCCTAACCTAGATTTTGAATTCTTTCAATCAAACAAATTTTACCACAAAATACTCAACCATGAGCATCCAAATTCAATGTGGCATCCCCGAACCTCCGACCGGCGAAGAGGACACTACCCACACCACACAAACGGACAAACAGCCCCATGAACATGAACAGACATCAATGCTGAAATTAAAAAGCTTAACATAACACATGCTAAGATGCATAAAACATACAAGGATACATAGTTACTCAACATTCAGCGGAAGCAAACATATACATTCCAGCATTCCACATGTTCATCATAATTCATGAAACAGTAGATATAATTGCAGAGATAAAATAGTCATGAGTACTTATCTTTTAATGAAGAAATCTCCTGCAACCAGCTACGTCGCTGCAACGTTCCACCCAACCATAGGTCAGCATGCTCATCAATCTCTCAGCAACACTGCCACCCCCGAGCTGGGCATGATTCCTCAAGGAATAAGGGTCAATGCAGGCTTACACATAACCAAGGTTTTCCAATCAGCCAAACCCACACAGTAGGGTTTTACCAAGTCATCAAGGAGCTAGGACAGGCTAAATGCCAAGTTGGTGGCCTCAACACCAGTCTTCTCATGCATACACAGCCTCTAATTCCACTCTCAATAGCCCGAAGACCAACCAATGCATACCGCAGAAAAACAATCCCTACACAGCTCTGTGAAGAAGGAAAAGACAACCAGGTGCCAATCCCAACCAACAGGTGAAACAGCTCAAGTCCTCAAGACAAATCAGATTTGTTCTTGGCCCTAGAGTGGCCAAAACAACTTAACAGTAACCCAAAACTAGGGTACATCAACAGCCACAACCTCACAATGAACGATGGCAACAATCCACAGTCCCAAAACAGAGGAGAGGGAAAAACTCCCAGCATAGACATGGGAAAACACAAACGCAGACCACAGCAGACAGCATACACGGCCACAAGTGACAAGGAGACATACACATACCACCGACACCGGTATGGAACACACAGGCGCATAACCCCAAGCGTGAATGGCTCCTGCACCCAAAAATCCTGAGTGACAGCCACGATTTCACCCGTTCCCTGCATGAGGAAAAACAACGCAGAAATCCTATGCATAAGAAGGGGAGAGAGAATGACTCTTTGTGTGAGGGTGACCAGTCGATGAAGAATCCCCCAAATGATGCACGTGAGGAAGCCGAACCATCTCTATGTGAGAAATGAGCAAGACTTCCGCTCCTGCGTGAGGATGAACAGACAACGGCTCTGCGTGAGGGTGAACAGACAACAGCGAGAATGCCTTAGCAGTGGAGGGAGTGGAGTGAATGTTTCTTCTGCCCCACGCGACGTGAAGAGGAGAGTCTGCTGGTGGAGTGGGCACATGGGAAAGGACTGACAGTCCTACCACAACCACCACTACTTAGCAATAACTGCCTCAACTACTCCACAAAACATTAAAGAGGTTGGATGAGACAAGGGAAGATGGCAAATCAAACAAGGTGGTAACACATGGGTTTCCTCCCCATAGACC
The DNA here is from genome assembly GCA_001517045.1 of Pseudotsuga menziesii. NCBI lineage: Eukaryota > Viridiplantae > Streptophyta > Pinopsida > Pinales > Pinaceae > Pseudotsuga > Pseudotsuga menziesii. The sequence continues at coordinate 64,259 of LPNX010636476.1, read as the reverse complement.
AAGGTTTGACATCCCCCACACCCTTATCCTTTGGAATCATGCCCTTTTCATTTTAACGTTGCACTGTCGTAGCTGGTTGTGGGTTTATTTCAATTGATGTGTGTGTTTACATGATGCCTAATTATAATGTGCCGGATAGCACGATATACCATTGTCAACTATCCCCATTGCTGAAACATACACAACCAAATCAATGGTGGGGATTTTTCCTTTAGCTCCTCACCACGATTAATTACATTATATACATCATGCAAACGAGGTCAAAACCGGGGTGTTACATTCCCCTCCCCCTTGGAATAACACCGTCCTCGGTGTTCCAATACACAGGAATACATATACAATTGCACATCAAAATTTCAAAATTTTGCAGATCTGTCCCATGTTCAATTATTCACTATGAACGTGCAAGACCAAGCCCCTTGGCTTCCACGAACTTCTCTCACTAGTTCTCAGCTTCCATCTTATCCCGAAGTCCAGGAATTTTGTGGCTATTGCCCTCATCATGTTCCCTCATTGGGCAGTCCCGGCGTAAATGATGTCCTCCGCATTCCCAGCATTTCACTGGCTGGTTCATCTTTACCTGCTCAATTTCCTTTGAGTCTTCATGCCTGGACTGTTTCTTATCAGGTCGCTTGGATGAATGTCCTATCGCTGATCCACCTTCCTTTCCTTTGCCGATTGCTCCCAGAAGGATTTTCACCTCCCTTTGAAAACCAATAGAGTCTTGCAAAATCTGGTGGTTCATTTCATTCGGCCTCTTCTATATCTTGAGCATCTCTCCAAGATTTTCTTGGGTCTTGGCAATCATTTGAAGGAGACTTCCAGCCAAGTCCAACAAATTTTGATCTGCTACCATGATCAATGTGGACTATAGGGTTTCACTTTTCTCACCTGTGAAATGCACCNATATATATATATATAATTAAAAAGGGCAAGAGAAAGCAGCAAGAGTTTTTCCCCTCTTGTTTTGTTCCATCTTGGAACCCACACCACCGCTATGGATTTTCATGCTCTCAGCCTTTTTCACTTCACCGTGAATGCTGGACCAATCCCTCTTGGTCATGACACTTAGTGTCTTCGGTCTATTCTAGATCTCTAAACCATGGTTTGTCTCGGCTGCTACGACCTCCACAGTCTTACTAGCACATTTTTCATTACCGCTCCTTCTGAGCTCTCCAGGACAGTCACATGTCCACATGCACCCCTAGGATGCTCTCATAGTCCTCGCTCCCAGCGATACCTATATCCAAACATTGAATAGATTCACATGTTTAGTTTATTCTCATCAGTTTTATCTCTAGAACAAGAGCTTAAAACATCATAACCAAATCATATACACATGTATATTCATAAGAAAAATAATCCAATACTTATCTGTATTGTGTGTTTCCTCATTGGTCCACAAGATCCTGCTTCGCTTTGCAAGCCTTGGGATCGCATATGGACTTGGATGTTAGGTCAGCGTGCAGGCTACTCCACAACATCAAAAAATTAATGTACAGCCAGTACATCCACATGTCGACTGGGCTTGGAACTTTATCATGACCATTTCTAGGTCTAGGATCTACTATGGATCCTCAGGCATATAACAGCCCAACATACACTTATACCAACAATAATGCACACTTATACCAACAATAATGCACACTTATATCAACAATAACCCTTACTCCGCAACCCCTCACAACAACCATTTACCTTTTACCTTTAGGGTGCAACACCCAACTGCATCTATTTAGCCTGTCAACATAAGCAATATAAGCAAACTCATCATCGTTATTGCTCTAAAACTGTAACCATATTTCATATCATTCACTATCAAGTATTGAGACACCAGGAGTGCGTCCACTCCCTAGGGTGTAATCAATATTGAAAACCCTTTCATGAACCGACATCGGAAAAGTGTGCACTCTTTTCCGGTGTGTGCCATGTAGGCCCTCTTCATACTCAAGCAATCAGTCATCATGGAAATAAAATCAAAACATGTTCTGCATATGTAATTTTAATAATTGACATGCATATTATTAGCAAGGGTCACAGAACACTTATCCATTTGCCGACGCAGTATGCCTTTGTTAAGGAGGAATGGGGCTCCCTTCTCTGAGTTGACAGTCCCTCGGTTAGCCATCCCAACTCCTCTTTGCATTTCATATCCACACATGTCTTACCGACATAATTTATACCATCTCACTCATGTTGCTTACCAAACAAGCAGTGCAAATGAGACATTTCCCAAAATGTCCAATGGAGTTTCACCCGAAACCCATTTCCAAGATAGGGGAAAACCTTCCCATGTAGTTTGGCTCCTGCAAGCCATCACGCCTGATCCTCCTGCAGTGTGTACCCCTGGTACATTCATCAATTAGCCAAACAGTTAATCATTATCTGATAATACAATCCAAATTGATTGTTACATAACCAAGCAATTACATTAGTAATTAAATTCAATAAGAATTTGCAACTCTGTCTACTACAAAAATTGATTTGCTTAGCAATGAGGTGATCCTCCTTTGTGGGTCTCTTGTAAGTAGCACTACTATGCCCATTATAATAATATTTTTTTTATGCTTACTAGAATAACATGAATACCCACTTACAATGCGTCCTCCTGACACAATCTTATGCAAGCCAACAGTGATCAGTAGTCATCAGCAATTTCTTAAATCCAAAATTCACAATTTAAATTTAACAACCCATTATGCATACCAACTATTTTCACAGCCATGAGACTTTTCTCATAATGTTTGGCTCTTTCACATGGTAGATTCCGGCATTTGTCATGGTCTTACTCTCATTGCCATGCTCTAAATAATATACCTAAAACCTGATCTTCAATCAACCAAACACTCGGTAAGTATGGATGCATATAACCTTTTCATTGCTACAACCATTACTGAAGCATTTTCAGAATTTATAAAAGTCAAATACTTCCAGCTGTTAATCACATCAATATTACCAAAACTCATTTACTTCATGCAATCATTATCATACTAACATTTGCAAGGCATAGTCACATCATTCATGCAATTTAAATGAAATGTTTAGATACTCCTTACTTCACAAGTGTATCATTTGTACCACCTTGCTCTTTCATAGAGCATTTATGGTAGCCAACTGATCCTGACTATCCTCTTTATGCACTTACTATCCTGCATTCATAACAGCCTTTGAAATGGTTCTTGAATTGTCATCAATTCATCATTGCAGGCATTAGTTATTCATAACATCACATGCAATACATCACAACATTTTCACCTATACTTATGCAATCAGTCACTCACACCCTTCAGATGCATCCATTCAATGCATAACTACAAGATTCATAAAATATTTTTAATGCATATCCACTCAATGATACCTTGCATTAATTCAGGAATAATATGCATTCAAACATACCATGCATGGCCTAACCATGACTACTTCATATAGGATGCATTACTACAATCAAGATCATCAGTACTTACTTTCCTTGGGCTACTAAGCTCAATCAATATATATAGGCATGACACCTTTCTATATTCAAATATCCACATGGTATGAGGTCTCTTACCTTTACCACTCCTTGGAGTTTGTCATAATCAAACTCTTACCTTCATGGGTCCTACTTACACCCTTGGCATTACCAGTTTAGTCGGTATCTCGCAGAGGATTGCAGACTTTGCTCACCAACTTTTGATTATGGAATGGTTGCCTTATCCCTTTCTTCATAGGGTTTCTGGTCACATTCATCGGCATCAACAACATACTCAACCATGTCCAGGTTGTCATTGGTTTCTCCACTAATGCCAACACCAATGCAATAGTTATCATTAGTGGTTCATTATAAATGTATAATCCTCAATATCCTATGTACGCAAAACATATCCTCATGCATTTCAAGTATAAAACTTAGGAAATGTAGTTATAATCAGCAAGATAGGGTTTAAGGAAAATTCCCTTTTCAAGTCCCACATCCTCGCATGGAACTCCTCTTCCACACAACAGCTGGTTAGCCTTCATAGTCCTTACTACCTCTGGGCATGCAACTTTCCAGATTTGTCCATTTGATAGCAGCGACCATCATTAGAACTTTGCTGCTCCATGCTCAAATTCTGTTGACTTTCCCTTGTTCCCTACTGGATAATATTTCCAACGCCTATCCACATGCTTCATTCCGACCTCGGGTGTGAAAACCACACCACTTCTAAAAATGAAGATTTTCACCAAATCTCGGCATTTTACATGCAACTGCATTTTGGACTAGGTGCCAACTTCAGCCACCTGTAACCCCACTGAAAAACTGCTGAAAAATCTTGTTGAAAAATAGTCGAAATATGCTGGAAAATCCCACTTGAAAATCTCAAAATTTCCTCTGCAGAATCGGCTCTCATTTTGACTATCAGCCCGGCGTTTCGATAGTCGAAACAGCTAGCTTCTCCGCTATATCGGTGATCCGAACCATAATCATTTCCACTGCATCGGCGACCAGAACCACTATCCATCGGATGGATAGTTCCTTAGGTATCCACAATGTCGAGCAGTAAACTGTCTATGGATTCCACATCTAAACGACTCATCGGCAACCTCATCTTCTATTTTCCTCCGATACTTGCCGCCGCATCGGCTACTCAAATAGCTAAATTTTTCCAACGGTTTCCATACTTAGACGAATTTTCAACTTTTCAAAATTTTCCCCTTTCTACTTTCTTTCGTCGACAGCATCGGAAGTCCTTTCGGCTAACTCAGCCGACGTATCGGCTGCTCAAATAGCTAACGCCTTCCGATGATCTCAACACTTAAAAAAAAATTGAATTTTCACCCACGTCAGCTCAATCATGTACTTTCTGCCGTCGCTTGATCTTCTTTTCATCGGCGAAATAGTTCCATCAACAGCCGCAACGGTGGAACACGATCTTCGATCTTCTTCCGATCGGTGAACTGATTTTGACCGACATCGACAGTCTTTTCTCGTCGGAAGACTAGTTCTCTAGGCTTCCGCAACGGCGAGCGTACAAACCTATATCTTCTTCCGATAGCCGACGATTTCTATACTTAGAAAAAAATTTCGAACTTTCTTCATGGCGTTGGCAATCGGAGGCCTTACCCGTCGGACGCGTAGTTGTTTAGCCATCCGCAACGGCGAGTGCTCAAACAACTTGCTGCTTTCAATGATTTTAACACTTGAGCCAAATTTTAAAACTTTCCTACTGTCAGCAATAGGATCCACTAACACTGTTGCATCGGCATTTTAGTCCCTTCGACAGCCGCAACAGCAGACAGACAACCGCTAAATTCTTTCACGGTGTTGACGAACCCAACATCTATTTTCTACCGACAGACATCAACACTTAGAAAAATTTTCGTAATTTTCCCTCCAACTGTTCTCCGTCGGGCATGCTTCCTTCTAGCTCTTCCGCTACATCGAAAGTCCGTTCCACTAAGTGTTCCAATGAACTGACTGTTCAAACACTTAGGTAAATTCATGGAAGTTTTCTGTCATCCATTTTTTTATCTCTATTGGGCATAGAGAAATCCTGCCTCTGTCACTGCATCTTGGTGGTCCATTCAGGCCCATGCTGCAGCATGAGTTCTGATACAACTCTGTGGCGTCCCCGACCCTCCGACCGAGGAAGAGGACGCTACCCACACCACACAAACGGACGAACAGCCCCATGAACATGAATAGACATCAATGCTGAAATTAAAAAGCTTAACATAACACATGCTAAGATGCATAAAACATACAAGGATACATAGTTACTCAACATTCAGCGGAAGCAAACATATACATTCCAGCATTCCACATGTTCATCATAATTCATGAAACAGTAGATATAATTGCAGAGATAAAATAGTCATGAGTACTTATCTTTTAATGAAGAACTCTCCTGCAACCTGCTACGTCGCTGCAACGTTCCACCCAACCATAGGCCAGCATGCTCATCAATCTCTCAGCAACACTACCACCCCCAAGCTGGGCATGATTCCTCAAGGAATAAGGGTCAATGCAGGCTTACACATAGCCAAGGTTTCCCAATCAGCCAAACCCACACAACATGGTTTTACCAAGTCATCAAGGAGCTAGGACAGGCTAAATGCCAAGTTGGTGGCCTCAACACCAGTCTTCTCATGCATACACAGCCTCTAATCCCACTCTCAACAGCCTGAAGACCAACCACTGCATACCGCAGCAAAACAATCCCTACACAGCTCTGTGAAGAAGGAAAAGACAACCAGGTGCCAATCCCAACCAACATGTGAAACAGCTCAATTCCTCAAGACAACTCAGAGTTGTTCTTGGCCCTAGCGTGGCCAAAAAAACTCAACAGTAACCCAAAACCAGGGTACATCAACAGCCACAAGCTCACAATGGATGATGGCAACAATCCACAGTCCCAAAAAAGAGGAGAGGGAAAAACTCCCAGCATAGACATGGGAAAACACAAACGCAGACCACAGCAGATAGCATACATGACCACAAGCGACAAGGATACATACACATACCATCGACACCGGTATGGAACACATAGGTGCACAGCCCCGAGCGTGAATGGCTCCTGCACCCAAAAACCTGAGTGACGGCCATGATTTCACCTGTTCCCTGCGTGAGGAAAACCAACGCAGAAATCCTGTGCATAAGAAGGGGAGAGAGAATGACTCTTTGTGTGAGGGTGATCAGCCGATGAAAAATCCCCCAAACAGTGCACATGAGGAAGCCGAACCATCTCTCCGTGAGAAATGAGCAAGACTTCCGCTCCTGCGTGAGGATGAATAGACAACGGATCTGCGTGAGGATGAACAAACAACGACGAGAATGCCTTAGCAATGGAGGGAGTGGAGTGAATGTTTCTTTTGCCCCATGCGACATGAAGAGGAGAGTCTGCTAGTGGAGTGGGCACGTGGGCAAGGACTGATAGTCCTACCACAGCCACCACTACTCAGCAATAACTACCTCAACTACTCCACAAAACATTAAAGAGGTTGGATGAGACAAGGGAAAATGGCAAATCAAACAAGGTGGTAACACATGGATTTCCCCCCCATAGACCAAGGTTTGACATCCCCCACACCCTTATCCTTTGGAATCATGCCCTTTTCATTTTAACATTGCACTGCCATAGCTGGTTGTGGGTTTATTTTAATTGATGTGCGTGTTTACATGATGTCGAATTATAATGTGTCGGATAGCATGATATACCATCGGCAACTATCCCCATTGCCGAAACATACACAACCAAATCGATGGTGGGGATTTTTCCTTTAGCTCCTCACCACAATTAGTTACATTATATACATCATGCAAACGGGGTCAAAACTGGGGTGTTACATTCAAACAAACAAGCCTGACAGTGCAGGGCTGAAAGAAGCAAAACCCTACATTTTGAAAAAAATCACAAAAATCAAGTTCTGAAACAAGGCCTACCTGGCACCGCACTGGAGGGGTCTTTGACAAAGTGGTTCTGGATGAGCACTGCTTCTGGATCACTACACTCAGGTGGTGGCACTACTTATGGATAATAGGGTTCAGGCGGTGGCACCGCTTATTGCCTACAATACATGCGTGGTTCCTTGATTATATCCAAAACAGGAGAATGATATTTCAAGTTAAAAATTGTTCAAATAAAGGTAAAGAATGATGAATTGACAATAAAACAGAGCATATAAATTCAAAGCAGTTCAGATCTGAACAGATCTAAAAGTTTCAAACCAAGCTTCACTAAGTCAGATGGCAGATCTAATTGAAGAGAGTTACATACTGGAGACTAGATTCGGACAAGTGTTGAAGGACTGAAGAAGATCAGATCAACTGAAATTTTCTTTGTTCCCCACCGGCATCGCCAGATTTGTTGTCAGGAATATTGCACCTTCTACGGACAGAAGCTATTCCTCTAGTCTGAATAGTTCAAATCGAGAAAAAATAAGTGAATGACAAAGGATGAAGACCTTCCCTAAATGTTGTAAACACCTGGAATAATGCTTTGATGACGAACCTGTGTACCTGTAGAACATGTCAAACAAACAAGAACATCAAAGCTACTAGAAACATTATTTATACATTCATACTAGTGACTAAGAAATCCAGTAACATATACATGCGAGATCAGTACAACAGATATGTGGGACGAAAATCAGCTTTGCATTAAGAAATCAATGAAGAAGCTTACAACCATTGCCTTAGTGTTGACAAACTCCTCCACAAAACAAACACCTCATCCCTGATAGCTCCAACTTGTTCTCTTGTGCTCTCCAATGGATAGGGCTAGATAGTCAATTCAACAGCATAACATTACCATTAAGTTCTCTCCTTCAACTATGGGACATGAGCTTGTATTTATAGGGCTCAATGGATAGGGATAGTTGAGATAATTGTGGGTGAGGTGGCCATAAGATCCTACCAAGAAGAATCTCAACTTCAACCAACCTAGATCGATAGGATAAGGGAGGACATGAGGCTGATGTTCTAGAAGCCTCAAGAATCCTCTTTTTTTCCAATTTTACCAAGGGTACCTCTTATGTTCCTTTATGACAGAGCGGTGAAGGGTAAGAACCTCTTCAAGAACAAAGAATATACACGGTGGCACCGCTTTTCTAAAACAGGACTCAGGCGGTGCTGAACAAGGTACCACTCATCAGCTAAAGGGAAAGCGTGGTGCTAGGGTTTTTTATGTATAATTGACATCCAGAGCATGTTTCCATTCCAAGTTTAACAATTAGGGAAAACATAGGTGTTAAGGATCTCATCGCATGTTGGTAACAAGATTTGGGTATAAAAGATCCTTAGAAAATGTCTAGAAATTTTCTTAGGGAGTTAGGAGGGGTTAAAGAAACACTTATGTTTCTTTTCCTTAGGATCTTGGCAATTTTTTTAGTAGTACCATGGATGTAGGGAAGAGTAGTCTTGGGAACACAATTGTCTTTTCTCCGAATATCTGTTTTAACCCTACGCATTTTTTTAAATGTTTCATTAATTTGTTTTCCATTGTATCCATTGCTTATAAAGACCCTTTTTAGATGTTCAAATTCTCCTTCTAAGTGGTCGTTATCACATATTCTTAAAGCGCGAGTAGCTAACCTTTTGATTATTTCGATATTTTGGGTTGGACGGTGATGTGACTTTGCATGTAAGTATATGTCTGTTTGAGTTTTATTTATATACACTTGATGGGCTAAGGATCCATATTGGTTTTTTGTGGTAAGTACATCTAAAAAGGGAAGACAATTATTCTCTTCCTTCTCTATGGTAAATTTGATGCTCTCAAATTGGATTTTTAGATGTTTTGTGAATTCCATCAATTGTTCCTCACCATGTGGCCAGTTACTCTATACATCATCCACATATCTGAGCCACCAATTTGGTTTAAGAGCAGATGTTTTAATTGCATTCCTTTCAATATTCTCCATAAATAGGTTAGTGACAACTGGTGAGAGAGGTGAGCTCATAGCAAATCAAACAGAAGTATATATGAAAAAACAAAAGGAGTCGCTATGGGATCGCCTCTCTCACCTGTTATCGCTAACCTATTTATGGAGAATCTATAAAGGTAGGAAATTAACTCATCTTCTCTTAAACCAAAATGGTGGCTCCAATATGTGGATGATGTATACAGTAACTGGCCACATGGTGAGGAAAAATTGGTGGAATTCACAAAACATCTAAACAACCAATCTGAGAGCATCAAATTTACCATAGAGAAGGAAGAGAATAATTGTCTTCCCTTTTTAAATGTAATTACTATGAAAAACCAAGATGGATCCTTAGCCCATCAAGTGTATAGAAATAAAATTCACACGCACAGATACTTACACGTAGAGTCACATCACCATCTATCCCAAAAGATCTGGATAATTAAAACGTTAGCTACTCGCGCTTTAAGAATATGTGATAAAGACCACTTAGAAGGAGAATTTGAAAATATAAAAAAGGTCTTTATAAGAAATGGATATAATGGAAAACAAATTAATGAAACATTTAAAAAAGCACGTAGGGTTAAAACAGATATTCGAAGAAAAGACAATTGTGTTCCTAAGAGTAGTCTTCCCTACATCCATGGTACTACTGACAAAATTGCTAAGATCCTAAGGAAGAGAAACATAAGTGTTGCTTTCTCCCCTCCTAACTCCCTAATAAAATTTCTAGACACTACAAAGAATCCTATTGACAAAAAACCCCAAAAGGGTGTATATGAGATACCTTTCTCATGTGACAAGTGGTACATCGATGAAACAGGTCGCTCTATTAAGGTCAAGCTAAAAGAACACATCGCAGAAATTCATCATAATCAAATTAAGAATTTTTTCGTTACTGAGCATTGTCACGACACTAATAACCATATTTTCATCGAGAATACGAAGGTTTTGGAAACCATCCCTCACTATTATAAAAGAAAAATTAGGCAAGCTCTTGAGATTGAGAAACATGCGAACAATCTAAGCCGAGATGATGATCTAAAGTTTAAAGAAGCTTGGAAACATGTTTTCCATGCCATCAAAGTTAACCCTAGCTCTCGAATTCAATATCAATGAGTAAGGTCGACCTTAATCATTGGTAAAAATTCACAATGAGTGCATTGTATATATATATATATATATAAGCTCATTAAGAGAGGATTCGTTTGAGCTTAAACTCTCTTGATGATGAACCCAATTTAGGGTTTGACATTGAGAGAAAAAGATACCGCAGATGTCTAGATTTTATTAATCATAAAACTGCGTAAAGAAATGGTAAGCCAAATTACGTCCCTCCATTGAAGGGACTTGCTACGGGAAACCAGGCTCTTCGAAAATATTAGGGTTAAAATAGCACACCACGCAGGTGATCTAACGTTTTTTAAAATATGTCGTGACAATAAGGTGATCCCGAGTTTTTCTTTGATAAAACACCGTTTGAAATACAGACATTTGCATGCCTTCACATATTTTAGCTTCACGCTGATCAGAGGAGAGATAAAATGGGTAAGACGTGAGCTTGACAACCTCTCTAAAAAAGCGTTCAGCTTGCACATGTCACTTGCTAAGGATCTACGCATTGATATTTGGTTGAACTTAGAATCCAACACAGCGTTGAAGGTAGAGCGAGCTTTTGTTAAAGCTTCTAAGATCCAATATTCCAAGATTGAACACTTGTTTTAGCGACCTATCTCCAATAGTGTTAGTAATTGCATGGATAATCTCATGGATATAAACTTGGATGACGCTACAATGGACATTTTGTAGAAAGGTCTAAATATTTCTATTGCGCCAAAGAAAATTCTGGTGGAGGACATCATATGCTGTGTTGAAGAAACTATTAAAGACTTACCGGAAGACAATTCTGAAGATATCTATTAGGAGTGTTCCATTGTGATAAAAAAATGCCAGGCCTCCCAAAAGGAACATAACGAAGGATGAGGCTGCTACCCTCAAAATGCTAAGAGATAGGAAAGATATCATTGTTCTTAAATCAGACAAAGGAAATGCAATTGTGATTATGACGGCCGAGGAGTACAACCGAAAGTTGAATGAGCACTTGGAGAGTGGAAGCTATAGGAGAGTACATAAGGATCCTTTGAACAAAATCATAAAAAATGTCTCCCTAGCCATAAAAAAAGCCTCCCTTAATGAAGTTCTTAAGAAGCTCCTCACCCCAAAGGATGCACTAATGCCTCATATTTATGTCTTACTTAAGATACACAAAACCAGCATCCCTCTAAGACCTAATGTTAACACAATAGGGTCTCCCACTTATGCGTTAGCAAGATATATATCAAGGATACTTAAGCCTCTCACAGGAAACATTTTTTCCTTTATTAGAAACTCTACACATCTTGTGGATATGAAAAAGGTTTGGAAGATAGAAAAGAATGATACTCTCATCAGCTACGATGTTGTATCTCTTTTCACCAAGATTCCAATTAATGAAGTTGTTGAGGTCATTAAAGAGGTCTCCAACAAAGAAATTTCTGGCCTTGTAGAGATATGTCTTAGGTCAACTTTCTTCACCTTCAGGGGAAGTATATATGAACAAACGGAAGGAGTCGCTATGGGCTCGCCTCTCTCACCAGTTGTCTCCAACCTCTTTATGGAGAATCTAGAAAGGAGAGAAATTAACTCATCTTCTCTTAAACCAAAATGGTGGCTCATATATGTGGATGATGTATACAGTAACTAGCCACATGGTGAGGAAAATTTGGTGGGATTCACAAAACATCTAAATATCCTATTGAAAAAAAACATCTAAGGATCCTATTGACAAAAAACTCCAAAAAGGTGTATATGAGATACCCTTCTAATGTTACAAGAGGTACATCAGTGAAACAGGTCGCTCTATTAAAGACGGGATAAGAGAACACATCACGGAAATTCATCATAATTGAATTAAGAATTTTGTCGTTGTTGAGCATTGTCACAACACTAATCACCATATTTGCATCAAGAACACGAAGGTTTTGACAACCATCCCTCACTATTATAAAAGAAAAATTAGGGAAGCTCTTGACACTGAGAAACATGCGAACAATCTAAATCGGGATGATGGTCTAAAGTTAAAATAAGCTTGGAAACTTGTTGTCCATGCCATCAAAGTTAACCCTACCTCTCGAATTCAATATCAATGAGTAAGGCCGACCTTAATCATTGGTAAAAATTTGCAATGAGTTCATTGTATATATATATATTAGCTCATTAAGAGAGGAGTTGTTTGAGATTAAACTCTCCTGATGAAGAACCCAGTTTAGGGTTTGAAATCATGTTGAAAGAAAAAACATACCATAGATTTCCAGATTTTATTAATTATAAAACTGCATATAGAAATCGTAAACTGAATTATGGCCCTCTATAGAAGGGACTTGCTACAGGAAACTAGGATCTTCGAAAATATTAGGGTTAAAATAACACACTGCACAACTAATCTAACATTTTTAAAAAGATGTCGTAACAATAAGGTGATCCTGAGATTTTCTTTCATAAAACACCAGTTGAAAGAAATACATTCAGACGCCTTCATAGAGTTGAGCCTCACGCTGATCAGAGGAGAGATAAAATGGGTAAGACATGAGCTTGAAATCCTATCTAAAAGTCATTCAATTTGCACATGTCACTTGCTAAGGATCTACGCATTGATATTTGGTTGAACTTGGAATCCAGCACAGTGATGAAGGTAGAGCGATATTTTGTAAAAGCTTTTAAGATCCAATATTCCAAGTTTGAGCACTTGGCTCAACGACCTGTCTCCAATAATGTTAGTAATTGTGTGGTTAATCTCATAGATGTAAACTTGGATGATGCTATTGTAGCAGGGATTTCTCCTTGCTACAGGGGCAGGAATGGCTACCTTTTGTCTATAGGATGGAAGGGTAGGTTCATGGTGGTGAAATGCAGTAAAAACGAACAGAAAGAAAGCAAAGGACAGAAAAGAAATGGAATGGCTGGAAATCCCTCTACAAACACTATTAGGGTTATCTCCAACAACCTACAAACAACTATTAGAAACAAAATACCTGCAAAAACATGTTAGAAACAAACCTGCAAATAAAAATGGGTTAAGAAAAACTACAAAATACTAAAGCAAATGCAAGAAACAACATTGGTATACCTTCTCTTTGATGGAATTGGGCCACCATGCCCTGGCTTGGAGAAGCACCTCTCTTGGATGCGGGAGCTGTGGCTCAATGGGAGATGGAGGAGAGGGAGTGTGGGTGGCTTGAGAGAGAAAGGGTCTCAAGGCATCCACGGGCAGCATAATAGTATGCAAGGGAGAAGTGTTTTGAGAGTGACCCCCCACCCTCCTTTTATAGTTTTTTTAGGGTTTTAGGGTTTTAAGCCCTTGGTCTGGGCTTTAGCCCCTTTTTTGGGCTTTAGGATCCTTTGAAAGGTTTTAGCCCCTTTTTGGAGGCTTTAGCCCCTAGGAGAATTATTTAGGCTCCTTTTGGGGGGTTTTAAGCCCTTTTACTCATTTTTAAGCCTTTTTTAGGGTGTGGGGGTCTAATGGGGTGTTACAAGGGTCATGAATGGGTGTCCTTGGGTGGTGTACGCCATGTAGAGCTGAGTGAGGGATTTTTTGGGTTAACAAATTGCCACTGATGTGTGAGGGTAGGAGCTCATCGTATGGCTGACGAACATCATAGGATTTGTTGCATAGAGGTGGTGCTTCCGGGGCTGGGGCATGGTGGCTTTTGGTTTTTGTATTAATATGGTTCCCATCAATGGGTGAGATACAAAAATGTGTTACATGTATATGGACGAGGCGAGCATCCCCATGCTCGTGAAAATGTCAAAAGAATAATTTGATCTATGCTCTAAAATACAAGAACCGATCATATAAAATTGATGATACAATAATGGTTACCTCAAATGTGAGGTTGAATACAATACTTCTCTAGTACATTGGACCCATGGCATTCTCATGGAATGCTATATTTTCATGACTGATGATCTCCTAGATCTAGAATGGTACATAGATATATGGACTCATTGATTGAGAGTCAGATTCTTTGTGGTACAAGTATGTTGCATCAATCATAATGGTATATCGAAGCACTACTAGGGCTTCTGAACACTATCTCCAACGCAACCCGAAAATCACAAGGGACATAACCTATTTAGGTCCCTTGAATAGACTCATCAATGTGCTAGATTCAAGTGACATTCGGGGTCTTCAACCGAGTACTGTGTGGACCAGACCCTGTACGAATCTCAAGGGTGCGATGATGTAGTTGACGTTGAGCACATGCGAAACAACCATCCCGAGAGGCACTAAGGACTCCTCTCAAGTGGTCCAAGGAACTCATCAATGAGGTTAATGAAACCAAGATATAGGGACCTCTCGTTCTATCCTCTGGAATATATGTGTTGTCATTGACAGAGGGAGACCTGCCCCTAGTCAAGGGAATGATGTTTCCTTGACCAGGAGCACGAGGGAGATAACCGAAAGGTGTGAGACAATCTGTGGACTGACCCACTGAATGGGGGGGGGAGGGAAATAATTGAACAGGGGCAGGGGGAGTGTGGTAGACTCAAACTTCCTTTGTTCAGAGTATGACGGCAAGGCGGACCAGGCAGCAAATGAAACTTGACTCATGGGAATGGGATCATAGCTGTAATACCGGGAATGTCACTGCAAATGGAAAATACTTGGAGGAGATAGACGCTTTTTATATTGATGGGATCCAAGGAAGACACATTCCAGGGTACTCTGAACAAAGGCGACCCAAAGGGGGAATGTTGCCAAACTGTTTTCTGTGGGGTGGTGTCTAGGGACACCATTATGGTACGATCTCATGTATTTTTGGTGAGCTCAAGAAGGTAAATGCTTGATGGTGCTTTCAATTTTAGAGAGTCTGAAAGCATGAAGAAGACTCCAGTGGGGGATGTTTTTCGTTGGTAGTCTCCTGTGCCCATAAAAGGATAAAAGTATACATAGGAGAGCTCGCCCATCCTATAGGGGATGAGAGACTTATTTACCATTGGTAGTCCAATCAGGACAAAAAGGGTTAAACCTATACTGATTGGATGGTCATTCAAATACTTTTACGAGCATGAATGAGACCAAGTTTGCTCGACAATATTTTCTTGATGAGAAGGATAGAAAAGAGCTTAATGACAACCTGTGGTGAGATTTTTTGTAAAGTGCAGCCCCTCTGCCCGAGAAAGCATAAAAGTATGCAGAGGGGAACAGTCTTGGCTTGAATACGCCAAGGTGGTCCTTTTCATTTAATGGTCCACATGGTCTGCAAAAGGAGGTAAATGAGACGATGTAGATTCCCTTTCCTATACTTTAGTGAGCGGAAAAGGAAGTAGCTGCACTCGGCTATCTTTTCATTGTTTTAAGGAGTCAGAAAAGAGCTTAAACAAAACTCTAGTGTGGTCAACCGATTGTGGTGGCATAGGTGGTGCCCCATGTTAGGACGGTGGACAGAGGTCCAAAGGTCATCCGCATAGTATGGATGGAGCAGAAGGCTCTCAAACATACCAATACATGTGTGGGATAAATCATGGTAGAGGCTCGTGAGTTGGTGCGGCAGAGGCATGCAAACCGAGATGGCTCTCAAACAGAGGTTAGGAGAGCGTGTGTGTGTGTTGTGGTGGACGGACTTGACTACATGCGATGTGAGTGCAAATCTGGGGGCAGTTATATGCCAAATACATACAAGAAAAGTAAATCGTTTTATGGACAATGGTCCAGAATTCCGCGTAAGGTGCGGTGGATGAAGAAGACAACTATGCATTAAAATATAAAACAAAAGCAAAAATGGAATTCCTTAACGGGCGGTGGCCCAAAAAATCACATGAGTAGCAGTCGAGAGGTGTGATACAAGTACAGGTCTGTAGACACTTGCATCGTTATGTCATGCATCATGAATCGAGGTGACTTATGGGAAATGGTCTTGAAATTAATTTGCTAAACATGAGACGATGGTGTCATTAGGAGATAGAAGTTTGATCCCGGATATGTGAGAGGTGTCTCAAATTGATTCCGGGTGACTTTGGACTAGCATCTGATGGTGTTGCCCCTAGATTTTGTTAAAAAACATTGAAAAACAAGAAAAAGAAAATGAAGCAACTCATTGGTGATGTTAAGCGTAAAATTTCTTGAGGTAGAGACCATTGCGGGGGTTCTCCAAGAGTTATCCATCAGAGTCAATGAAGAGGTATGCCCCCTTGCCGAGACGAAGGTCATTGGCAAGGTGAGATGACAAAATCTGGTCTTTAATGGGAAGAATCGATTCCACACTATGGTTTAAAGGGAATGGGATAAAACTGAAGGTGGTATTACAGATATCTTCGTCATTGCGTAAGTGGTGCCAAGATAGATCAGGTGGATCTTCCATGGCCGACGAGACAGAAGGGAAAATGGTGCTAGAGATCATGTAAATGGTATTGGTTATGGTTTTTGTGGCCTTGCCCCTAGTCTCTGTTGGAGGAAGAGGGGCAAGCCTGGAGACAGAAGGAGTCTTTGATGGACCTGGAGATAGGTGCAACATCATCTCAATTGGATGGACATGAGTCAACACTTCCTGGGGCCTCAAAGGTACGGTAGGTGGTTCAAGGTACCACACAAGATCTCCCAGTATTAAATCCTGTAGATTGAGGGTTGCTAAGGTATACTTACTCACGATCCCGGATGGTAGGAAAAGGAAAAGGGTCGTGTTGATCGGGAATGAACCCTAATGTTTCGCTGGTAACTAAGGTTGTGGCTATGGTTTGGGAAACAACGGAAGAGACAGGTCTGATGGACCGTCGGTGATGGTGAAGATAATAGGGTCGGTTGAACTAGACATCATGTAAGTGGACATGGTGTCCTAAGAAGGAGGTGGGGGGTGAACTTCTTCAATCAGGGTGATCTCATATTCAAGGGAATGTTGATGGAGGTCAGCTAGAGCCATTCAAAATTTGGGCAAGTCTTAACAATGGTGAGAGTAATGTCCATACAAACCACAGAGGACGCAAGCATGGTTTTCTCTCAATGCCTTGTTTCTGACTATCGGCGTGGTTCGGAGTTCAACCACAGGGATGTTTTCATTTGTATCCATGGCATATAAATGCGCACGGATCATTGGGATTTCAGGGAAACTCTGAGCTGGGTGGCCTTGTTGTTCGCAGACGGTGCAAGGCAAAAATTGTCGCAGCTCTACGATAGGTTTTGCATTCTTTCCCCTAGCCCTTTTTGGGTGGGGCAGTGCAGGTGTGGCGGTTGGATTTTGTGAGCCGGGTGGAGGGTGAGAGTCCACCACAATGGGTTGCACTCAGGTTAAAACAACTTGGGGAATTGGTGGTTGAGCTGGTGGATCAAGATACCATACCAGAATTCCCAATGTGAAGTTAGGTAGGCTTAAGGTGGCCATTACTAGCTTGCTCATGACCCTAGGTGGGGGAAAGAGGAAGGAAATCATATGGACTGGCGATGAGCCCAGATAACTCCCTGCTGGTTGCATGTGGGGATGTGCTTGTGGTTGTGGCTGTGCGAAACGCTGCTGCTACGGGGTGATGTTGTGGCTTCTGTTAGTGTAGCAACTCCGGATGGTGTTAGGGTTGGGGTTGGGGCTATGGCTGTGCTTGTTGTTTGGGTACAGCAGCATTGGATGAGACCATGCACAAGTCCACGGTCTCATTTTGTGTCAGTCATGGTGACACGGAGGGGAAAGGAGCTGTCATGGTGGGATCGACAAACAACCTAGGGCCCACATTCAACAATGGGTAGGCTGGTGTGTTTTCAACCATAGTGTTGATTGCAGGACGACATTAGCATGTGTAGGCATCCCTTGTGGCTCAATAGTGGTGATGGTCAGGATAACGTTGGCGGGTGTCATTAACCCTTGCGGATCATGATAAGTGATCTGATCAACTATCACAATCTTCCCTTCATGGGGGAACATCATGAGATGGAAGACAGTTGATTCGACTGCTCTCATGGAATACATATAACTATTTTCGAGGAGAAGGTTGTAGTCCAGTTGAGTGTTGACAACCTCTTTGTCGATCAACACTGTCTTCCTGGCTAATGTGATGGGGACATGGGGGAGGATTCCTTAGGCTTTAGTGGGATGTCCACCATAATCCCGCAGAGTTGCGGAGGATGGTTATAGAATTGGTGATCCGAGTTTGTACCAAACCAGGGTGGACATAACACATGTGGATGTCCCCTTGTCTACTATGCATCGGTGCACAACTAGGTTCCAGATAGACACCAGGATTTGGAAGGTGATCATGGATGGCATGCGTGGTTCTCCATTCTCCATGTCGAATGTGATCAACTTGGAGTCGGAGGGGTCTACTACCCCAAGGGCGACTAGTAAGGTTTTCCGCTGCATTGGGCATGTTTTAAGTACCTCAAGAGCGGACATGGTGGTTGGCGTTTGGGCCAAATCATCCACAATGCTATAGCTGACTACAGCTCTAGCCATGGAGTTATTGGCAATCCTGCGTACGGGGGGGCGCAAGAATGGGGGTAACTTAAAAGGTAGGTTGACTATTTTGGACGTTGATGTCACTGATGTGTCAGCGGGTTCGGTGGTGGTACCATACTGATTCTGTCTTGTTTGCATGTTGACCTCTTTAGTCGTCATGGCTAGCAGGTGGTGAACACCTGTTTCGGCCGTGGGAGGTGCCCCTAGAGCATTGGGATTTGGTTGGGGAGGGGGTGTAGTTTCCACCAATCCTTGGAATGGTACTGGGTTTTGAGGCACCATAGGAGGAGGTCCTTGTGGTGCTGGGTTGGGTTGGGCTTGATTTGCAGTGTTGGTGGCCTGTTGGGCCTCGTTTTGAATTTCCTGCTTAGCATGACCCATGAGGAGACACTTGAATGTGTAGTGCCCATAAACATCACAGAGTGTGCACAGTTGGTTTGTGCGCAATGGAGCGTTGCATCTAGGAGCATTTGGTCATGGGGGGTTTTGCGCGGGTCGGTTCACTACGGTATTGTTAGGAGGATTTGGTTGTTGACTGCCTCCCTACGGTTGGTTATTGGCTTGGTTCTGGGGCCGATTATTTCTAGCTTGCCCTTGTTTATTGTTAGGGGCAGGCTGGTTGGGGCAGTTTTGTTGTGCAAATACTTGTCCCAATGGAGCGGGTGGAGTGGGGGCGGGGGCGGGGGCTTGAACTTTTTGCACTGGAGGTGCATAGTAGATTTGTGGGGGTGGAAGTGCCACAAATGTGGGCATTTTCCCCGCATACTGCTATGTTGGCCAAGCCATGGCCTGAACTTATTGCGGTGACATAGGTTGTGCATAGGAAGTTGTTGCTCCGAACTGGGACATCATTCTGGAATAGTCTGGAGTTTGGTTTTTATAAGCAACACTAGCAGGGTTTCTTGGTTGTGGTGTAACGACAGGTGGTGGCAGACGGTGTTGCGACTATTGAGAGACCGAGCCTATGATGTCGTCCGTAGCATGAGATGCCCCCAGTGCATCACAGTAGGAGATTCCTACGCGGGGAGCGTCTGGGATGACGATGTACAAGTATCCAGAATGAGCATAGATAAGGTCAAACTGTTGAGCTTTCAGTATGGATTCTTCTTTGTATTGGGGACATTCGGATGCGACGTCCTCTGCTATAAGTGGGAGCAAGGTCTTAAGGAACCAATCCAAGAATATCTTGTCGTCAAGTTGGATTTTACATAGGCTATGGTGTCGTCGCCACTCATGGATATGGTCAGTTATATGAGTGGCAGTGTTCTGACGGCAAGATAGCAGCATCTCCACCCCCTCACTGTTCCTGATAAGGAGTTGAAAATACTATAGGAACATGAAAGCTAGGGAGTTGAAGTCTGAGTATTTAGCCTGCAGTAGCTCAATGTACCATTTAGTCGCGGCACCTGTAAGGGTGCGTTGGAATAGCCTCAGCCTAATGGAATCATCTACAATGCTGTTGGATGAGCACCATAGATGGAATGTCATAATGTGGCTTTGGGGACATTCCCCTATCTTGCCTTCAAACTTGAGGATGTCTGATGGCAACTTAGTTAGCATTAGAGGCCAAAAAGCTTGATGGTGAATGGGGTCGTTTGTTAATCGAGCCAAATTAGGAAGTTAAGATGAGCCATGAAAGGCATATTTGACCCCAGGTTGATATGAGATGGGGCAACGATGGTGGTGGGGTTAGCAGGTGCATAATGGATCTGCGCAACTGGGGGTACTTGTGGTGGCACTATTGTGGATGGGCCAATGCCCCCATGTGTGGTGGGAGGGACCATGTGGGTGGAAGAGATATTTCCCCCATGTATGACAGTAGGGGCAATGTAAGTGGACGGTCCACTGCCCCCCTGTGTGGCAGGAGGGGCAGTGTATGTGGAGGGGCCATTGCCCCCATGTGTTGCAAGTGGGCTAGCTTGGCTGGTCACTATAGGTGGTGGTAGATGACTGATGACAGTTTGCATGACTGTGCTTGGGCCACCTGCAGGGTTATTGGTGATAGGTTGTGGTGTGGACATGGGTCCACTTGCTATAGAGATGTTGAAAAATGGATCAGGGTTGGCACCAGCCATGGGGTTTGATGGTGCAGTATGGAGGTCTTGTTCAGACTGATATGGGTATGAATCTAAATCAGAGCCTGTGTGGCACTCTGATGGTGTGGGAGATCACTGAGAATGGTTTCGACGGTGTCGGTTTAATGTCCTGAATGGTGGTGGTTCGCCTCTTAGGCGTGTGGAAGAGCATGGGGGATCAATTGTCTTAGATGTTGATCAAACTGATGGGAATGATGTTTGGACCCCGGTTTCAATGGCTTCCTATTGGCTGTAGGTGGTCACTCGGCCACCAAGACTGCTAGAAGACAGCACTTGGCTTTTTCCTCATGAGCGCTTTCTACTCAATCAAAAGGGGTCGTTGCCCGTTTTGCTTGGCAATTCCTCTCAGTGGCCAGCTACTTTGGGGTTCCCGTGGTACTCCTCATAATGAGTTTCTGGGTAGAGCCCAAGTACTTCCCACGGTTCAAGCAGTTAGGGACTTATGTCCTCAAAGACTGCAGATTTGTTTGATCTTAGTGTAAATTGATAAATTTTAAGGCTCTCTCAGTGTCATGAACTGAATTGGGTTGATTACTTGGTATGGTGTATTTGTTTGTCTATTTTTCTGGTATTTGGTAGCTACAAATGGTTTATTAATTCATCATATTGTGGTAGAGTTCATGTCATTATGGATGCAAGCATTGAATAATCAGAAATTTGTAAATAAATACAGTTTTTAACCCTGAATGTTTATGGCCTAACTAGATGACTACCTCACACTGATATTCCTCTTCAACCAAGAGAAGTTGTTGGGCTCTCAAAACAATGGGACTAATCCCATCCGTAGATCCACAAGTCACCTCCTGGATTCAAGGTTGGTCAATAGGGAGGACACTTAGTGCCGTGAGAATCCCTCCTTCTCTACCCCCTCTACCTTCCAGGTCATCCAATTTTAATGGTTTAGAACAATATTCAATGAAGGGCCTAGGACTACATGAGCTTTCCCTTCGTCATATCCCAGAATACCCCAGAGGGTGATGACTGGGTAGAGGAGGAAGGGTGAGCAAGACACTTAGTTTTATGTTGATTTTAGTTAAGCTACTTCATTTAATTAAGCCATTAAAATTTGTTTGGAATTTACACATTGTTTGTTAATGAAAATATAGGAAATTAAAACAGAAACTAAAATTAAACTTTTGTGCTGGAAAGAGGCAGCTAAGCCGCATTGATAGTCCCTATTAAACTGAAATTGAAACTCTGATTTACAGACCGCACATTTTTTATCAAATTTGGTGAGGGGGTCGCAAAAAAATTTCAGAAACAGGAAAGGGGGTAGCACAGATTTCATAGAGAGTCACGGTCTGTGTTTATGAGTGAAGTCACACCTTTTATGGGATTAAGTGCACCCTGGGCATGCCTATTAGGCCATTAAGTGTGCCCTCATCCCTTGTTCAGGCCCGATAAGTGTGACCTGCCCCGAATTTGGGGTTTTTCTGATCCTAAGTCAGATCTGGCTGACAATAACCTGTACTATGGCCAAACTGGCTTGGATTTTCCTAGCAGAGGCTTAGGCAATGCTAAGAACTTGAAATAAACTAGATCTAAACTAGATTTGACATAAAATTTTAAAAACTAAGGCAAAAATTGAAAAAACTTCAAATTTTAAAAATCTCGACTAGGGATCCTGTGGGATTGACTTGGTATGGTCGCCAGTTCTGTAGCAGGGATTTCTCCTTGCTACAGGGGTAGGAATGGCTACCTTCCATCTATGGGATGGAAGGGTAGGTTCCTGGTGGTGAAATGCATTAAAAAAAGACATAAAGAAAGCAAAGGACAGAAAAGAAATGGAATGGACGGAAACCCCTCTACAAACACTGTTAGGGTTATCTCCAGCAACATGCAAACAACTATTAGAAACAAAATACCTGCAAAAACATGTTAGAAACAAACCTGCAAATAAAAATGGGTTAAGAAAAACTACAAAATACTAAATCAAATGCAAGAAACAACATTGGTATACCTTCTCTTTGATGGAATTGGGCCACCATGCCCTGGCTTGGAGAAGCACCTCTCTTGGATGGGGGAGCTATGGCTCAATGGGAGATGGAGGACAGGGAGTGTGGGTGGCTTAAGAGACAAAGGGTCTCAAGGCATCCATGGGCAACATAACAGTATGCAAGGGAGAAGTGTTTTGAGAGTGACCCCCCACCCTCCTTTTATAGCATTTTTGGGGTTTAAGGGTTTTAAGCCCTTGGTCCGGGATTTAGCCCCTTTTTTGGGCTTTAGGCTCCTTTGAGGGGTTTTAGCCCCTAGGAGAGTTATTTAGGCTCATTTTCATGGTTTTTAATCCCTTTTACTCATTTTTAAGCATTTTTGAGGGTGTGGGGATCTAATAGGGTGTTACGAGGGTCATGAATGGGTGTCCTTGGGTGGCATAGTCCATGTAGAGCTAAATGAGGGATTTTTTGGGTTAACAACTACAACAAACCTTTTGCAAAAATTTCTAAATTTTTCTATTGTGCCAAAGAAACTTATGGCGGAGGACATCATATGTTCCGTTGAAGACACTATCAAAGACTTACCGGAAGACAATGTTAAAGATATCTAACAGGAATGCGCCATTGTGCTAAAAAACGCTAGGCCTCCCAAAAGGAACATAACAAAAGTTGAAGCCGCTTCCCTCAAAACGCTAAGAGATAGGAAATATATTATGGTTCTTAAAGAAGAAAAAGGAAATGCAACTGTGATTATGACGGCCGAGGAGTACAACTGAAAGATGAATGAGAACTTGGAGAGTGCACTACAACAAATTCTGGAATTAGTCTCCCATTTAGTGTCCCTTTTTAGTGTAATTTTGTTTGCATTGAGTAGTCAAACTAGACGCTAAATGGGATGCATCATGGACAAAATTTAAAGCCTCTCAAAAAACATATTTTTTTTCTTCCTAGATAGCATCATTTATGACATCCAAAATAGCGTCTATTTTTTTGCTTCCAGAATAGCGTCCAACTTTGCTTCCTAAACAACGTCGAGGTTTGCTTCCTAAATAAATTCCTATTTTTCTTCCTAGCAAGCGTCCACTTTTGCTTCTTAAATGACATCCCTGTTAGCACCATATTTTCATCCTTAATAGCACCATGCTAGAATCCAGTATTGCATCCATTTTTGCGACAACTTTAGCATCCCATTTTGCACCATGTTTTACTTCTAAATATGCGTCAATTTTCACTTCCAAATTTGCACCAATTTTTGCTTCCTTTTTTGCATCGTGTTTTGCTACCAAAATTCCACCAAATATTTCTTCTATTGTTGCACCATATTTTGCTTCCTATTTAGCATCATTTTTTGCATCCAAAGTAACGTCTTATTTTGCCACCATATCAACACCATGTTTGGCTTCATCATTAGTGCCATGTGTTGCATCATTTTTAATGCCTGGTTTCACGTCTTATTTTGCTACCATATCAATGCCATGTTTGGATTCATTAGTAGCGCCATGTGTTGCATCTTTTTTAATTCCTAGTTTCGCATCTCTCATTTTTTGTCACTAAATTAGTCGTTTTTAGTAATTTTATATACGAATTTTGGTCATTTTGTTTGGTCACTTATCTCTTATTTTTTTGTTACTAATTTAGTTTTTTTAACCGATATTATAATATCATTAGGGCATAGAGGAATTGAACCACCAACCTCCTGCTTGTAAGGCAGACGCTCTTCCATTAAGCTAGCATCCTTTAAGAATTTGGGAACCTAACTTAGAAAGTCCTCTATAATGGTAAAAAAGATCAATACACAACTTTGAGTATATAATGGTTGGAAAACGATGATAGATTGTATAACTTCACAATATATGATCAAGCAAGTTATGAAATCCATAAACTTTTTCTAGGAATTTTGAACAAAACTCAAGAAATTGACTTAATGGGATTGAAAAAATCACTATTCCCTAGAAACCATTATGTTTGTTTAAGGTTTGATATTTAATCATACTCCATTAAGATACCCATGATAAGAGGACATGAAGACACATCCTTAAATGTGAATACAATGATATTCAAGAAAAATAACCATTGTTTACACCATATTGCAATAAGAGGGTACTACTATAATTTTAACTTATCAACACAATATATAATGATGCTAAAGCTTGGAAAAAATGATTGTAATAAACATCAGCTCATAAATACCTTTGTTTTCAAGAGAAAATAGGACTTGTATAGAGCTGGAAATGATTGTTGTGTATGATTTTGACACTCAGAAAATTTATATAAGCTCTTGACTCTCAGAAAATTTTGACACTTACTAATGATACGAGATTGGAATTTATTTGATATTTGTTTTTATTACAGTAATTTTTGAAGGATTAATGTTTCACTACAATGTACTAATCTCAAGTGATCTCAAGGAATGTTTTCGACATTTATGAGTCATTAACATTTTACTCTTTGCACGATACTATGTGATCATGAGATTTATTAAGTATAGAAAATGTTGAATTACAAATTCAAGAAATGGAGTTATTTCAATCCTTGAAAAAGGTGGTTAAAATGAACTAAAACAACTTCCACTTAAAAATGAAGGATGAGAGACCAGAGACTAGTCACATCCTTGACTTGTTTGAAAAGTCTAGTGTCAATCATGTTTAGGGAATTTAAACAAACTCGTGTATTTCCTAGTCAATAAGAGAATTGAAAATCAGCCAAATTAAATAATTATAGTAATATTTGATGGAGAAAGATGAGAACCTTGTGGTGAAAGCAATGAAAATTTGTGCTTAGCTTGGGTGGTTACTATTCAGCTGCCAAATATTGGAGATCTCTTTGGTAAATGTGTTTCATATCAAGCAAAGTCTTTGGATGGTTAGTTAAAGACATGAAGGTCATCACACTCAATAACTATAAAGGAAATGCATTTAGTGACCATAAACCATAAACCACCTTAATAAATAAAAAGGTAAAGTTTCTTTGACATAGGATGACATAAATCCGAGGACAAATAATTCTGGCACTTGAAAATTCAAAAGCATCCCTAAGAAACAATTGTCGTTACATGAGAAATGGTTTTATACCTTCAGAGTGGGAGGATATCATGAAAGGAAAACTAAAATTACAGAACAAATGATACATGGAAACGTATTGAGTTGAAAAATTACAAGAAACAACTGGTTGTAAATGGGATATAAATCTGATGGGAGTATATAAGTATAAAGGTAGGTAAAAGTTACAAAAACGATTTGAGAAAATACAGAACATAGACTATGATGAGATATTTGCACCAATGTCCAACATGATCACCGTGTTACTTTCACTTTCATTGGTAGCTCAATGTGCGTGGAAAGTTTTCCAGATTGGTGTAAACTAGCACAACCACATAACTTGTGGCTGATGGAAACCGATAGGTCCCATGCTAAGTGCCTGTAACGAGTAACTTGTTCTCCATGTGCATAAGCTATGAGTTATTCATGCATTAGTTCCTTGTTATCCATGCATAGTTCTCATTTATTTTTGTTTTTTTATAATTGTTTATTTTGAATTGGGATGACTATCATAAAATTCATATGGACAGTACACTTGTCTCATCCTCATGCAATCTAAGAAAAACATAGGCACTAGTCCTCCCCAGATTTTAAGATATAAGCACTTATTGGTGTAAAAATACATTTCTAAATGGTAAAACATAGGAGAATTGTTCTTGGAATAGCCTGAACGTTTCACTGAACTGGTAAAATAAAATTTGGTTTGTAAACCAAGATACTTTACCCTCTTAAGCAAGATAGTATTCAAAAATAGATGAGTACTTTAGGACAAGTATATTTACAAGGAATGTCGGATCCTAACATCTATGTGAAGATACAAAATGATAGGATCATTATCATTGTATTGTATATTGATGATATAATTCTTACATGTAACAATACAAATTGAACTGAAGATATGAAAGTTAATCTGAAAAAGACTCTTGAAATGGTGGACTCGAGAGATCTACATTGTTTCCTATGTATGGAGATATTTTAAGGAAGTGACTGCATTTCATGTCTCAGAAGTATTCTTGTAAAATGCTCAAAAGTTTCAAGATGAATGATTGCAAACCATCAACTACACCAGTAGAAAAGGAATCAAATTTTCAGCTTTGAAAAAAACTCAAGCCATTAGTGCAACTTTGTACAGACTGGTAGGAAGCTTGATATTTCTCATTGAATCTATTAAATTTAAGTTTTTAAGTCAACGTGCTTTATATATTTATGAATAGTCCCAGAATCATACATTAAAAAGCAACAAAGTGTCTAAAGATACACATCAAATATGCATCAAGTTTTGAATTTCAATAGTCAAATTGGAGATTTCAGGTTAGTTTTCTTCACTAACTCAAATAGGATAGGTTTATTTCAGCATAGGTTCATCTTCCATTTCATGGAGTACAACACAGTCTATAGTTTCTCTATCATCTGCAAAGGCTAAATAGAAAGTTGTGATTGGAGCAACATGTGAAGCTATTTAGTTGAGGAGTTTTGTTGAATTGTATATTCATTAGGAAAAAACAACACCATTACTCTGTGACAAAAAAGTGTCATTAAGTTTATTAAAAGTCCAGTATTTCATGCAAGGACAAATCATGTTGAATTCCATTATCATTTCGTCCAAAATCAAGTCTAAAAGAAAGAGATTGAACCCATATGTAACACTTAAGATCAAATAAATGAAGCCTTTAAGCAAAGAGAATTGTGTAGATAAGATAATTATTGATGTCCAACAAATGACTGCTAAATTAGGTCAATGGGATCAACTTGGGGTAAATGCCAATAAAATAGCCAATATGGGGGGATCATAAAAATAATTCCCATTTCCTAAATTATTTCACTGAGAAAAGAAAAGTGCATTCTACAGCCCAGTAAGGATGAGATGTGTAACGTTTGTAATGTGCATAAAACTAAAATGGGAAAAAATTGACGTCCAATATCAAATCGAAAACAAAAAACAAGAAAAGCAAAGTCAACAAATATAAAATTAAATTAAAATAAACTAGCATAGATCCATCTTAGCTGAAAATTATTTAAGCATTGAGAGGTTTTGCACATAGATTGTTATTTATCCCTCTATGTTTAATAGATCCATGCTTCAAATGAATGTGTTGGTGAAAGGTTGTTTTCGATGTAACCTTGGACTAGCATGTAAACAACAACAACCACCACCAGGGCTGCCAAGACTAAAAAACCACCACCAATACTAAACATTTTGTATTATCAATGAAAACTTTCTCCTTTATAGACCAAAAGAAAATGCATCCTTAATTGGGATATTGAAGACTTATCCCTTGATAAACATAGAATAATATGGCAGAGGTATATGTTTGCAATCCTTGGTTCCCTCAAAACATTCCACCACATAAGTTATAACCCTAATCTATTAAACAACCAAATAAATCTATGTAGCAGGTAATGCAAGACACGTACATTACAAAACAACAAAGCTTTATGACAATTACACAAGAACTCTACAAATATCGTGATTGAACTATTATGCATAAGAAATTTACTTACACTAAGAAAGAGTTACCATGTCACTGGTGTTCATGATGACTAGTTTGGATTTTGATATGAGGTGGTATGCATATCTCAATGCAACTTATTTTCAGCCACTATTGGAGGAAATTGTTTTTGCAAAGCTTGCTACTACAAGAGTTCAGCTATGCAGATTTCCATAAAAATTGCACAGTAATTAGGCTTAACAACAACTTAATAAAAACAAGTGTTGATACAGTGAAAACACTACCTTCACTGCAATAATAAAGTGGTCAAGAAGAGGAAGAAGATTGGGATAATTGAAAAGAGATGGGACATGCATCTCTTGTTTTATTAACTGTAGTTGCTCATCAGTTTGGGTCAATACCTTCTTTAAAGCATAGGTTCCATTCTCTACAAAGACAATAAAACTTACTCTAAAAAATATTCACATTCAAATGGTAGTAGTAGAATATTACACATACTATAAGAAAAAGACTTCATTTCAAGCCAGGACCATGGTGTGTCAAGGAAAGGCTAAGATCTTTCATTTCTTATTCAAAGACTCAAATCAAAAGGGGGCATTACAAGAAGAAATGAGCTGAACTCTCTTCATTTTCTTTGCAAAGAAGACACCAAGACAGAGCTAATATGCCTTTCTTGAGGATATTTTATGCAGTTAGAATTTTTTGATGAGCTGTTAACTAGACGAAAAAATTAGTATTTTGAATGTATACTAATGACCAAGTTTTGCTCCATTTGGGATCCAAGGCAGTTTCCAGGGTCCTTTGATTGTGGAGAAGGGCATATCCTTCTTTAGTTGTGTAATGACGTGCATATTTTCTAGGTGGGGAAGTCCTATGTCTCCAAATGTATTGGATCTGATCCTTTAAGTTTTAAAACAACCACATTATAATCTAGATGCTTGGGTAAAACATAGACCTTCTTTTACTCATACTTTATTTATTTCCTCTTGTTCCAAAGCTCTAACAAAGGAATGACCTATAGAAAAAAGTAGAGATTATGCACCATAGATTAATGGATGTAAAAATTGATCATACACAACAATATAATCAAGGGGTTGGAATACATGATATATTGTTGTCATGGTTAGAGTTATTATATCTTTTAGCCTCTTACCAATGTCATTTTTTCTTTTTTTTGTTGGCATCAAGTTATGTGAGCTTCTTCTACCTAAAGAGGTTTTTTGATAGGCTACACGATGTTGTCCTAATTAGATTTATAGTTCTTTTTCTTTGACTAGTTTTTTAAATTTTTGTTCACTAGCATTATGTTAATTTTCACATTGGTCACTAAAAAAGTTGACACACTTTTTAGCACATACTTATACACGTTATTCTACACAAACCTACATATATTCCTAAGTGTATCCACAATAATGAATTCTAGTGTAGTTTTATTGGTACTACTTGAGAGAAATATTTGTTTCTATATCCCTAATGTCAAAATGAGCCATGAGTGTGAAAAACATGTTCATGTAATCATCCATTGATTGATGATGACCATCTCTAGTTAGGACTTACCATCATTTGTTTGTTCAAAGTAGTGTTAAACAATGATAACTTCCTTTTGATGTATTAGATAAATTATTACATTATCCATAATATTCTACTCTCTACTCTCAATTACCTCAGATGAAATATGTGTTGTTAATAGCTATTTCTATTGCTTCCTTCGAACAAAGACACATCCACCACCAACTACTATTTGCACTAACAACTATGATACAAAGACCATAGTTAACTACAAAGAAGAATTCACAAGGTACTCCAAAATCCTACAATGGCTTTGTGTTGTTACGCATCCACCACCAACTACTATTTGCACTAACAACTATGATACAAAGGCCATAGTTAACTACAAAGAAGAATTCACAAGGTACTCCAAAATCCCACAATGGATTTGTGTTGTTTTAACAACCAAGGGGCGTGCTCTAGATTGATATTTCCACTCCCTTTGTCATTTTCAGTTTTTGTTCCTCATTGTGACATAAACGGTGCTATCCACAAGTAATGGCCCATTGCTTCAAAAGTAATCAAAATACTTTTAAATGTACCATGAGCCTCAACTTCAGGTGCCAAAATTTATCATTTCAGTTTTAGTATCCTAAATATTATGTCACATAAAAGCAATTGTCACACTACAAAAAAACTTCTAGGAAGGGCTCAAAAGGGAAGACAATATACCTCTCTCAAGAAACGGCATTGCCATGGAATGGGATTTTATTAGCCTAGCACACAAATAAAGAACCACATGTATTGTAACTACTAGTGTAGTTGCAAATGTTTTCAATAAATATTCATTACTCTATGTTGTTCATATAAACCCAAAGACTTTCCTAAAATTACATTCATGATTGGACTATAACCTTTGTGATTTTCATCCAAGGAATACTTTTTATCGTTGTACACAACACTTGAACTAGTAATCTTGTATATTCAGACTTGGACACAAGTGAATTTCATCCTATAGAAACAATATTTTGAGCATATGGACTAAGTTGTTATTTTTATTGCACCATATGGTCAAGTATAAGAAGTAAGAGTAGTCACCTTCTTAGGAACTAAAAAAATTTCCCATCAGGTTATTTGGCATAAAATTTGTCAATAAGTCCAATATGACACCAATAGATTATGTGGTGGTGTCATCTTAGCTTACCTTGGAGGTCAAGGTCAATCGAGTGATAGGCCCAATATTTTATCCCAAACGGGTGTGGCTCATTGGCGTCACTTGATATGAAGTCACTTGTTGTAAAGGAGGTCACAAGATCAAATACCACCCGGGTTTACCTGTGTCCCATGTCTTGCAGGTGGATGTGGGGAACATAGGGGTATAGTCGTAGCAGGAATGGATCCCTGGACCCCGTATCATGCGAGTACCAGCCCAGACCCAGTTTTTTATTCCCCTAGTCAACCAAAAAAAGTCCAATATGATACCAAGTCCATTATTTTCTCCTATTTGTCTTATACTATTGTCTTTTATGCATAGAAGTGCCTTTCATTGTTGTTGTGTCTCAATAATGGTCAATAACTTGTTGATCATGGCTACTAGGAGGCACATGAAATGAAATTATGCTTACTAGTGTTGCTTGGAGGTCTAAGAACATTGTTTCAATGTTGAAATTATGCCCATATTTGACCTTCTTATGCCCATATTTCAAGGTGATGTTGTTAAGGGGCTAAGACTAGCTCCGAAGCACTGAAACCCACTTGATTTCAAAGATGATTGTTTTAGGGCCTAACCAGGTCTGCTTAAGTTTGTTGTTCATGCCTAGAAATGATTCTCCATGCTACAATAAATTTTACATGTGCCCAGTATAAGTTTTTAGGGGGTTTAATGTCGTTATAATATCCAAAAACTGCCCAGCCTTGATCTTATTGGTGTTTGATGTTGAACACATGCCCAAGTTTATAAATTATTTCTTCCATATGGCTGCAGGTGACTTTTATGTACCTAGGCTTGGAAATAGGACCATTATGCATCAGCATCCTCACTTTATGGATGACATGACATTTCCATTGTATTGATCCTTGTTACTATGGTCAGTTGTTTAGATAGTTTACTTTTCTTTTTTGTGTAGATTTTTTATAGGATTTGGTTTTCCCTCTCAGTATGTACTTGCATTGAGTTGTACTTGTGAGTCCGATTGACCACACTACTTTTGTGGTCATTCATTGGACATTAATAAAATGATCTTATCTTATCTGTGTCCTAGGAATTTTTAAATTATATATATTAGAGCATTTTCCAATATTCTTTTATTCCCCATAACTAGTATACCTAATCATTTTCTTATGACTAAAAATGATGCTCCATAACTACAAGTACCATATACTTGATATTGCCATTGCCATTGCTACGAACATGGATTTAATAGGTTGCTTAGGGTTTACCTATCTTTGAATAGAGTCTCAACATATTTTTGTTACTTTCTATAGAACATAGCTTCATGCTATCGATATATTAAAATAATTGTAGTTAACAGTAAAGGAATAGTTTGTTTTCTATCAGAAATACAGATGACTGCAGATGAATAGTTTTTGTCTCCATATTAATTTTGTTTTTAGGGATATCGATAAACTTTTCTTCCCTAAATATTCTTTTTTGCATAGTTATAAATTTTTTGTGTCTCCTCTAAACATTACAAAAATATCTTGAAAAAAATTGTATGTCATAAATATCAATGAAAGTCTTGGTGATATTACTTACATTATGTATGTTAGATCAAAATATGCCTAACTGTGCAAGTTGCTCAACAACGTAGCGTGAAGATAAGTAGTCCATACAAAATGGTTTTCTTTTTGTGAGCATCCTAATAGAGGCCTAGACAAGGAAGTTCAAAAATTCCTTCACTGAGGAAAAGAAGGAAAATAAACATCAAGGTAAACAGTCAAATGCTCCAAGTTTAGAATGTTTTAATTGTCATAAGATTGGACATTTTTCCAAGGACTACGAGAAACCAAAGAGAAAGTTCAAAAGAAGGTTTCAAGCTTCTACAACAGAAGAAGAATGTTAAGGCCACCAAAGAATATGAACCTAGAAGGGAATATTACTTGATCTCTGCTCTTTCTGGATCCATCACTAACAATGCTAACTCTTGGTTAGTAGATAGTGGTGCTTCTAGGCATATGACATCTTTCTGTGAAGGGCTTACCAACTATAGAAAGAAGAAGTTCACTACTCAAGTAGAACTGGGGGATGACACCACTTACAAGATTGAAGGAGTTGTCTCAACCTCACTTAAACTTGAATCAGAAATAGTTTTTTCATATTGAAGACATATTATATGTCTTTCGTTTGAAGGAAAAACCTCCTCTCTATTACTGGCTTAGAATACAAGGGCTATAGGGTCCTCTTCATGGACAAGAAGGTCCTACTATGGGAAAATAATGAGAAGCTAAGATCAGTTGTATCAATTGAAGTTCGGCACGGAGGTATTTACAAAGCTTCTGGGAATTCCACACAAGATTTGGTTCACAAAATAGTTGACCCATGTGAGTTGTGGCATCAAAGGTTTGGACACCTTCACTATACAGCTCTTCCAAGACTTCAAAAGATGGCTACGGGTATGCCAAAGTTTTCTCTTAAACAAGATGAGTTTTGTAGGGGTTTTTCTCTAGGTAAAATGGAGGCACCTGGTCAGTTACCAGGAACTTGAGCAAGTCTAGTATTAGGGGACTCATCCTAGAGATGAATGGCCATTCTTTGAATGGAGGCACCTGGTCAGTTACCAAGAATTTGAACCAGTATAGGACTGGGGGACTCAACCTAGAGCTGAGTGGCCATTATTTGAATGGAGTAACCTAGTTAGTTACCAGGAATTTGAACCAGTCTATACTGGGGGACTCAGCCTAGGGCTGAGGGGCCATTATTTGAATGGAGGAACCTGGTTAGTTACGAGAAAATTGAACCAGTTTAGGATTGGGGGACTCAGCCTAGGTCTGGGGGGCATTCTCTGGGAGAATGGAGGTTATTGGTCAGTCACCAAGTATTTGACATTGAGTCAATTGATGCAGCCTAGGGATTAGGAACCTGGTCAGTTACCAGGTTATCATTATGATCCCTAGGTTGGGTCTGGGCATGTGATGCACTCCTATCCTTGATCTATGGGTTGTGTGACCTTATCCAGGGATTAGATACCCCTGGTTAAGACACCCAGTACCCAATATTAGTGGCAGAAGGAGTTCAAGTTAAAAGCATTAGTATTTATCCCTATTTATGATGATGTACTTTGAGTGGGAATGAAGAACCATGATGACCACTTGCTTTGACCACAAAACACTTGAAGGACCTTCTTTCCCTAAGCCTTGTTCCATGAGGAAGACCATGAGGCTAAATTCAAAATACAATATCTATTGTACCACAAGAAGTTAAAGTAAAAATACAATAAGGCCTATGGTACCACAAAAAGGTTAAAGTCAAAAGGTAAACATGAAAAAGAACAAAACTCTATTATTCAATTCATATTTATGAGGGACCACTTCAGGTGATTTAAATTCTATAAATGAAGTTCACTTGAAAAACATTTTCACACACTTCATCTTCATCATCTTGACTGCTTCCTCCTTCATGGTTGTTGAAGAAGAAATGGTGGATAAGTTTTCTCTTTATATTTTCCTCTAACTTGGCCACCTAGCTAGATAGAGTCTCCATCTTTACTAGAAGAAACAAAAGAGGGTTGCTAACCCTCGTTGCCACTCCAGATCTAGGGCATCCTACTCACACACTTGGACAGTCCCATGGGAAGCCCTAAATATGCCACCACACTCACAGGAATATTCACAGTAGATCTGGGCATCCACAGCAGATCCAAGTAGCCCTAATTTAATCACAAGAAAACATAGGGACATCCGAGAAGCTCACAAAAATCCTTGGGCAGCCCTTAATTATTCACGAGAAGCCATAGGAATGTTCAGGTAGCCCACAAACAGATTCAAACAGCCCTATATTGTTCATGGGAAGCCACAGGAAAGTTCAGGCAACCCTAATTTGGTCCAGACAGCACATAGGAAAGTTTGGGCATCCCTCAGGAAGATCTAGACAGCCCTAATTTGGTCCAGACAGTAGCAAGCAGGTTCCAGGAAGCTAGGCAGCAGGGAAGAAGTCTTGGGCAGCTGAGAGAAAATTCGAGCAGACCCTAGTCTGCAAATTTTCGGGCAGTAGAGGAATTTTTCTGGGCAGCTTTTCTTCATCCTCCACATGGAAGGTTTTGGTCAAGTTAGCTAAGGTTTGAAATATTGTTCAAGATTTCTAGGGTTTGAAAAATTTGTGTAAACATTCATCTCAGAATTATGAGATATTTTTCTTACTACTTCTACAAAATCAGTCATCTCATTTAAGGGATGAATTACTAATGCTTTTGGGGATTTTGTCCTTTAGAGGTTTCCCCATGAAAAAATATAGTGTTCATTTGTGTTGATGCTTGATAATCTACTGCACTTTTCTTTCTGTTATCTATATTACATTCTCCAAAATTTAAATAATATATGCACATGCTAAAATTCAACAATCAACTCCAAAACAAGCCAAGTTTGCTAGTTTGAACCTCAGGAAAATAAATATGTTTAACCTTTTTAAAAGTTAACAAGTTTGAAAAAGACAAATTGGACTGTTGACAAGTTTGACAAACTATTCATAAGAGGTTTTGGATTGCATGGAAAACTATTTCCTAGGAGTTGGAGCCCTAGGACCCAATAGGAGGAGGAAATTGCAGTCTATTCAATTTGGGCTCTCCTTTCATAAAGAGGACAGAAGGGCCTACTTTCAAGTGTGTAGTTTGTTACTCCTCACAAGTGTACTTGCATTTTTTATATTTTTTTAGGAGTTATAATCAGAATTTCAAAGAAACTGAATTGGATGGAATGTTGGTTTTTCAAAGTTTTCTAATACCCTTCGGAGTTGCTCTGCTTCTTACTTAGATTTTCCAGCAAGCAGTTAAGTTTTCCATAGTCCCAGTTGTTGGCAACTAAATGAATATATAATGGTTGAAATGGGCTGGTATATAGAATAGAATGGGAATGATACCATCAGCTGGTATATAAGAGTGAAGGATTCAAGAACTAGAAGTACCACCACTTGTAGTATCCTTCAACCTCCTACTTAGCAATTAAAATATGCATGTGTGGGTGGGAACTCTATTCAAATGAAGGCTCTATTGTTTTATCTCTATTGTTTGAATGCTCTAGCATGAGTGGAGATAAGGAGCATAGAATTTCTGTTGGAGGAGTGTTTGAAGCATTATAGTTCGGTCATAATCAAAGGGGGGTACAGCTAAGTTACATAAAGGTTGTCCCTGATTGGACAAGTACCTCCATGAATAGAGTATGTTGCAGCTAAAACATTGTCCCTGGAGGAAACCTCAACCCATAACATTCCTAAATATTATTTTTGGCTCAATCTAATTAGTAGGGGATAAGAATATACAAGTAGAATAAAAATTCTAAATGTTACGACTCTTGTTTTTGTACCAACAACTACCACACTCTTGGTGTTGGATGTTTTAACTTCCAACTACCATTTCCAAAGTACCAAAGATCACATTAATGGAAACATTTGGCATTCAATAATTCTAGATATGTAATTAATGGAATTATGGCTATTGAAATAAGCATATTTTCTTACAAATCTGGACAATTACCTCTGGTCATATGTTGATTAAACCAAAATGAATTGCAAATTTTTATCTATCAATATACATTGTAAAGCATGTTATTTTCCTCATCCTCCTCTACATTGATAAACTTATCATTTTGTCTAGTCCAAACCCTATCTCTTTGATCTATCCAACTAATATCTCCAACATTGCATGGATTTCCTATAATTGTCTGTGTGATGTGTCACTTGAAAAGAATGTGTGCACCATGTCCTTTACCACAATCCAAATACATCCTTCATCATTTATCAATCCCTTCTCTTTCATTTTTTTCCTCACCATATCTACATCATCCCATCTACCTAAAGTAGAATACATTTTGCTAAAAGTACATAATTTCCATTACTGTCTCATTCCAATTGAAATCGTTGTTCTACGACATGTTTTCCAAGGCTAATATTGGAATGAATTTTACAGGAACCAAGCAGAACCACCACTCTAAGCAGAACCCCCACTATAGCACTTGGATTGAATGGCATGCTTTATATAAAGGCATGTGCCTCATCTTGAAAACAAGCATGAACTAGAATATACACCATACATCCATAGTGCTCCATGCTAGGTCTAATATCATAATGTTTACTCATAAGATAAAAGTATTTCCAAGCCTCATCCACTAGGATTGTTGCATAGGTACATCCAAACAAGAAACCAGCAAAATGTAGTTTTGTTTGGCTTTAGTCCTTCCACTTTCATTTGGGGAAATAGTGTAAATGTGGTTTCAACATGGCCATGCATGGCATACCCCACAATGATTGTGGCCCATGCAAACACATCCCTTTTATACATTTTCTTAAATACTTGGAAAGCATCATTTAAACTTACCATTTTTCATACATGTCCGCAACAACACTCCCAACAAACACATATGCCTCAAATCAACTTCAAAGTATGAAGCTATGGATCTCCTTGCCCCATTGTAGAGATGCTATATAGGCACATGCTAGAATAACACTTGCTATGGAAATTGGAAATTGAATTAGGATTTATGCTAGCCATTATCATTTGGAAAAGGAGTTTCAAGGAAAGATTTCCATAACCATTTTGGGAATAAGCTACAAGAATGGTATTCCATGAGATCAGGCTTCTCTCACATGTTCTATGAAATACATGTCTTGCATACTTTATGTTCCCACATTTAGAAAACAAGGCTATTGTTGGGCACCCTATATGCAAGTTAATTAAATCCAACATACAGAGTGTTCAATATAAATTTTCAACCCAGGGAAGTCTTTTATTTCAAGGATAATGTGCATTGTATGTGCTTTAAACACTAAGTAGTTGATGTTGTAAATTAATTACCCTACTTTCCTGTTCAGCCCAACTCATCCCATGATATACTTAATCTAGCTTACCTTCTTAAGAATGCAATCACAAATACCTTCTTACACCCTTAATCTAGAATTAAAAGCTTCAGGAAATAGACATCTAGATTACTTTTGCAGAAAGTTAAATCCTCAATTACCAAGCCATCTAAAGATCCATCTCAACTATCTTAACTCAACTTAATCTAGGAATTCAAAGTGCAGGAATTAAGTTCTACAATTATAAATGTAAAGGGATGAACTGCAAATATCTAAAGAAAACAACAATTGAAAGAACTAGGGATCAACAAGGCTATCATAGCTATCACACAGTTGCATAAGAGAAAGTTAACCTACACAGTCGAATGTCACACCACACCACTACAGTTTACAAGGGATGCAATTACTGATCATTCAAAGGAACACATGATAAATCGATGACTATTGCAGCTTATTGTAAATAAATGAATTTATCATAAGATTCAAACCACACAACAGAATAAATAAAATACCTAATCAACTCAGAAATCCCTGTGGGAAGGCAGACCCAGCCTTCGCACAGAGATGCTAGAAGTATCACACATTAGAACGCTGAGATCTGAAGAATCAAACTCCTTGTATTAAAATGGCAAGATGAACACACAACCCCTATCATAGCTTATACAATATATTCGATTAATTTCCAACCCCTGGCTCGGAATAGTTCCTAGTATTTATACAATTACAATCATAACTTATTCCCACTAATATCGGGCAGGCATGAAGATCTTTGATCTTCAAGCTGCCCCAATTACGGTAAGTTGTTACATCTGTGGCAAGATAGAAGCATAAATATAGGAAGGATGTTACTCGAGCTAGAAATTACAATCATGATCAATCAAGAAGATACTCCGTTGAATGCAACTATACTGGAGCAGCGACGCACTATTGCATCCGAATCTGTTGTATCCTGTTGGAGCTACCTTTGTATAGCTTGCATGGAATAGTATCCTTTGACCATGTTCTTTGGGCAGTGATGGAATGGATGGAGATTATCTCAGCAATGAATTTTCATCCCTCTCTTGGCATGTTCATCCTGCTACCCCTGTATCATTTACATCTCAATTATCTTCATAAAACCACCATACGTTAGCATAATTCAAGATATAGAGCCCTGATTACAACAATCCTAAGCATTAATAATATAAGACAATGATTAACCATACCTGCATGAATTGAGGGACAAAATGAAGGAAAAACATTTGTTTAGTGTACATAATGGAGTAAGATGAGGCAAAAAGAGTAGGTAAAGGTGGTTAACAAAGGGTCATTTATGGGCCCAACATCTCCCCCCAACTGTCCTGTTGCATGTCCCCATGCAACAACCTCCATGAGTCTAAATATGAATATGGAATTGTACTTCGTTCATGGAGAGATGAAAATTGATATCGGAATTCAAGCGTTCCCTGTTTTTCCAAGAATCCCTTATAGACAACCCAATATCTCCAACACATCTTCTCTTCTGCCTTTGTTAATGAGAAGTCTTCCCTATATGGTTTTGCTGGCCACCAGATGAGAGGTAATTTGAATTTGAGTCCCATCCAATTAACTCCACATTCCTTCATGCATCCAACATATCCCTCAACCCTGGAAAGTGCATGTTTAAAATTCTTGTAACAATACGGATCTCTATTTCTCACGGTTGAAGAAGCAGCCTACCATCTGTGTTGGCTACCTTCCAAAGCCAATTGTTGATGCTTGGAAATCTGGCTGACACAAGTAGAGATAACATTTTCTTGAATTTCCATCATCCGATGAGTTTGGATGGGACATGCGAGTACATTCTGCTGACGAGCAAGGACAAGACGATGGTTTTGAGGTTTGCTTCAAATCCAAAGGTTATAGTGGGACTCATTATGAGAGAAATTTTGGAAGGATATTTTCCACTAAACATGATTTCTAACAAAGGAGGCAAAAGCCCTCAGCTGAACATCACCTAAGAAAGGGGTAGGATTCGAATGGTGATCCAAGGGACAAGCCAACTCATGCAAATAAAGTTCACATAGCAAGTTCTGCTCCTCAAAGTCACTTTCCAGAAATGTTTCCAGGAATTTAGCTGAGGTTACTATTTCATACAGTCTCACTTCTTTTACAGCCCTTAGTTTAAACCAAATGAACTGCTTAAATAAAAACACAGGGTAAGAGGAGGATGGTACTCTGGTACCCAACAATTCTTGAGAAAGAGTATACAACTAACATTTTTCCACCTGTATGGATTTGAACTTTTTCAGTGCCTTTATCTCTTTCTATATCTCTTCCCAACAGAGTTTCTGGAACATGAGTTCTTCTGGCCATCTTTCCTTTGTTAGTTTTTCTATCATTAAGCTAGCATAACATTAGGATCTTTAACTAAGAGAATAACAAGTACAGCAATCAAACACAAGAGACAATGAACACAGTGTTTATCCTCGGGGAAACCATAAATGGTGAAAACCCCTCAACTTCCTCTGAGAAATAATCAGCACCAAAAGTAGAACCCAAAATAGTAAGAGATCTCCCGACAACAGTAACCTTCTTCTTATCTAGCCCCAGTGTCTTCTCCTTCCTCAACTATGCGCTACACTTGAGTGTGTATGAGTTGTGTTATAAATAGAGAGTCCAGCTCTCTATTTATACTAATCCTGACATGACTAAAACCCTACTAGGGCTGACCTCACTAGGAGAATCTAATAACCCTAGTGCCCTGAAACTCCGGGGAATTTAACCCTTAGACAATAGGAGGGTTACCCACAATGACTTGACATGAGTTGTTTACATTATAGATCTTCTCAATAGGAACATCGGGGCATGACATGACTCAAGTACATCCCATAATAAACATCGGGTTACAATATATAAGAAATACAAGTGAAATACATTCCGAAGTTACATATACATTAACACTCCCTCTTAACTAGGAAGGTATTATTTCAACACAATTTTCAGCACAAGTCTTCTTCTTTGTATCTTCTGGATCATCATCGAGTCTTTGTCATCTTCAAGTCTTCTTCATCTTCAGGTCATCTTCATCTTCAAGTCATCTTCATCATCGAATATGGATCATCTCTCAATCTGGATCATCACTAGATCTTGATCATCACTCGATCTTGATCATCACTGCTAGATCATCATCACTGGATCTGGATCATCATCACTCAATCTGGATCATCACTGGGTCATCATCACACATGCTATCTCTTTATTCTTCTTGCCATAGGAATCTCTATAGAGCCAGCCCTTTTTCATTCTAGATGTACATCTACAGATCCAGTCCTTTTTCAGACTGGATGTATCATCACATAGAGCTAGTCCTTTTTCATACTAGATGCGGCATCCACTCAGAGCTAGTCCCTTTTCATACTAGATGAGTCTTCATAGAGCCATTCCTTTTTCATATTGGGTGTGGGATCCACTCAAAGCTAGTCCTTTTTCATACTAGATGAATCTTCACAGAGCCAGTCCTTTTTTATACTGGGTGTGGCATCCACACAGAGCTATTCCTTTTTCATACTAGATGATTCTTCATAGAGCCAGTCCTTTTTCATACTGGATGTGGGATCCACATAGAGCTAGTCCTTTTTCATACTATATGTGTCCTCATAGAGCCAGCCCTTTTTCATGCTGGGTGTGGAATCCATACATACATCTGACAATGGAAGGAACCAATCCTATCACCATTTCACAACTCTTACATCCTACCATGGAAGGAACCAATCCTCTCACCATGTCGAAAGAGCACAACACTTATATCTGACCATGGAAGGAACCAATCCTCTCACCATGTCAGAATGGCACAGTACTTACATCTGATCATGGAAGGAACCAATCCTCTCACCATGTCAAAAGGGCTCAGCATGGACATATCACTTTATTTTGTGAGGAATCTCAATCTGAAGAACACCAAGCTTCTCCTTGAAGTATTCAAACTTCACCCTAGATAATGGCTTAGTCAACACATCAGCTATCTATTCGTCCATCGAAACATACTAGAGCTTCATTGCTCCTCTCTCCACCATATCCTTGATATAGTGATACTTAATCTCGATATGCTTCGAATTGTCATGGAATATTGGATTCTCTGACAACTTTACACAACTCTGGTTGTCACATTATATACAAGTAGCATCTAACTGGAGATCAAATAAATTAGACAGTGGCTTCCTCAGCCATACTGCCTCACAACTAGCTGAACAGCCTGCAACATACTCTGCTTCAGCTGTACTCAATGCCACATAGGATTGCTTCCTGCTAAACCATGAGATCATACTTGATCCCATACTGAAGCAACACCCTGAAGTACTCTTCTTATCGATGG
Organism: Pseudotsuga menziesii; assembly: GCA_001517045.1. Classification (NCBI taxonomy): domain Eukaryota; kingdom Viridiplantae; phylum Streptophyta; class Pinopsida; order Pinales; family Pinaceae; genus Pseudotsuga; species Pseudotsuga menziesii. The sequence goes on along the minus strand of LPNX010636476.1, from coordinate 22,055 downwards.
AATTGCCTGCCCAATCTAAATCAACATAACCATCTAGGTTAATATTCTGATCAGTCTTATACTTAAGCCCATAATCAACCGTACCCTTCAAGTACCTCAGAATATGCTTTGCAGCAGTCAAGTGAACATGTCTCGGATCTGTCAAGTACTTGGCTCAAGGTGTTCATAGTAAAGTAGATATCTGGTCTTGTGTTCGTCAGATACATCAAGGACCCAATCATTTGATGATACATCGTGGCATCAACTGTCTCTGATGAAGCATCACTCAATAGCTTCAGTTTTGATGCCATAGGTGTGGTTAATGCCTTACAATCCATCATCCCAAATATCTTCAGGATCTCTACTGCATACTTCCCTTTTCCAAGGAAGATTCCATCCATAGTCTGCCACACCTACATCATACCCAAGTCCTTCATTTCAAACTCGGCAGCAATCTTTCTCTTTGTAACACTAATCAACCCATCCATACCTATCACAAATAGATCATCTACATATAGCAGGAGTATCACTGGGTTTCCATCTTCAAGCTTGTAGTAAAGGTTGGAATCTGCTTTACTCTTGGTAAAGCCCAAACTAGATAGGAAGCTATCAATTCTTCCATACCATGTCTTGGGTGCCTATTCCAAACCATACAGGGCTTTCTTCAATCTGCACACATGACACTCCCTGTCATGTGTCTCAAAAGTGGCTACTCAACATACACTTCCTCTTCTACTACACCATTCAAGAAAGCAGTCTTGACATCCATTTGGTGTATCTTCCATTTCATCACTGCAACTAGAGCAAGTAACGATCTGATGGAAGTGTATCTGGCTACAGGTGCAAAGGTTTCTTCATAGTCTATTCCTTCTTTCTGTGAGAAGCCACAAGCAACAAATCTTGCTTTATATTTCTCTATGCTACCATCTACAACATGCTTAATCTTGTAGATCCACTTGGAATTTACAACTAACTTCCCTTATGATCTTGGGACAACTTCCCAAACATCATTCTTCATGATTGATTGATATTCTTCGATCATAGATTCCTTCCATTCTTTCTGTTATGTCGCTTCTTCATAATTGGAATTTTCTTTATCAATGAAGTCACATGGCAATGCTATTGTTATACCAAAATCCTGTCACCATCATGTGATAAGAAATTTGACATACCTACTTGCCCTGAATCCCAGCTTCTGGAGTGGAAACTAAATGGTTTTTCATTAATATGTCATACAAATTCCTAGCACCCTGCATGCCCCATTATCCAGGAGCAGTACCCCTACTCGCACTGCCTTTCATAGGTTGTCCACAAGTGGTGCCACCACCCATTACCCTTGGTCCATAGGCAGTTATTACCAGAACCGCTTTGTCATAGAAGGAGAAGCATGGTACCTTGGGTAAAAAGGGAAAAAGAGAAGCTTCTCAAGGCTTCTAGATGATAAGCCTCATGTACTACCTTATCCCTACTATTGTGGGTTGGTTGAGCTTGAGATCCCTCATCCTAGGATCTTAGAGGCCACCTCGCCCACTAATTGCTCAACCATCTCTATCCATTACATCCCTATAAATATGAGCTCATAGCCATGGTTGAGGGTAGAACATTTGAAGGTATTGTTATGCTATTGGATTGATTCTTGGCCCAAGATCATTTGGAGAGAGCATAGAGAGCTAGATTCAGAGCTTTTGGGGATGAAGAGATGGTTTCATGGAGATGCATGTCAACACTAAGGCTTGGTTGTAAACTTCTTCATATTTCTAATGCAAGTTGATTTTTGTCCCACATATAATGTTTTTGTTGTGATTTCACATATATATGTTGCTAGATTCCTTAGTCACTAGCATAGATTAGTAGATCATATTTTGGTTGCTTTGTTTCATTTTGTGTTGAGAATTTTTGCAGGTACACAAGTGAACTGTCAAAGCCTTGTATTCCAGATATCTATAGCATCTAGGGAGAGTCTTCAACCTCTGTCCTCTATTTGTTCTAGATCTGAACCATTCAGACCAGTGGAACACCTTGCTATCCACAGGAGGTGAAATATTCTAGATAACAAATCTGGTGACTCCACTGGGGATTAGAGTATTCAGTTGTTCTGATCTTCTTCAGTCTGCAACTCTTGTCCGAATCCCGGCTCTGTTTTATTCAACTCTTTTCAGTCATATCTACTTTCTAATTTGTATTATTTGGGTTTGAAACCTCCATATTTGTTCAGATCTGAGTCATTTCGGTCTTTTATGCTCTGTTTCCATATTCAATTCAACAGTATTTGCCTTGAACTGGTCTTTTTCTGACTTGATTTTTTGTTCCCTTTGTGTTTTGGATTTTTACAAGGAACTGCACATGTGCCTTTGGCAAGGAGCGGTGCCACCACTTGAGTAAAGTTAGAAATATGCAGTGCTACCGCCTGAATCCACTGAGCAAGGAGTGGTTCTACCTCAAAACCTCCTGTCAGCAGCTTCATCTACGCGGTGCTAGGTAGGCCCTATTCCAAACTTTGTTTTTTCATTTTTGTGTGTTTTTGGCTTACTTTTTGATGAAAATGAAGTGTTCTTTTGAAAAAAAATGCTCCCTCATGGCCGAGAGGGGCCATGAATTGTGTATTCTGCAGTTGCTTTGATTGTTGTATTCTTTTTGCATTCAAAGAGAGTTTATGTTTCTTGCACTGGAGTTTACATTCTTTTCTTTGCTTGAAACCTCTTGCTCCTTTCTGTAGATATCATTTGTTGGAATTGGAAATATACATTTCATTTTTGTGAGTAGGTTTTTGGTTTGTTTTGGACTTGGAATGCATGAGTGATCCATGTTGTTTTGAGTCTTTCTTTGCTTGGGATGATTCTTGTTTCCTTTTGCATGCTGATTTTTGCAGTGCTTGGTAGGAAATATTGGTTCTTCATTTCCTTGTCTGTTTCAAATAGAAGTTTTAGTTTTCTCTCTCCTTTGCTTTATTCACAAGCTTGTTGAATAATTTTCTTCTTGTTTTGCACATGATTGTTTTAAATTCTATATCTTACTTTCATCAAGAAGAAACATTTGTTTTCAGCTTTGCATGTATTAGAGTTAGATTTGTTTGGGAACATTAGTGAAATCATCTTTCCATTAAGTTTTTATGCGTCTTTTTCAAGCATGAAAAGATAGGAAACATTTCTGGTTTATTTATGTTAAATGTTCTCTAGATCTCTTTTTTATTTTGCTGTAAAATATTGATTGGGGTGCATTGATATTTTACTTTTCCTTTGGAAAGGTAGGATTGCATTTGCATTTGGGTGTGCATTTTTTGAGAAGAAAAGTAAATCTCTCTCCCTCTCTTAGGTAGAATTTCATTGAAGATGAAAACTTGCATTGTCATATAGATCAGTGTGCATATTCTTTAATTCAAGTTTTCACTCCATGGTTTCACCTAAACGCACAAGATAAAATTGACGGTAGTACTAGGTTAAAACTTTTAGCATTTTGAGTGATAAGTTAGAGACGTGTTCGAGCGTCATTAAGCATAGGAGCTATTGTTATTTGTTAGCATTGCATCTCGTGACTTGCGCGGTTCTTCCACATACCGTTGGTATATCGAACGGCCTTTCACGTACCCTTGAGGTATATAGAAAGGTACTTCACGTACCTAATTGTATATAGGAAGGCCCCTTGTGAACGGTTATGCATTAGATAGCACTACTACCGATTTGGGCTCCCTCATACCTTGTGTATATCAGGAGACCCTTTTAGGAATCCTAAAACCATCTGAGTTATCCTTTTGGCCTATCCTATGAGATTCCTGACTCTTATCCACTCCTTTCACATTTTTTCTTGTTGTTTTTATTTTGATTAGTACTTGCGTGTGTGTGGTAGTTAGGGTGTTATTAGAGAGTTTAGAGATGGCATACTCATCTGGGACTACCACTCAAGGAGGTCCCTTTCCAACGTGTACCTTTTTTATTCCCTCCAAGTGAAGGTATTGGTCCTCCCTTTATTGCCACTCTAAATATTCCTAGATTAACTATAGGATTACTGCTCTGGTTGTTTAATCTGGTAATTCCTGTTACACCTAATGTCTTAAATGTCACCTCTCCTTCGAGAGAGGATCAACCTCAACCTAATCCTGCTCCTTCTTCGCCAGTTGTTGCCTCATCCCTTTCTTCTTATTCGCTTGACCAAAGCTCTACAGTTAGTAGTCACGTGGATAAGAAGAAGAAGAAAGGGAAGAGTAAGAAGAAGAAGGATAAGAAAGAGAAAAATCAGCAACCATCTACTCTTGATGGTGCTCATTCTAAGAGAACTCCTGAAAAACCCAAGTTCCCTTGTAAGCTTTGCAAGGGGGACCACCTTCTTAAGGAGTGTCCCAGTCTCTCCCGTGTATAAGAAAAGTGGTCTAAAAGATCCAAACCGTCTGTGTCATCAACCTCTGATCATCATGCTGATGATACTCCCTCAACCACTGACCCATTGGTAAAAGGTCGTAAGGGTAAAGTCTTGTATCCTCGTTTGATATGCAAGGCTATGCATCGTACTTTTCTTTGTCCAAGCATGGATGAAGCTTCGCATTGGTTGAAAAATATTACTGACCATCAACAGGTGATTTCAACAAGTGATAGTAAGTTATCCCTCGATCCCCTACTGGTTGACCAAGTGGTCAATTCGGATTTATCTGCTGTTGATCCCACTCTCCCTTTGGAGATTGAAGTTAAAGTGGTCAAGTCGATGTCATTTCCACCCGATCCCGCTCTTTCATCAGAGAGTGTTAAGATTGAAGTAGTCTCTTTGACCAAATATTCATCTTGTTCTTCTCTTCCAGTAGAGAATGAACCAAAACCTACTGAAGTTGTTATGATTCGTTCTAATTGTTCTCGATAAGAGGAAATTTCATCTATTTCGACAGAACCCTCTCCAAGTACGGAGGTTATTTCCTTTGACTGGAGTAACCTAACAGAGTCTCATCTTCATTCGAGTATTCCTTTTTAGATAGTTGTGAATGTTACTGCTAGGTGGATACTTCACACTAATGTTGACAAAGGGGCTTATGTTTGTATTCTATCCTCAACTGCTTGGCAAGCTTTAGGTTCACCTCAACTTGTGCCAGCCACTGATTAGATATTGGCTTTTAACAGAAGGCCTACTGCACCTTTAGGGATCCTTCCTCACTTGCCTATTACATTAGGAGGGAAAAATATCTACATTGATGTTATGGTGGTCCAAGGTCCTTTAGATTTCAATCTGCTCCTTGGACGTGATTATATGTACACCATGAAATCCGTAGTGTCCACACTCTTTAGAGTTGTGCATTTTCCCCATAATGGCAAGATTGTGACCATTGATTAGCTTTCCTTTGTTACACCTAACCATTGCATTACTCCTAGTAATTAGACATCCCTAAATGTGCCGCATGTTCTTGTGGCTATTTCCCCTTCTAGTTAGCTTCTTCCCATCATAGGTAAAATGGGGGGCATGGCTCTAGTCTTTGGAATTCATACTGGAGTTAAGCCATTAGCTTTTAGGTAATGGGGGAAACCTACCAACCTCTAGATACCATGTTGGGTCGAATCAAGTTTGTAGAGCATAGTTTACCTTGTGGTTTCAAGCTCATTAAAAAATAAAACCACTCCTTAAGCATAGTTTACGCTTTTGGTTTCAATCTTGCATAAAAATGAAACCATGTCTAGAGCATAGTTTACGCTTTTGGTTTCAAGCTTTCATAAAAATGAAACCATGTCTAGAGCATAGTTTACGTTTTTGGTTTCAAGCTCGTTAAAAAATAAAACCACTCCTTAAGCATAGTTTACACTTTTGGTTTCAAGCTTGCATAAAAATGAAACCATGTCGAGAGCATAGTTTACCTTTTGGTTTCAAATTCAGTAAAAAATAAAACCACTCCTTAAGAATAGTTTACTCTTTTGGTTTCAAGCTTGCATGAAAATGAAACCATCTCGAGAGCATAGTTTACCCTTTGGTTTCAAGCTCATTAAAAAATAAAACCACTCCTCAAGCATAGTTTACCTTTTGGTTTCAAGCATGCATAAAAATGAAATCATTCCTTTGAGCAAAGTTCCCATTCTGTGTCAAGCTCGTTAAAACATGAAATAGATTCCTTTGAGCAAAGTTCGCATTCTATGTCAAGCTTGTTAAAAAATGAAATGGATCTCCTCAAGCATAGTTTACCTTTTGGTTTCAAGATTGCATAAAAATGAAACCATTCTTGAGCATAGTTCATTTTTTATTTCAAGCTCGTTAAAAAATGAAGTAGGTTTCCTTAAGCATAGTTTACCTTTTGGTTTCAAACTTGCATAAAAATGAAACCATGTTCCAAGCATAGTTACCTTCTATTTCAAGCTTGTGTAAAAATGAAACAGATCCCCTTCCCTTGATTCAAGTCTTCACGTTAGTGTTAGAACTTGAACCATCGCCTGCCCAATTCTCATTCTTCCTACCCCCCTGGTGAACATTTTGACATTAGTAACCAGGTTTTTAGGTTGGGTATGGAAGAAGAATCGTCAGATGAAATGAATCTTGGGGGCATGTCCAGCCGCTAGCAACCATGCTAGGGGTAGGCTTCGCTAGCAATCATGCTAGGGGCGGGATTCCAACCTTTGTATATCATGTTAATGGGATTTTTCAAGCATATTTTACCCATTGGTTTCAAGATTGCGTAAAAATGAAACCAATCCCTGAGCATTCTTTCAATTGATCTTCGAGCTCATTAAAAACAGCAAGATGGTGTTGAGCTTACTTTTCATTCTTCGTGCTCTGGTTAAAACATGAAAAGTGGTTTGAGCTTATTTTTCTACTTTTTCGTGCTCTGGATTCAAACATGAAAAAGGTTAATGGATTTCTCTTTAAACTCTTTTTAGGATCCCTAAATATGAAAAGATTGTCGAGCGATCTTGTCTTCTTCACGCTCATTAAAGTATTTGAAGAGTCGTCCGTTCGACGGTAGGTTATCTCTTTCTCGGTTTAGATAGGACTATTTACAAGAAAGGAACACTCTAGCCAATCATGTCTAGAAGAGTTCTCTAAGGTATGGTTTTACACTTTTTCAGGCCTTAGAGACTAAATCATACGAAAAGGACCCCCATGGAGTTTCCTTCTGTATTCGTTCAGACTCTCTAAACATGAATTATACTGAGTTTTCTTTCAGTGGACTCATTAAATTAAACATTGAGAGACCTATTTTGGGAATGAACCCCTCCTCTCTCAGGTTCGTAAAACATATGAGTCTGGACTTGTCTTCTGACAAGCTATATCGAGTGTTTGTTACCCTCTTTGAACTCGTAAAACTGAAAAGAGGCACTCATCGATCATGATGGGGAAAATGGGAAGGGAGTCATTTTGTAAATAATAGTAGTTGTTTGTCGTTACCTTTGAACATGGCACTTGTCTATGCAATCATGTTAGTCAATTGGGTATTCAGCTGATCTCCGTGATGATCCACTTTCATGATTCATGCCAATCCTTTGAGTCTTTCAAAAGAATGCATTTTCCACTGTCGCATTGTGTATTTGTCCTATCTAGTCATGCTGCCAAGTCATTCTGTGATGCTACCCGATGTTCAAAGGAGATATGAAGAAGTTTTACCTCTGCAGTCTACACAGTATTTGTGTCAGTATCTTTGAGTCAGTCATATGGTTACTACATTCACATCATTCCAGAACTATGTTCCGAGTTTCGTGTCGTCGATGTGGGGCTCATCATGGCCCTCCTTCGACAAGACTATTCCCGTCAACATCAGCTCATCATCCAGGAAATAGTCTCAGAAACAATATTTAGTATCTTGAGATCTGTATGCCTTAATGACAAATTCTCTCACTCTCAACATAGGTTCACATCCTTGACCTTTGATCGATAAAATCGATTGGGTGTTCGACATCAGGGTATCTTTTCACACTCAATAGATTGTACTAGGGTACCTTGGGAATCATTGACATTAATGGTGATTTCCCTCGCACTTGTTAATGGTTCACATCATTGACCGGTAATCAAGTGGTTTCTATCATGTTCAACTTCAAATCATCGTAATCACATGGATATAATTGTACTTTGTGGAAGACGAGACGAAGACCCTGGGCATTTGTTTAAAAGCGCTCATTTCTTTTTCCCAAGGTTGCGATGGAGTTTTGTATATCTAGCATGGATCCACATTTGTATGGTCGTGGCTATGCTCAAATTTGCGTATGTGTGACATAGATCTACGTTGTATGTCTGGTAGTTATGTTCAAGTTTGAGTCCTCTATCACATGGATCTACGCTGTATTCTAGTATCCATGCTTGTTTGTTCCACTCATGGATCTACCTTGTATTGGTCTGCATCTATGAGTTTGGTTACTTGTGTCTATGAGTCAACATACTGATGTATTATAGATGCCTACTTGATTGCATACTCCAATCAAGCTGACATTTTCATCTCCTAGCGACGACTTGTTCTCATAGCTCTTGTTTATCATATCACTCTAAGACTCATGCTTTGGGAGGCATCTTATTATACCAAAATCATGTCACCGTCATGTGATAAGACATTTGACATACCTACTTTCCCTGAATCCCAGCTTTCTAGAGTGGAAACTAAATGGTTTTTCATCAATCTATCATACAAACTCCTAGCACTGTGCATGCCCCATTATCTAGGAGTGGTACCCCTGCTCGCACCGCCTTTCATAGGTTGTCCACAAGCAATGCCACTGCCCATTTTCCTTGGTCCATAGGCAGTTATTACCAAAACCGCTCTGCATAGAAGGAGAGGCGTGGTACCCTGGGTAAAAAGGGAAAAAGAGAATTTTCTCGAGGCTTCTAGATGATAAGCCTAGTGTACTACCTTATCCCTACTATTATGGGTTGGTTGAGCTCGAGATCCCTCGTCCTAGGATCTTAGAGGCCACCTCAACCACTAATTTCTCAACCATCTCTATCCATTAAAGCCCTATAAATATGATCTCATAGCCATGGTTGAGGGGAGAACATTTGAAGGTATTGTTATGTTGTTGGATTGATTCTTGGCCCAAGATCATTTGGAGAGAGCATAGAGAGCTAGAGTCAAAGCTTTGGGGATGAAGAGCTGGTTTCATGGAGATGCATGTCAACACTAAGGCTTGGTTGTAAACTTCTTCATATTTCTAATGCAAGTTGATTTCTATCCCACATATGATGTTGTTTTTGTGATTTCACATATATATGTTGCTATATTCCTTAGTCACTAGCATATATTAGTAGATCATATTCTGGTTGCTTTTATTCATTTCGTGTTGAGATTTTTTGCAGGTACACAGGTGAACTGTCAAAGCCTTGTATTCCAAATATCTACAGTGTCTAGGGAGAGTCTTCAACCTCTATCCTCTATTTATTCTGGATCTGAACCATTCAAACCGGTGGAACACCTTGCTATCCGTAGGAGGTGAAATATTCAAGCTAACAACTACATAACTAGAACAAGATCTGGTCCTCTATCTTTCTCTGATATTCTCTTCTGAAAACCCATATCTTTCTACATCTTGGATAATCTCTTGTACCCAAGCAGGTTTCCTCTTGTGAGGATTCTTCTCTTGAGGTGGATCTATAGGTCTTTGTGGTTCTTCAAATTCTCGATCTTCTTCTTGAGTTTCTTCGTTCATGATTGTATCATGAGTTCTGGGAGCTTCTACTTCTTCAGGTTCTTCAACAAGTTTCATTCTGGATTTGATGTAGGCTGAATCTTCATCAAATGTTGCATCCTTGCTGATATCAAACTTTTTGAACCCTGGGAAGTATATTCTGTAAGACTTCGAGCTTTCAAAGTATCCCACAAATATACCCTTCTTTCCTGAAGGATCTAAGTTTGTTCTCTTCTCTCTTGGAATGTGTATGTACACAAGACAACCGAATATTCTGAGATGGATGACTTCTGGTTTCTTACCAGAGAAGACTTCTTCAGGAGTCTTGTTCTCGAGTACTCTATGTGTAGTACGGTTCTCTACATACACTGGTGTTCTGGATGCTTCTGCCCAAAGATGCATAGGAAGATCTTGATCATGAGGCATAGCTCTTGCAGCTTCCATGATAGTTCTATTCTTCCTTTCTACAATTCCATTCTGTTGTGGATTATAAGGAGTGGACAACTCCCTCTTAATCCCTAAGTCTTTACATAGTTCCTTGAACTCATTCGAAGTGAATTCTCTGCCATTGTCTGATTGAAATGTCTTGATCTTCTTTTTAGTGTGGTTCTCGATCAAGGCTTTGAATTCCTTGAACTTGCTGAATACTTCATATTTATTCTTCATGAAGTAAATCTAGTTATTCCTAGAAAAGTCATCAATAAAAGAAACATAGTATGCATACGCGCTTATAGAATTTGATGACATTGGTCCGCATACATTGGAGTGGATGATTTACAAGATTCCTTTTGCCTTTCTCTCACTACTTGGAAATGTCTTCTTTGTATTCTTTCCCTTTTCACATCCTTTACAGACCCCTTCATGTTTTGCTTGAATTTCTGGAAGACCTTCAACAGCTTTACTTGCAAGTGGTAGTGCTCTGTAATGCACATGTGCAAGCATTCTATGCCAAAGTTCATTTGGTTCTACTGAGTCATGAACCAAAGCTTGTTCTGGTTGGCCCTTCAGTTTGTATAGTCCTCCTTCTTGTTCCCCAATCACTATTGCATCGTTAAAAGTCTTTCCCTTTGTCCATCTACAAAAGCAACCCTCATTCCTTTTGCATCCAATGCGGATATGGAGAGGAGGTTCTTATTTAGTCCTGGAACAAATAATAAATTCTTCATCTTCAAAGACTTTCCATAGTCTAGTATGTAGGAGGATTCACCACTACCTTTTATCGGATATTGGTAGTCATCCCCAAGTTTCACCTTGTGAGGTGACTCGCGTTCATATAATTTCACAAATGAATATTTGAATCCCATCATGTGCTTGGAAGCACCACTGTCTATGAGCCAATCATTGCTTCCATGTGAAACGGTTCCCATAAGAGCGAATATCAGCACATATTCTTCATCACTTGAAGAATCACTTTCTTGCCTGGTTCTCTTTGTGGAAGGTTCATCATCCTTTGCAGCATGAGCATGATGTCTTCTCATGCTTCACTTCTTCTCCTTTGAATTCCCTTTGTTAGGACAAAATTTGGATATGTGACCTTTCTCATCACATGTGTAACATCTAACAGTAGCCCAATCTCTTCTAGAGTGATAAGGCTTACCTTTGGAGTGATGATGGTCCCTTTTGGTTTTCTTGGTGTGGGTGGTAAGAGATTGATCTTCACTTCCCATATTTTCTTCTCAAGCTGCTATCCGAGCTTCTTCTTGAGAGAATTCTTCCCATAGTCTGCTAAACTTGACTAAATTCTTTCTAGCACAGATCCCTTGAATGAAAGAGTCCCATGATCTAGGAAGACCATTCAAGCTGGTCATCACAATTTCTGCATTTTCCACTTCTTCATATACTGCTTCCAGCTGCTCCTTGATCTGAGAGACCCTTGTAAAGTAAGAGTGAATAGCCTCAGCATTCTGGATATTTACATTCTTCAATTGGTTTCTCAGAGTCATCTTCTTGTTTATGTTCTTCCCTTCAAACAATTTGGTTAGGGCATCAAACATAGCTTTAGGTGTCTTGAGGGAGGACACCTGTGGTATGAGGTGATCCTTGATAGAATCAGCAATGATTCTCTTTGTCATAACCATCTTATTCTTATGTAAGGCCTTAGCCTCATCTCCCTCTGGAACTGGAACCTCCTCACTGATATTGGAGTCCAACTCATTTTCTTCCAGGACCAGGGAGATCCTATACTTCCAGGCTCGAAAGTTATTAGCTCCCTCAAGATTTTCAGCAAGCTTGGTATGATGAGACATCTTAGACTGAGAACCTCAAATGGAAATACAAAATATTTAGATCTTACCAGGTCAAGATGTTGGATCTGAATTTGGAGCTGAAATCCTGTAGTGTTGGTTCAGTAGCAAATTAGGGTTTTTCTTTTCCGGAGTTCTTTCCACCCAAATGCCTTGAAATTTATCCCTAAATTCGATTTTGGGGAGGAAATCAATCCAGGCCTGGGCTCACTAAAAAATTCCTCTTCTGTGAAAAATCTCTAATTTTCGACAGCAGTGTAGGGTCCAAAACTGAAAAACCTCAAAATTGGATTCTACTTCGACAGAAAGATGCACCCTAAGGAGGAGAGTTGTTCCATCTTACTTTTGCTGAAAATATGTGGAGGAAGATCCACAAACTAGGAAGCCCTAGTTCCCATAGCTACACAGTTTCTTCTTCTCAGGTTAGCTCTGATACCATGTTAGTTTTTATATCATTAAGCTAGCATAACATTAGGATCTTTAACTGAGAGAATAACAAGTACAACAATCAAACACAAGAGACAATGAACACAGTGTTTATCCTCAGGGAAACCATAAATGGTGAAAACCTCACAAATTCCTCTTAGAAAGAATCAACACCAAAAGTAGAACCCAAAATAGTAAGAGATCTCCTGACAGCAGTAACCTTCTTCTTATCTAGCCCTAGTGTCTTTTCCTTCCTCAACTATGCGCTACACTTGAGTGTGTATGACTTGTGTGATAAATAGAGAGTCCAACTCTCTATTTATACTAATCCTAGCATGTCTAAAACCCTACTAGGGCTGACCTCACTAGGAGAATCTAATAACCCTAGTGCCCTGAAACTCCGGGGACTTTAACCCTTAGACAATAGGAGGGTTACCCACAATGACTTAACATGACTTGTTTACATTATAGATCTTCCCGATAGGAACGTCAGGGCATGACATGAATCAAGTACATCCCAGAATAAACATCAGGTTACAATATATAAAGAATACAAGTGAAATACATTCCAAAGTTCCATATACATCAACATCCTTCAATTCCCTGATGGTCTTCCTATGTTCAGCAAGGGAAACCATCCCTTCTTGACACCTCTCCACCTGACTTCTCCACTTCCTCACTTCTATTCTTATGATTGAGAGTTCTTTTGTCAACCTCTGGATTTCTTCATCTTTAGCATGGTCTTCATTATCAGAACCCAAACTAACAAAATTTTGAGGAAGTTGAGTCCATACCTTATCATCTGATGTTCCAATTTGAACATCCTATACTGCCTACATGGATACTTCTGAAATCACTTTTGGGGGTGCCGATTCTTGTGTAACAGTATCCCTTCCTTTAATTTCTCCTATAGCAACTTCAACCATAGGTGCCTCATAAACAACTTCTGGGGATGCTATTTCTTTTGTAACAACATCCTCTCCTTGGATTTCTCCTACAACAACTTCAACCATAGGAGATGCCTCTGAAACAACTTTTGGGGATGCTGGTTCTTGTGTAACAACATCTTCTCCTTTGATTTATTCCTTGGAGTGCCTCTGAAACAACTTTTGGGGATGCTGGTTCTTGTGTAACAACATCTTCTCCTTTGATTTATCCTATAACAACCTCAGCAGCTGATTATGAAGGTGTTGGTTCTTGTGTGGCAACCTCTTCCTGAATTTTGATCTCCCCATCTGCCTGATTTTCAGCTACAACTTTGATAGGGGGATGCAAGGCCACTGGTTCTTGTGTAATAGATCCATGCCCTTCTATTTCTTCATGCTGCTGGAGTTGTAGAGTTACTTCCATGTCTTCTGCAATATGGAGCTATTCTTCAAGGATTTCAATGTCCCACAAGGATTGTGATTGCATTTGTTCATCCTCTCCTAAATCCAAATCAGGAATTATATCCATTTCAGAATTGATTTCTTCTTGCTGCCTGAGAATATCCACAGAAATTTCTAGGGATGTTGGTTCTTGTGTGACAACATCCTAGTTAACTTCCTCATTTTCCTGCTATTGGGGTTCCATTTCTATTAATTCTGTGTTCTGAGATGGTTCAGGATTCACAGCGTAGACTTCTTCGTTAAAATCAGGAATATTTTCAGCCTCTTGTTCATCTACCCCAATTTGGGTGGAAACTTCAATAAGAATATTCAGGGATGTCGGTTCTTGTGTATCAACACCTTGTTCAACTTTATCATCATCCTGCTGCTGGGGTTCCATTTTTATTAGTTCTATTCCCTAATATGGTTTAGGAGTTATGACACTGACTTCTTCGCTAAAATCAGAAATAATTTCAGCCTCTGGTTCATCTGCCCCAATTTGGGTGGAAAATTCAACAGGAATATTCAGAAATGTTGGTTCTTGTGTATCAGCACCCTGTTTATCTACTACTTCCCTTTGCTAAAGTTGCTCTTGGGGAGCTTCACCATCCTTCCAATCAGATTGTCCTTCTTCTATTGGTTGTGACTGTAATTGTTCATTTTCCCCCTTTTCTGTACTAGGGATCATTTCTGCATCCCTCACTTCTATCTTAGGTGCTTGTTGTCCTTGTTCTTCCATAGCTACTGGTACAAGTTGTTGTGTCACAAAGGCATGAACTATGTTTTTATAGCCTGACTAGTTAAATATTTATCCACACATAGGGAAGACCACTCTTTCTTCCTCCTCACCATCCTCAGCAGGAGGTGACCCTTCTAATCGGTCTATAGCTTCAACCAGTGTGTGCAAATTCCTTTCTACCTGCTTCTTGCATGCTTCCTTCCAATTTTCTAGTTCTTTCCAAAGTGACTATACTTCTTCTTTTAATAAACCATTTTCATACAAAATTCCCTCAATTTGAGGTTCTTCTGCAGCTGGTTCTTGTGGAACATCATTTGCTTTGGGTCTCATAATGGGGAATTCAATCTATGCTTCTAGGGTTTCCCATCATGCCCGTGCTGCTTCAGCTGCTATAACCAACCTGGTTCTATTTCTTCTTATTGGTGGTGATGCCTATATCTCTTCTTTTGATCTCCTTCTTTTCTTTCGTGGTGCAGGAATCTCCAAATTTGCAGCTGATGTGGAAGGGATATCTTCTATCTCAGCGTTTTCCTATTCTTCTTCAATCAGAGTTCCCCCCAATTCAGGGGAAGATTCAATGGTCAATACCTCTATGTTTCCTTCTATTATCATGGCTCTAACATCCTCGGCTTTAGCTGTCGTAGCATCCAATGCTGCTCCAGCTTCAGCCTCTATTGTCATAGCTTCCATGTTATTTAATCTTTCCACAAGGTTTTCTCTTGCATTTTCCTCCAATTCTTCTGCTTGGTCACCTGACTGATCATCTGATCCAGTCTCATCTTCCCCCCCAAACTAAATTAGAGGGAATTTAATCCTCTTATTGCTCCTCATCTCCCCCCAACTATACATTTGCATTCTCCTCTTGGTTTTGAATAGCCCCCAAGAGTACAGGTACTTCTACTTCTGCCTCTATTGGAATGCCAGGAAAAAGGGCGGGTTCCTGGTTTATTTGAATTTGACCTGTGAATTGCTCCCAATTTTGGTTCTTTTGAGCTAAGGCCCTTAATCTTATTAATTTGACTAGGCCTTGGTGGGTAAGGGAGGATTTTGGATGCTCGGTTGTTCTAACAAACCCCACCATATGGTGTATGTCATTAAATAGATAAAATGGAATGTTCAGAAAGGCCCTATGGTGTAGATGAGATAATAGAGGAAGTTCAGAATAATAAATAGTTTGATACCTACCTTCACAGGTGATATACTTCTTGAGGAATACTGTTACTTGATCCCATGGCTGAGGTAGTGACTATAATGCTATCCCTCTCCTTGAATGATGAATTTGCTCCCCCTTTATTAGAAAATCCTATACTGCAGCAGCATTGGGGGTTCTTCAACCAAAATAATCTCTTCCCACCTAAGGAAGGATGGTGACTTCAGCCACTATTTCTTCAGATACTTCTATGCGTAACCCCATAACCTCTGAGTGGGTTTCTGTAGGATTTAAGGAAAATTGTAGAGTTGTCTCTCGATGAAACCCATTTAGGCATTGGAAGAATTCAGTCCATCCCGCAGCTTCAAAAATAGCAAAAACTTCAGCATTTCTTCTCAGTTCTCTCATATTTGGAGGTTCATGTTGAGCTGGGATATCCATGTTTGTTTGAATTCAGAATTATTTATCAGTCCGACAGATTACAGGTCCCAACAATGGAGGTTAAAGCACAGAGTATACGTGAACAGCTGAGAGAGGATTTGGGTAAATTCGGAAATTTAATAGCATGGAAATGTTTGGAAGTTTATCCCAAAATAGGAAAGGTGGTAGTTATCAGATAAGATTAAATTCCATTAAGTCGTACGAGTGGACAGTTAACGGTATGTGGGTGTAATAATGGGTGTAGAAAGGAAGGTATGATTAATGCTGTCAAATCTAGTTAATGCATAATCAAGTAAATAATCATAACCATACCTTCGGAAATATGGGATGAACAGTGACCTTTGAAAATAGTTAAGCATGTGAAGTACAGCCATTTAAATTTGATCATTATTGCAGGCATGCTATCATGACTTTTTCTCCCAGCGGACCAAAACCATCTTTTCAATCTTGCGAGAAACATAATGAATGCTGTGAATTAAGTCGGAATTGTTGGCATCAGGAATTGGGGCTAGATCTGGAGGAGTCATAAACCAAGGTTTTAAAGAGTTCTGCCAATATTGGAGGAGTCACAGCTGCAGGCCATAGAGAAATCAAGCAGTTTAGTGGAGTTGCAGCCGTGAATCATAGAAAAATAAACCAGTTTTGGTGGAGTTGCAGCCGCCAGAAAAGTTTAAAATGGAATGGGTAAAAATGGGCAAGATTGAAATGATGTTGCAGCTGCTTGAAAAGGTAAAAATGGACAAGAGTGAAATGGTGTCGCAGCTGCCAGAAAAGGAAAAAAATGGGCAGAATTTAAATGGAGTCACAGCCTCGCGAGATGGAAAAAGACATTAAGTTGCGGTGTTGCAGCTGCACGGAACGGGATAAATGGTGGTATTTTACAATGTTGCAGCTACAGAAAAATGGAAAAATAGGCAAAGTTTTATTGTGTTGCAGCTGCACGAATGAGGTAAAGGGCGGTATTTTATGGTGTTGCACTGCAGAAAAATGGAAAAATAGGCAAAGTTTTACGATGTTGAAGCTACAACTAACTATTCAAGGAGTTTTCTTCTAATGCAGGAAGTTACAAAAGGACGACCCTGGTCATTAGGCCCGATCATGACCATTTCTCCTCAGGCACATCTCTGCACATATTCTTTAAAAAAAAAGGGATCAAGTGCAAAGGAAAAATATAAAAATAATAGTAAAAATATCAATTTATTTATGTACAAAAATTTATGTAATATTTACATCAATTATCTAAATATTGATAGGGGCAAATAGAGATTCTTTCCCTTGTTCTAACTAGTATTCCGGATCAGCTGCAATCTATGAAGTGAATGTGTCCTTCGAAATGGGTTCGTGGTACAGTCGCAGCCTGTGACCATTAGCAAATATTGGTGCACGATTCTCATCAATGGTTACCAGGCGGACTGTACCATTATCAAATAATTTGTCTACCAGGTATAGGCCCAACCATCTTGTGCGTAGCTTACCCTTGAAGTCCATTTTAAATATTGAATCATATAATAATGCCCAGTCTCCTTCGCTGAAGACTTTCTTTTTTATGAATCAATCGTGCCAATTGGATCTTTGTTGCTGGATTAATACTATTTCATCCATAGAAGCTAAACATATATCATCAACTTCATTCAATTGATTCAATATTCTCTTATGGGATTTAGTCACATCTAATTTTACCTCCTTAGCTATCTTCAAAGTCTTGATTTCAAATTCAATGGGGAAGAAAGCACTTTTCCCATACACCAATTCATAAGGAGAGAAACCTGTAGTATTGCGCCAAGTAGTATGATATGCCTACAATGCTTCCGGAAGTCTATCAGCCCAATCTTTACAATGGCTCCTGACTGTTTTGGTAAGAATGGATTCAATAACTTTGTTAGTGCTTTCCACCTGGCCATTGTCCTGGGGATGATATGGTGAAGCTATCCGGTGCTGAATATGGTACTTCTGTAGAAAAGCTTCAAATTGATGTGACACAAACTGAGGTCCTCCATATGTAGCAACTTCCTTAGGTACTCCAAAATAGGTAAATATTTCACCATACAGGAAATCAATCATAGCCTGCTCATTGGCTTTCACCAAAGCCACAACTTCTACCCATTTTGTCATGTAGTTGGTACAAACCAAGATGTAGGTTTTCTTCTTGGAATGAGGGTTGATAGTGTCAAAACCCCAAAAATTTCAAAAAATTTAAAAACTTTTAAATAGCATAAATGTATGTTAACACGATCGTTAAATACTGATTAGTTAAAGCTATTTATTTTGTAACTGTAAGATCTTTACTTGGTTGGAAATGCTAGTTGAGTTTTTCTTCAGTTTTCTGATTGTTCTCTATTTGCAACAGCAAGTGGATATGCTACGTTAGACTGGGCTTACTTAGCTGTAAAGCTAACACACACAGTTTTCCTTTCTCTTACAGATCGACAGGTACAGTTTTTGGGATTGCTGCTAACAGATCATTCTAGAGTAAAATAAATCATATGCTGTTATCAAGTGCTTTCAGTAGAGAACTAAATAAATAGATCGCATGTTAAACGGACTATTCAGCTTCTACAGGTATAGCCTCCTTTATTTCACTTTTGATATAAAGCAAAATATGATGAGAAAGGTTAAAAGACACTAAAGAAAAAGATCGTCATTTCCAGTTATATCTATGAACTTTTCAGTTGAATGCACATTCAGAGATAAGGATGGCAGTTTACATAGATTTATTTTCCAATATTGCCTATAAAAAAATTATTGAATTACTAGCACTAGGTAAGGGTTACAAAAGTGATGTTCAGTAGCGAAATTAAAAGCTGAAAAAGGGCTCTTACAGGTTTCTAATGTCGCCCTTTTGAATGGTTAAAATCACTAGTTCAATTCATGTAATTAAACAGAGTTATTTGAATAATTAAGAACATAGACATTTATAATAATATCAGTTATGATAAATGATCTACGTCCCATGTTTTACATGGTCATTCCTTGAGATAAATAACTCACAATAATGAGATCATTTGACATGTAAAATAATATAGATTAGACTCCTTGTTAACATTATTACATTAAGTAATTGGTCGCAAGGTATATACTGTATAATTTATACGACTATAACTCTACACTTAGATTTCATTGTTCTTGCAATATGAGTTCATTGATTATATTATAATCAAATGAGATAACCTCAGATGAGGTCTCAAACCATAACTTTTACATTTCAAATGTTTGAACTAGACTTAACAAATTACAAGTCTCTTGTAGTTCATGGTTTTTTTGTATGAGGAACCAATATCAATAGCTTAAACATTACAATGTCAATATTCCAAAGTTATAATGTCATTGTTGAATGTTATTACAATGCACTAGGTTTAACATAAGTTGGATATAGCTTATACTGCTACAATGTAATATTTGTTTTTATATTTGATGATTAACATTATGTTATTTGACCTTATGCAGGTCCAGGTCGAAAGGTGAATCTATGGAACTTTCCACCATGATTAAGTTGGCAATGCAACGATATGAACATTAGAGTCCGACCCACTCATTGATAATAATTTAAAGGTTTACGTGGCTGCCTCCTCGCCATGCATTGGGCAATATAAGTTGACTTGCCTCCAAATCGATTCAGTCCTCCTCTCGCCTGCGGTCTTTGAGCTCTTCTCTGCCAAACCCTAGTGGTTCTTGCTGGTCGATTTTGCTTGGAGACAGCCTGGTGTGTAACCCGTCTTCGTGGTGCTCCTGTGTGGGCTGTGTTGAGTTGCTCCTTAGAGAGCTGTGTTGTGTTGATTCTTTGCAGGCTGTGTTGTATCGTTACTTTGCGGGCTCTGTCGAGGTGCTGTTCGATTCTCCCGGTGATGAAACCTGTGCTCATTCGTGACTGTTGATACTTCGTGTATTGAGGGTTTACAGCATTGTGAATGCTGGTGGTTGACACTCGCGTCTCCTTTGGGAAAGGGATTTTGGGTTCTATGCGGTCCATTTTCCCCGGTGATGAAAGGGTTCCAGTACCCTCGTTCCAGTCTGCTTACTGCTTGATCCTTCGCAGGTACATGATTGTGAAAACGCTGTGATTATTATTTAAAGTTTTGTTTGTTTATAAAACTATTAGGGTTACCAACTTACGATTCATTTTTGCTTGGCAGGTTTTCCTTCCAATGTCATCTGCCCTTCGATGGCAGACTTGCCCTTCAAAGTCGTAGCTGTAACGAAAAGAAAATATGGCTCGGCGCTTCCTGGTAAGCCCTGTTCTTCGATGTACGTCTCCATGATATATGTTGACAAGGTGCATAAACAGTTTCTTGGTTTCTCTGCTCTTCACTTAGCTGTAGAATACTCCCACGCTTCACTAGGGTTTATCCCTGTGATAAAAAGGTTTACGGCTCCTGGCCGAGACTGTGTTTATTGGTTTACTTGTAGATTAGTATGGTGAGGGTTGATAGGTGTAAAGTTTTGCTTTCGGGTTAAACCCTAGCTCTTTAAGAGATTAACCGGCTACGGCCATGGATGTAAACTGTTAATTACTGCAAGTTTTGGTTTTTAAAACAGGGTTTACAGGCTTTAATCCTTTGCGTTATTTTAAAAGTGAATAGTTACAAACAGGCTTCGAGCCTTGATTTTTCAGTTGGTTATGTTTATCTTTATAGGCCATCGGCCTTGCATTTGCAGTGAAGGATTATTAAATGATTCCAGTACTTATTTTCCAAGTGTTTAATCGAGCTGAGTAAAATTTTATGATGTGAAAGAAAAGTTTAAGAGGATAATACTTACTGGGTTCCTTTTAATAACCCAGCTGTAATGTTTTTAAATGTTTTATTTATAATTTTACTTCTGTTTAATTTGTAATAAAACTCAAGCTCCATGATGGAGCACTCTGTACTTTGTATTCTAAATTCTATTTTATATATATATATTTATATTTAACTATGTCTTGATTTTGTTTATTTACATTGTGATTTATAATCTACATTATATAAATAGTGTACAGAACAGAGTTATGATGTCCAGTTTTATGATTTCCTTACTATAGTTGTATAGTTTAAATTGTTTAGGGTTTTAAATCCTAAATCTACAGTTAGGATTTACTGATGCATTCTATAGTAATTATTATTATGTAAACATTCTATCATGCTATTCTTGTATGTTAATATAATAGATATTTATTCATAAATAATTATCTATATAATTATTACATATATATATATAACATCATGTTTTATTGTAAATCCTAGAAACACAGTTACTTAGAAATTATTATTATTTCAAAGATGTAAATAAGAGTATTGTTTAATATAATGTATTATTACTGATCTTTGAATTTAAGGTCTCTTTCATTTTTATTTAATATTTAAGTAAACTATTAATAATTACAATATAAACACTTATACATAAAAATAAGGTCTATTTTTAAAGATGACAATTCATAAAGTATGTTGTTGTTCTGATAACAATACTGGTATGCAGAATTCTGGTTCTTTTTACTACAATGCAAAATACTAAACCCTACTGATAATACCTAAATCTTTAATCTGTAATGTATTTACTATAAACAGAAGAGAATGAATATAACTTATATTTCAAACATACTTAGTCTTTCTTTTTAATGCACAGTTAATTATTTTCCAAAGAACAGAGTACAGTTCAGATTTAAATAAAAACTGCTAGTGAGATAGCTTAAATAAAAGATAAATACACAGTAAAACAATTGTAATAAAAGTAAAATAAACTAGGGAACTCAGTTTAGGAGATTACTTCTTCTAAGCTTTGAGATACCATGCTAGAGTACTACCTGATGATATCAGGTGTGGAAAAACATGGTAATACTAACAAGTTTTTACACTAACAGTTCAAAGTACTAACAATTCTTTTCAGATATTTAAACAATCATACTATTTATCTATTTATGCACAGAAAGATATAAAGATATGAATGAAAAACCTGTTAAACTACTGTGGACAACAACAGCAATGGGAGGCCGTTCCTCCCTACCAATTCCTGGAGAGCGCTCAAACAACGACTTCTCAGGACCCCCGAGCTTGCTCTGGTCTCCCTGGATTAGAACTAGGTGCAGCAAAACATATACAGTCTTTCAGCTCTATATTAACTCAGAATCTTTGAGACAGTTCCCACAGCTCAACTAGCTGTACTCAGCTTCAAGTT